>JAPDNY010000001.1:212409489-212462832 GCA_029375565.1 Gekko gecko
TCCTCCCTATGATGTCACTGGGCCTCGGTTCTTTTAAGGACCTAGCACAGCAATGCCTCTGGCCCAGCCCCAGCCCCCCTGGGAAATTGGAAAGTCTACGCCCTTGGAAGGAAGGCCCCATTCAACTGAGGGAAGTCCCTTCCAGCCTCAGAAATATTCTGCAGAATCCTAATCACTGTCTGATTACAAGTAGGCATTCTCCAGTGTCTCATCTCTCCTAACCAGAAATCATTTTAACCAGATATGATGGAAACCGTCCCTTGAACCATCTGTGCACAAAGCAAAAAATCTACCCTTGAGCAATATTCCTTCCTCACTGAGACCTGTGTCCCACTAGAAAGAGAAAATAATCCTAGAACTGATATGGAGTAGAGCCAAAGATCCTTGACATGCTCCATCAGACGTGCTCTTTAATAAGTTAGCAAATATTATTCAGCATGAGACTGGCATAGATGTATCTGACTCAGGAACATAAAACTGTCAATCTGATGTATCTGGCAATATTTGTCTCACATCTGTCAAACATTTCATGTTTGTTTGTCTTTTTAACTGTGATAGGTTTCCAATTGAGAATCTGGCATGCTATTTTGGCAATGATACTCTGTATCTAAAGACGGCATTTACAGCCTGCATTAGTATTAGCTAATCATTGCTTTCTTAAATTGACAGTAGGTCTCCACCTTGTTGCTGACTCATATTTACCATCTGTATATGTTTTATGGACTTATTTATTATCTGTTCAGCAGCACCAGCAGGGTACTCCTTTTCTGTTTTGTCAATATGCTGACTCTTTCATTGCTTCAGTTTTAGGATGTAAGCACAATTGCTGAATCCTTCAGAATAAACTTTTTGGAATAGATTCTTGCTCTCTGAATCATACAGCAGCTTTTGTATCAGTCTTCTCCTGATTGCTTTCTCATTGCTTCATTCTGAATGTTGCTTAATGCTGATGAGATCCATTTCATTATTGTAGTTACTCTTTTTTTTTTAAATACAATTTATTATTGGATATATCACATGTTCATACAATTTAAACAAACCAATACATATCCATTTTTCTTTCTCCCTCTCCCCCCCCAAACAAGGCTTCCCGCACTGCTCCAACCCCCTTGATATTTCTCTTATACAATCACATTTACTACTAAACATATTTCTTTTACTAATGGTAACAATTCAAAGATCTGAGTCTCTTTCCACTTCTCCTCAATAGCTGTCAAAACAAATCAAACCACGTTTTACATCCCAATTCTTCCACAAGTATTCTTGAAAGTCTTTCCAGTCTCCGAAAAAGGTTTCGTCTTCTTCATTGTTTAATTTTCTTGTTAATTTGTCCATTTCTGCCATAAACAACGTCTTTTTAATCCATTCCCATGTTTCAGGTACTTTATCTTGCTTCCAACATTGAGCAAAAGTCAGTCTAGCTGCTGTAATCAAGTACCATAGTAGTGTTCTCTTGGCTACATTTATTTCTTCCATTTTAAGACCTAACAATAACATCTGTGGGTCTTTCTTAAAAGTACATTTCAAAATTTTTTGTATCTCATTGTGGATCTCAGTCCAATACTTTACTGCTTTATCACATGTCCACCACATATGGTAAAAAGACCCTTCATGTTTCTTACATTTCCAACATTTGTTAGACATACTTTCATTTATAATAGCAATTTTTTTAGGCGTCATATACCATCTGTACATCATTTTATAACAATTCTCTTTAACATTTACACAAGTTGAAATTTTCATTGACTTTTTCCACAAATATTCCCAAGATGTCATTAATATCTCATTATTAATATTTACCGCCCATTTTATCATTTGCTCTTTTACAATTTCGTCCTCAGTATACCATTTCAATAAAACCTTGTACAGTTTAGAAATCATTTTTTTACCTTTCTCAAGCCATACAGTTTTCAATTTCAGTGTTATTTTCTCTAAAACCATATTCTCTTTTATCGGTCTTAAATAAGTCATAAATCTGTCTATACTTCAACCAATCATATTCAAATTCCACATCAAATCTGTCTTTTAACACAAAGTTTTTCCCTTCTAATTTTAAAAGACTTTTATAAGGTAGCCAATCTAACCCTTGATTTCTTGAATATGGATTAATCACTTCTGCTGGTACTATCCAAAGTGGTCTTTCTTCTGAGAACAATTTTCTATATCTCATCCAAGTCTCGAACAGTGATCGTCTTATGAAGTGGTGTTTGAAAAATTTATCCATTTTTACTTTTCCATACCATAAATATGCATGCCATCCAAACTTGTTATCATGCCCTTCTAAAGCCAATAACTTTTTATTTTCTAAATTAATCCACTGTTCCAACCATGTTAAATAGACGGCATCATAATACAGTCTTAAATTTGGTAGTTGTAGACCTCCTCTTTCCTTTGCATCACATAACATTTTATTTTAATCCTTGGCTTTCTTCCTGCCCATACAAATTTCGATAGTTCTTTCTGCCACGTATCCAGTATTTTCCTTTGTTTTAATATTGGAATAGCTTGAAATAAAAACATCAAACGCGGCAAAACATTCATTTTTACAGTTGCAATTCTTCCCAATAACGATAGATTCAAGGTATCCCATTTCTTCATGTCTTGTTGAATCCTGTGCCAAACCTTTTCATAGTTATTTTTGAACAAATCAATGTTTTTCATGGTCAATTCAATTCCTAAATATTTAGTCTTTGTAACTACTTCACATTGAATTTTCTCTTGAAGTTCTGTTTGTCTTTGTTTCGTCATATTTTTGCACATCACTTTGGTTTTACTTTTATTAATGTAGAATCCCGCAACTGATGCAAATTCTTCAATTTTTTCCATCAATTGTGGTATTTTGTCGATTGGATCTTGAATCATAAACATTACATCGTCTGCAAATGCCCTGTATTTATATGCAAAACCTTTCACTGTGAGTCCTTCAATGCTGTTATCTTTTCTTATCGCTGTCAATAATATTTCCAATATCCAAATAAACAACAACGGGGATAACGGGCAGCCTTGACGTGTTCCCTTTTGAACTTGAAAGAAATCTGTTCTTTCTTTATTTATATTCAAAGCTGCTCTCTGTTCTGAGTAAATTGCCACAATCATGTTTAGAAAAGACTGTCCTATATCCATTTTTTCAATAACTTGCAGCATAAACTCCCAATTTAAATTGTCAAAAGCTTTTTCCGCATCTAAAAAGAGGAATCCAACTTCTTTTTCTGGATGTTTGTCATAGTATTCGATTGCATCAATCACCACTCTTAAATTGTCTCTAATCTGTCTATTTGGTAAAAAAACCAGCTTGTTCTTCCGCTATAGTATCTTTCAAATATTTTTTCAGTCTTTCCGAAATAATTTTCGCAAATAATTTGTAGTCATTATTTAATAGCGATATTGGTCTATAATTCTTTACTTCAGTTAAATCCAAACCTTCTTTGGGTATCAATGAAATATTTGCTTCTTTCCATGAATCTGGGATCCGTTTAGTCTTTCTTATCTCGTTCGACAGAAGTACTAAGATAGGGGTTAGCTCCTCCTTAAATTTCTTATAAAACTTTGCTGTAAAGCCATCTGGACCTGGAGCTTTGCCCAACTTTGCATCTTCTATTGCCATTGTCACCTCTTCCTTTGTTACTAAACCATTTAATAACTCTTTAATTTGTTTTCCCAGCTCTGGAACTTCAATAGTCTCCAAATATTTCTTAATTTTCTGTTGGTCAATTCCTTTCTTTTTGAACAGTTTGGCGTAGTATTTGAAGAAGACTCTTTTTATACCTTTCAAATTCAAAACATCCTTTCCGTCTTCAGTAATTTTACTTATAAAATTCCTTTCTTTTCTATTTTTCAATTGCCACGCTAAAAATTTTCCTGGTTTATTTGCACCCTCAAATGCTTTTTGCTGTAATTTCTTCAGATTCCAATATAATTCTCTATTTAGTAGAACATTCAATTGATCCTGCAGAAAGTGGATCTCTTTAATAATCTTTTTCTTCCCTGGCCTTTTCTTTAATTCCTTTTCTTTTTGTCTAATTTTTTCATGAAGGTCGTTTTGTTGTTGCATCCTTTGTTTTTTATCTTTAGAATTCAAAGAGATAAGCAAACCTCTCATTACTGCTTTGTACGTGTCCCATACGACTTGTATATCAGTACCTTTATTTAAATTCAGTTCAAAAAAACTTTTCGTTTCTTTTTTTAAAGTTTCATTAATTAATTTTTGGTCCAATAAGTCCTCATTAATTCTCCAATATAATTGTTTAGGTTTTTCTTTAGATATCCAAAGTAAAGGGTTGTGATCTGAGTTGGTTTTCGGTAAAATTTCTATTTTGTAGGTTTTTTGCGCCATCTCCTCTGACATCCAAATCATATCGATTCTAGAAAAGGAGTTATGTCTGTTAGAATAAAATGTATAATCCTTTGTCTTAGGGTTCCACTTCCTCCAAATGTCTTCTAGTTTCTCTTGCTTCATTAGCTGGAAAAAATTTTTTGGCAGCTTTCCAACTGCCTCTCCACTTGCTTTGGATTTTCTGTCCAATACATTGTTCACTGTGCCATTGAAGTCTCCAGCAAGGACTATTTGATCATAATTTAAACAGTCCAACTCTTTAGTCAAATCATTAAAAAAAGTCTCTTTTGCCCCATTGGGTGCATATATATTTACAAGCAATGTCTTTTTTCTATTCATCATTAATTCCACGCCAACATATCTTCCTTCTTTGTCTGAGAAGATTTGTTTAGGTTCCAATTCTTTGGTAATGTATATCACTGTTCCTTTTTTCTTATTAACTGCTGATGAATGAAATTCTTCTCCCAATTTTTATTAACCAAATATTTATTATCTTGTTTTCTGATATGTGTTTCTTGCAAACAAATTATGTTACATTTTTGTTTCTCTAGCCAATGATTCACTAATCTTCTTTTGCTTGGTGAATTTAGTCCATTTACGTTCCAAGATAAAAATTTGTAATCCATAGTTGTTTTGAATTAAATATCTTTGAAATCATCAAAGTTGTTCTCTTTGAATCTGTAGATGTCTCCTTCCGTTTTAAGAGTAAATCTCACCGAATTGTATGTAAATGATAATCCATATGGAATCTCCCATCTAAACCTGATACTCATTTCTTTTAACCTATCTGTTAGTTTCTTGAATTTCTTTCTGTCTTGTAAGATCGATCTCGGAATTTCTCTCAAAATTATTATTTTTTTTCCATTAATTTCCAACGGTTGTGTAAATTGCTTCTTGAAAACGTCTTCCTTCATTTTAGTAGTCACAAATTGAACAATCACATCTCTGGGTAATTGCTTTCTCTTGGCATACGCTGAATTTACTCTGTAAATCAGGTCAAAGTCTGGATCCAAGTCTCCAACATCTTCCCCTATGTAAGTTGTCAATGTGTTAATTACTAGGGCCCGTAAATCTTGATCTTCCTCCTCTTTGATTCCTCTCAATCTCAAGTGATTCTGAGTGGCCCTATATTCCATCATGGACTCCAGTCTTGTATTTTCTAACAGGGTTCTTTTAACTTTCTGTTCCATTTCTTCTGATTTTGTCACCAGACTTTTAACCTCTTTTTTAACTTCTTCTGTATCTTTTTTTATGCCTGCCACTTCTGTTAGTACCAGTTCTTTTAACTCTTCCATATTTTTTTCTGTACTTGGACTTGTACTTGTTCTATTTGCTCCAGTTGTATTTGCAGCTGTTGTTGCAACTGTTGTTGCAGCTGTGATTCTATTTGCTTTCCCAAACTCTGCACCACTTCAGTCATCCGTTTCTCCATCGCTTCCATGGCAGCCTGCCACTCTTTTTTCCTTTGCAGTCATTCTTGGACTAGGTGATGAGGCAGCCCTTGGTCTTGACCTCAAATCCGTCTTGAAAGCGAGTTCAGGGCTAATCAATCTTTATATTAGCAATCCTCAAGCCAAATCGCCACCTTTATAACTTCTTCCAGTGCTTTTTCAGCTTAAAAATAACTTTTTAAAATTTAGTCCTCCTCAAAATGGCGGGCGCAATTTCTCTATGATTTTCTGGCTAGAGTAGGCTCCTTCAGAACTTCCTGTTTATCTGTCCATCACTGTAATCCAACTTCCGGTGCCACACTCTAAAACGTCCGTCTACTTCCTGCACAGCAACATCAAAAACATCCACTCTAGCCTACTTCCTGTATCATAGAATCACAGTCAGTTTTGTTTCTGCTACGCAAAGTTTAGTCTTAGCTGACCACAGGAATGCAAAACAAAGTTACTTTTCAGCCGTTTTCTCTAAAGGAAAGCTTTCTTTTTACTTTTAAATCAAGCGGATTAGTTCATTGAAGCTTTTTACACTTATCCGAACGTTTAGATTTTGCCTTCTTCTTTAAACCGGTAAGCAATTGTTCATTTGTTACCTTGCTTGTAATCTCGGGGTTTCGCAGTGCTTCTTCTGTAACCGATGTTAAGCTTGATGTTAAAGAGGCCGGTAGATGACGGATTTATGCTGAATTCTCAGCCCAGCTGGTATCTGTAGTGCTGATTTGCAACTGCCCTCTTCACGGAGGGAGATAAAGGTGTAAACAAGCCTCCTCCGAGGCTTATCCACACCGATCTCAACCCCCCCTCAGGCTTGGCTGCTTGCTTGCCACTCCCCCGCCTGGGGAGTGCTGCGTTGGGCCAGGTAAAGCCCAAACTGTCGCCAGATACTGCTGTCCACTCTGCTCAAATCGCAAAGTGTGTCAATTCGCCATTTTAACTCCGGCCGGAAGCCCTTTATTGTAGTTACTCTTCATTCACTCAACGTTCACTTTTCATTCAGCTCTTCCCATACGCCATAAGCTTGAACTGTCCTGTCCTGCTAATTAAAGGAAAATCAACTGCCGGTGGAGCATATCAGCAGAACAGGAGTCACTTCTTATTCTAGACAAAACAAACTTTAGATTCTATTCTGATAGCCTAACAGTCAAAATCTTTAATAATGCCACAACACAAATAGCTGAAAGGGAGAAAATGGTGAGGTGCTGTGTTTTTTGGAAAGCTTCCCAAGTAACCTTTCCCCTTAACAACAGCATCCCCCTTGCATTAATGTGGCATCAGTGTCTTTCTATGCAAATATATTGTTGCTATAATTACAGATGCACAGAGAAAGGGGAAATCTTAGATAGATAGATAGATAGATAGATAGATAGATAGATAGATAGATAGATAGATAGATAGATAGATGGACGGATAGATAGATAGACGGACGGACGGACGGACGGACGGACGGACGGACAGACAGACGGATGGACGGATAATCTCCAAACTGGGGGGGGAGAAAATCATACACAAGGAACAGAATAATCTACAGTTCATCATGAAAGGCAAATGAATGAATTTTGTCATTTATTTTCTCATTCCAGAAAGTAATAAACTGTATACATCAGTATCTTAAAGATATCATCAGCTTAACTTTCATGGTGATAAGCACACAAGTGGATACTGTGTCTCATTAGAGTTTCTCAGATATTGGTATGAAATCCCTTGTCTCATAAATTCTTTGTGAAATCCCTTGTTTGAGCACAAGTTTGTCCAGTCTCAGTCCTAGGGATCCTCAAATACCTGTGAGTCCCAGTTACAGTTATGCCACCAGTTTATCAATGATCAGATCAGCTATTCACCAACACATTCATTGGAGCTGGTTGGGTTTCTACACAACAGCACACAGGCACAGTCAGCTTCCACTCATGCATACTGTCCCTTAGAACCCTATAGCATATTTCTTTGCTTTGTAGCCCAATTTAGTCCTATCACAAGTGTCTTGGAAAATGAATTAGTTTTAAAGTAGATCCTTCCTTTCACCATTTACATTAATGAATTCCAATTACAGCTGCCAAAATATGTGGTTTAGCTGGATTTTCACACTTGCATGGTTTTACAAAGGACCACAAGAGTTGCAGTTTTCCATGACAGTTTGCATTCTTTAACTACCTCCTCATCACTCACAAATGCCTCCTGTAGTGTGGCCTTAGTGGCATTGTGTACTTTTAATAAAACTAATACCTGTGTATTCGGTGATCAAATTGATGATTCATTCACATACTCATTCAACCATAGCTGTGCAAGTGTTACCCAAACTGGACCCAAAGAAGGGGAAATTAGCTTTGAAAGGGTTCCAGAAAAGAATAATGCAGGACCTTGCAAGTATGTATATCCCAAGGCAGATCTCAGTAGGGGTACCCCAAATTAAAATTATGAAACAAGAGAGTGAGAGAGTGATTGTAAACACAAACCACTGTATACAAAATCAAGTAAAAAGAATAAAAATATAAAGAACTTGCATTGGACAACTGAGAACGAATTAACTAAGTATGCACACACATGCACACGCCAATAAGAGGGCACACTTACAAAAGGCAGGAGGGAGGAAATTGGGAATCCTGGTTCTGGATTGGGTCAAGATAAAAAGCTTGAATCTCACTGGCTGGATTAAAGTTAACTGCTGTCAAACTTTGGCAGGAAAAAAGTGGGGGAAATACCTTTATTAGACTATTGTGAGTCAAATCTGTATGGGCACAAAGAGCCTGGATGAAGCAACATGATTAACATATTTTAATTCACCTGGAGTGAGCCAGATCTGCATTGACACAAAAGTTTGGGTGATTCAAGATAGCTCCTGAAACAGGATAGAGCATAAATTAATGACTTTAGTGCCCTTCTTGATTGAGTAAAAAAAAAAGGAAAAAAGAGGGAATGGGCATTGGTTAATAAAATAGCAACTTCCTTGGGCTGGGCAGACACCTCTGGGATATGCTAAGGTATTTCAGTGTTGAAAAGTCTTTTGTTACTGAGAATGAAGTGTAGTCTTATTGAGAAGTTTTATTGAGAATCCTGAGCTTGGGGAGATTGCAGTTAATCAGTTTGTGATGCCAGCGCTTCCTTCTTTTTTGTCCCTGGGATTTTCCAATGTCATAGCTATACCCAGGTGTCTTTATGAGACTCCCCAAGTTTCAGATCCCCTTGGCAATTGGGCTGTAAAAGGGGGTGCCTATTAAAACAACTAGCAACCTAGCAGTTCGAAAGCAAAAAATTGTAAGTAGATAAATAGGTACCACTTCAGTGGGAAGGTAATAGTGTTCTGTGTGCCTCAGCATTTAGTCAATCCGGCCACATGACCATGGAAACATCGTTGGACAGTGCTGGCTCTTCAGCTTGGAAATGAAGATGAGCACCGCCCCCTAGAGTCGGATTTGACTAGCTTTCAAGCAAGAGAAACCTTTACTTTATTAGAACAACTAAGTCCAAAATAAGAGGGGGAGCTCACTAACCAAGTGGGTCTCAGCTGGAGGAGAGGAGGCGGTCCTCACACAAGACATTGTGTCCATCAAGGATAATCCTTCCCCCACTGTATGCTACACCTCCATCTCTAGCAGTATTGTAGTTGGGTTCTAGTCTTCTTCTTTTTTAGAATTACTCATTTTTATACATACATATGAGTGGCAGGTTTTGACTTAGATAACCCAGGCTAGTCTGATCTCGTCAGATCTTGGAAGCTAAGAAGGGCCAGCCCTGTCTAGTATTTGGATGGGATACCTCCAAAGCATAACAGGATCCTGACACAGAGGCAAGCAATGGCAAACCACTTCTGAATGTCTCTGCCTTGAAAACCCTATTAGGTTGCCATAAGTCAGGTATTACTTGATGGCAAAAAAACAAGAAGAGATAAGCCAATCATGCCAAACTGCTGTGGCACCCCAGGACCATCATGAACAGCTGGAAAAGTGCTATGCAAGGCAAGACATGGGTCAGAGTGCACAACTGTATTAGCTAAATGAAAAGAAGAAGGGGCTGGCCTTTGGGTAGCCTTTGCTATTAATGCTTGGGTTTTTCAGTGTGACACCCCAGTCAACACAACCTTTTCATCCACTTGACAAAGAAGCACTGGCACAAAAACAGCCAACCACTATCTTGTCAGTGCCACTGAATGATGCTGAAAACCTTTCTCCTACATCTAGCTCAGTGCAGACTGTCATTTGCATACCCAGGCTGCTCCAGCATTCTCCCTCACAGATCTGGAATGACTTGATTCACCAGGACATTGTGTCCATCTGTTAATGAGACCTGGAGATAGAGCAACCTGTACTACTTGTAAGCACAAAAGCCACTGTGTGACCGCAGTGCAGCGCAGAAGGAGTCTGGGATGTTTGCCGCACCAGTGCACTGATCTAGGAATTGGCTTACCAGAATCACTCAGAAAAAAAATGAAGGCTGCACCAGTGGGCAGGAAAAACCTTGTGCCTTGTTCCTTTTAGTCTTTTCTTACCAAAATCACTACCATCAGTTGAGGTACCTTTGCCTGACAAACTCATTCACAGTAAAGACTATGGCCTCCCTGCACAGCACAAGCACTTCTAGCAACTGCAATTGAAGGTGAACCAGTGCTACAATGTGTATCAGTGCTGTGCTACTATGTTTAGCAGCAGCCAAAGCCACCAGAATGCTATGAAATGGAGGCAAGTTACACACCATAGAAAAGGAGCCGACAGAGAACACAGCAGGGTAGAGAAGGGGAGGACTGAAAGTAATTCACCTATACAAATTGCCACCTTATGCTTATATTATGCTTTTAGCAAAGATGAGATCACACCTGACTTGCGGCATCCAGGAATTTACTGCCCATTTTCATTATAAAATATGTAATTGCACGTTAGGGTGGTCAGATGTCTTCTTTTTTAGAGGAGGGTGCTGATGGACACATGAAGCCACTTGCATTTATGAGGTCTGCTGAAGCTCATCAGGTGGTTCAGTATAAATGAAGAATGCTGAGCCAGAAGAGAGAGCAGGGGCCTTGAAATGTTCTCCAACATTATGCTGGATGAACTCAAGGCTTTTTTTATCCATCTAAAATATCTGCCATGCAGGATCCCAGTTTGGACTGAGTGCAGGGGGAGGTGGATTAAGCCCCTTTGGGGCACACTTACATGTCCTATATTGTATCAGGATCTGTATGGTTACCCCATTGAGTCAGACAGCAGCAACAAGGAGCCATTGAGGGTTGGGAAAGCAGTGTGTGTACAAGATACCCACTCTTAGTCCTGTACTGTGGCTCTGATCCAGAGCTCCACTCCCAAAATCAGATATTTAGCAGGAAAATAGAACTTCCAATGGCACATCTGTTTGGACCCTGAACGCTCTCTATTAAATAAAATCACGGTATTCATATTACTGTTTTCCACTTGCAGACCATTTTTATAGTAACTTCATGTGCCCAGAGAGATGGATACTGAATCCAGAGGTAGTAGTTTGAAGGAAAATGCCTACTAGCATGTGTGCAGTACAGATTACTTTTAAAATTAATTGAGAAGCCAGCCTACAAAGACACTCATCTATTTTTTATAAGACCATTTCAAGTAAACTATAATACTCCAAAACTGTCATTGGAGGAAGATGTTTTTTATTATACCAATTGAGTAATCTGATTATATTCTGAAGCATAAGGATTAAATATTGATTCCTTAGGTAATATTAGTGTATTTAGTGTTTCTGAAAGATATGCAGCATAAAGTAAACATCCCTGATTTCTTTTTAAAGATACTCCTTTCTGGACTGCATCCATCATAGGCAACAATAGTAGTTAATTACCCCTTACAATAATATTTAAAAAATTAAAATAATATGAAAGAAAATGTCATAAAATGATGATAATTTGCTTCTAAAAGTTTCAGTTTTCAATGTCAGAGCAACCTGTATCGCATATAGCATAGGGAAGGATGGATTACATCATTAGAGTTCATCCATTATACTTACTCAACTAATACGCAACTAAATTATCTTTTTAATCTCTGCTCTTTACTATAATTTTAATCTTTCCCTCTTCCATGTATCTTTAATAATTTTTGCTCCCTTTTTCTGAATGGTTTCTCTTTTATGTAGTCTCATTTTTAAAATGAGATGGCCTAACTCCGAAAATGGCATTCAAGGACATATGGTTCTCACTGATTTATATCAGGACATTATATTATTTTCCATATTGTTCTCTCTCTCTTGCACTTATTACTTTTTGCCTGTTCTCAAGAGATGTCTTCACTCACCAATCCAGCATGACACTTGGAATTTGCTGAAAACTACAATAGCTAACATTTCCAATTTTTACAAGATCAAAAATGTGGTGCTTAGACAAGGCTCAGGTTCAGGTCTGAAAACTCTTTCATTGTCTGGAACGTTGAATCTGAGCCCAAGTCTTCTTTAGTGCTTAATTAGATTCATATATAACTACCAACTTTCACTTTGATAGAAATCATATATGAAAATGACAGTCTGAATGTATCTTCATTCTATCCTGCTTCTGATAGGAGATACTAATGTTAAAGTAATTTAACCTATCATATGTCTTAGATACAATAAT
This sequence comes from Gekko gecko, assembly GCA_029375565.1. Taxonomy (NCBI): domain Eukaryota; kingdom Metazoa; phylum Chordata; class Lepidosauria; order Squamata; family Gekkonidae; genus Gekko; species Gekko gecko. The sequence goes on from JAPDNY010000001.1 coordinate 212,421,830, forward strand.
CCTACCTATATAACCATGTTTTGCCTAAGTGGAGGAATGGGGGAGGGGATTTCCATAGCTCCTTCCCTGATAAGCTGTATAGAGAAGCCTTGACAAGCTGTTAGTTCTAATTGTTCTCTGTATGAGAACTAGACATGATTACCAACATGGGACTGATGTTGAAAATAGCAGGCCCATAAAATTCTTCCACTTTCTCCCTGTAACACTTTTCTCCTGTTGTACATTTCCTTACTTCCTCACTCTTAGCAGCAGCCAGTACTACGAAGGAGAGGTGTGGAAGATCACATGATGGCTACACATTGAGATATGAAGACAGGGAACTAAAAATTTGGATGGCAACCCTATATTCATCATCACATCCTAAGACCGATCCATGTGGAAGGCCTGTAGTAGTGTCTATGACAAGGTAAGGCTATTGTAGTACTACAAACACTGAAAATGGTTTATGGATGCCAGCCTCCAGGTGGGACCTGGGGATTCCCTGGAATTACAGGTCATCTCCAGACTACAGAGATCAGTTCGCCTGGAGAAAACTGATGCTTTGGAGAGTGGACTCTGTGGTATTGTGCCCCACTGAGGTCCCCAGGCTCCATCTTCAAATCTCCGGGAGTTTCCCAACCTGGATCTGGCAAACCTCCCCCCCATCCTCTGCTGATGGCCAGGAGGGGACCTGGCAACCCTATTTTAAAATAAAACAATAATAACTATAATAATAGAATAAAGTTTGAGTCATGTGGCACCTTTAAGACCAACAAAATTTAATTCTGGGTATAAGTGTTTTTGTGTTGAAGTGTGTATGCATAGAAAAGCTTATACCTGGAATTAAACTTTCTTAGTTTTAAAGGTGCTTCTGGACTTAAACTTTGCTCTATTGCTTCAGACAAACATGGCTACCCACCTGAATCTATTATAATATTAATAGTAGCATATTTAATCTTTCACTATCATTTCTGGCTGTCATTAAGAACTAGAGATGCTGCAAATTTCACTATGGCCTTGTTTAAAGGGCATGGTAAAACATAAGCCAATTACCCAGCCTCTTTGGTTTATGCCAAACCACTGTGAATGCATGCTGAATGCATTGAGTTCTTGCAAAACTGTGCATTCTCAAAAACACTGTCAAATCAAACCAACTGGCAGAACATTGGTATCCCTATGAACCTCTTAAGATGAAAACAGAAGGGTTGGATTTTATTAAAACACAACATTTATTTATGACTGATTTACCTGATTTGTGATTGATTTAATTGTCTATTGAAATAATTTCTTGCTAAGTGGTGAAGTTCCACAGCACAGAGAGGGGCAGTAGAACTCACCTGGACTGTGTGAGAATGCACAAGTACAAGAAGCCAACTGCACTATGCTGCATAGTTAGGAAGCACCCACTGAACAGCCACAAATAGGCCAGCAAACAGTTGAAGCAATCATAAAAAAAAGCCAGCTCCTGTTTAAGACTAGCAAATAGGACATGACCTGAGCTGGTGGGCATCTGAGTATCCCTTTCAAACATTGTGTTAGCCCATATTTGAAGTCACTAAACTAAATGAGAATATATTGAGGTTTAGTGTTTTATCATATTGGTTATATTTATTTTAGAGCCAGTTTGTCAACATTACTGCCACTGATGCAGAATTGGCACCTAACAAATCAGTTGGTACTTTTCCATTTACAGCCCACTTTGCATTCAAGGAGACCTTTCAAACAGAGCTGATATGAATCCATTTACTGGCACTGTCCCTTACAATGGTGATGTGGATAAGTACATCTGTTTCTATGTGGGAAATGAAAATATACAGACTAGCCTTCACCAGAGACTATTGCCACATGTTGGGTTGCATCCACTGAAGCATTCCTGAGGTCCTTCCTATTCTAATGCAGCCCCAAAGGACTTCCCAAATGCTGTTCCTGGGAGTCCCCCCATGGATTGGTGTTTTAGATTGTTTGAATGTATTTTTCGTATGAAATTGCTGTACACCACCCTCTGTGGGGTAGGCAATAGAAGAAGAAAAGGAGAGATTGGATTTATACCCACCCTTCACTTGGAGTCTCAAAGTGGCTTACAATCACCTTTCCCTTCCCCTCCCCACAGCAGACACCCTGTGAGGTAGGTGGGGCTGAGAGAGCTCTTTTGAGAACTGCTCTTGAGAGAACAGCTCTGAGAGAACTTGAAACTGATCCAAGGTCATGCTAGCAGCTGCATGTGAAGGAGTGGGGAATCAAACCCAGTTCTCTAGGATTAGAGTCCAAGTTCCTAATTACTACACCAAACTGGTTCTCTATAAAGCCAGTAGAGAAGTTTAATAAACAAACAAATAAATACATTTCAGGGGGTATTTTGAGTTGTTGTTGGAGGTCCAAGGGAAATCCTTCTATCCATGGAAATGCACTTGTGGATCCAAGCCTCTGTCCCAATGATTTGTATAACTATGTGATCCATGTTTTGTTTTTTTAAACCCCTTTTGTTTGTCTGGAAGTCAGAAATCCTGACATGGCTAAAATCAGCCCAAACAATTTCAGCTTCAAATCACCTCTTTGTACTCATTATGTGCAGTTCCCAGTTATGTGATTTGCAAATGGGAAAGAGAACCTGCACACATAATAATTAGCCCTGAAAAGGATAGAGTTTGGGCTGGGATTCCAATGGACCAAGAGAAAAATACTTCAGCTTTGCTTACGAAGTAAGATATTTATGTTTGCTTTAATAGAATAGTGCTATGACACCCAAACACATTACAGTCAGAGAGGGTAATGGCAATATTCTGCATTGGTTATGAGATGTTATGAGTAATGGTCCCTGCCTAAATCCATTTTGCACTGCACCATTGAGTTCAAAGATGCCTCAGACAAGCAGATGAAAGAGTCCTGCCAAGATCGTAAAAGCCTCAGAAACTGGCATGGATTTCTTTTTTTGTCTGCTTGTGTTCCATCTCTGAAACAGTTACTGCTGGGAACATGGAGTGAAGATGACTCTGTTTCAGATTCTCAGAGATAAGGAGTAATCTGTATGTACTCTTTCCACAGACAGTTGAAGTACATTTCTTTATTGGTTTCACATATACAAAGGAACAAAATGCTCTAGAGTGAAAGGGTACCCTATCATAAGGTTGGATCACCGAATAGCTGGTGTCATCTGATGCAAAGATAGCTACCAACATGACATTCCCTGACCAGGTCAAAAAGAATAATAAAATAGCTGTTACCTGGCTTTCATCCTATATATATAAAGCAGACTCTGAATTTATTTGCTAAATTCAAGGGATCTTGCAGATGGTTTGCTTCCATTTTCTTTCAGCTTGCATTATATCTTCACATATTAACCTTCACAATATCTTCGTGAAATAGGTAAGCAATTTAACTGTTTCTCTATATGTCCTTTACAGATGAAGAAAACATCTGGAATTCTTCTCACAGAATTGGCAATCAGGCTATAGCATTAGAGGTGTAATTGGCCAGCAGGTGGTGCTTGAGAGCCAACAAAAGTTGCCTTTTGACAACATCTCGAATGCAGGTCAGATTGAGCCTTGTGGAGAAGGAAATACAGGGACAATCCTGTCAGGGATGACAGTATTGAAGTTTTCAAGAACTAAATTAATCTTAATCAGAATAAGTAAAATGGAATGAGGGCATAAATAAGTAATAAAAACATTTTGCATTTCTATGTCCCCAAAGTAATACAGCATATACTTCATCACCCCCAGTCACTTAGAGAAATAGAAAAATGACTTCACAATGTTCACTTTAACCACACTTAATGCTTTTATGGTTTATAGTTTTCCTTAAACAATTTGAAAATTTATGGCTCTGAAAGCATGACTAGACAGGACAAGGGAGATCCGTGAATGGATCTTACAAAGGCCGAGGACAGACTGGCAATTTGCCGCGGGATGGGACCCGGGCTGACAGCGACTCAATATCGGAGTAAATGGAACGTTCACACAGGCACATCTGCCTGGCGTCCCCCACCCGGAGCTTACCGGAGCCCTCGCGCTTCAGAGCCGGTTTAAAAAAACACCTGATAAAAGCCGTCGCAAATCGTGAAAGCCTGCGTTCGTCGCGCGTTTCCCCGCTTCCGGGGAGTCTGAACGCGCAGCCGAAAAGCCGGGAGCAACCCGCGTTGGGCATGAGGCAGCAGCGGCGTGATTGGCTGAGCTCCGCTCCACTGCCCAATGCGGTGCCGGCGTTGCAGGGCAAAAAAAAAAATCGCCGAAATGCGCTTATGCGCATGACCGCATGAGCGCTCATGCGCTCATACGCACATACGCCCACAGCCGAAATAATGGGGGAAAACAGCGAATATAGCGCGCCTCCGGCGCGGCAGTCTGAACGGTCCTGCGCGCCTCCGTCCCGTTTCTTCCGGCAGAGGCCCCCGCTGTGTGGACGGGAAAACCCGGTATCGTTTACTCCGGGTTTTTTTGCCGCGACTCGATACCGGGGCAAATTGCCAGTCTGTCCTGGGCCAAAGTCTTAGCAAGGTTATACAAAGTAGATCAGCACCATGGTCCTAGGCAAGCAGAGTTAACCTTTTCCATCCATGCTGTTTTTCCACTGTAATTGTGCAGTTCTCAACAAAGTGACACCTTTTAAACTCAACCCCTTCAATGGACATAGAAGTGTATGTTTTTATTGCACTGTGAATTGCCTCCCAAAAATTTAAAGGCAATTTGCCTTGCAGTAACTTTCCTCTTATTTCTAGTATTTCCTTCCTCCTTTTTCTAGAGCAACCTAATATTTATGATATACCATGCACTTTGTGGAATATATGTTTCTCGACATAACACACAGTTACATGTTTAGTGTCTTAACAGACGCAGTTACCTCTGTATTATGATTTCTCTTCTGTCACTGAAGATCCCATTACCCTTGTGGAACACTTATTGAAATAGCTTGTGTAAAAGCTTTTGTTGTGTCATTCCTTGTCTCCTAAATCTCATACACTTAAAAGCCTCTAGGTATTCAGCTACAGTTGTTCTCTGTGGCTGCTATCCAGCAAAGCTCTATTTGCATAGAGAGGGGGACATTGCGCACAGAACTGGGGGTTGCTTTGAACTTGTGCAACAGTCACTTGATGTGCTGGAGAGTTGCTTTTTCAGCATATAGTGAAAATGTTGAAGAAACCCCTTTCCTTTGTATCAGCATTTTTCTCTATTATGCTCATTGTGGTCTCAGGAACCACCTAAAAGTACACCAGGGAACCCTAGCATTCTTGAGACCATAGTCTAAAAACTCTTGTTCCAATACATATTAACCACTTGAACAGCTGTTCTAATGCTGTTCATGTCTTCTCCACAAATCATGTTGATAAAGCTGGTTATGCAGTCCTGGAATGTGTCCAGCTTTTATTCAATGGCAATAAAAGATGTTCCAGAGCTTTTATGTATCATTCTTTGTGGTGAACATACATGGTGCTCAATAGTCCTTATAATGGAGATCAATGGGAGTTCTACCCATTAGGGGAGAAGTAGATCCATTGATTTGCTTAACATTCCAGAGACAATAGCTAATTAATTAAAACCAATAAATGAAAGGGAGTAAATTCTATATATTGACCCTAAACTATAGGGAAAAAATCTAGGGCTTCTTTCTTCATTTCCTTTTCTTTTGGATTCCTCTCAGGAAATAACTCTTCCTGATTTTTAACATGTTTATCTGAAGAAAGACTGTATACCCTGTATATGAGAAAGCAAAACGTTCATGCCTTAGAATCGTACTCTCTCCTGTGTGTGTGTGTCTCTTCCTCCACATATGCACACAAATTTAGCACCTAATTTCTCTGCTACCCTACTTTTTATCATTGCCTGTGGGGTGGAATGAAAATGCTCTGGAGCTGGTTGATATATTCTCCTTACCAACATACACAAACCTGTTCCAAATTCTGTTCCATATTCTATCTTCTTTGAGACAAGGGAGGCAAAGAAGGGGGAACAATTCAGGGACATACCATAAGTAACACTGGAGACATATCATCAGATCTCCCCATGTGTTCATGGGCCTGAACAAGCACTCACTGGAAAAGATTTGGATTTGGGTTGGCATTGTGGCATTGTGCAAGGGGTGAGGGTTACTTTTCATTTCCTGCCTTTCCCCTTACTCCGACTAACTGTAGTTCAGAAGGCAGGTTTCTGAGTAAGAAAATACAGTGAACTGAGTTAACCTGTGCCCAGCACCATGGTTTTAAACCAAACAGAGAGGCTGGCAGCTGCTTTTTGAGATTTAAAAAAATGTTAGGAGAGCTGATCACTGATCTTCCACAGAAAACATTTGCAGATACCTGACCTTGCCCATGGATATCCACCAAACCAGACACTAGGGGTCAACAAGCACAATAGTGGGCTGTCCTATTCTGTCTCACAACAGAAAGGCTGGTGCCATTCAGAATGCCTAAAACAATGGAAAGGGGAATTTATTTATGTTACTTATTTCAAATATTTATATTAATTACATTTATATTAAATACATTTATATTCCTGTAAATGACTGCTTCAATTGCCAATTGTTTTTCTATGGACAAATAATTAAACTTGGTGTTTCCCACAGGGGAGAGTTTTTGTTATTGCCTCAGGGAACTGTGTCTGTCTAGGAGAAAGGAACAAACATGACAAAGGGATGGATATTCCAGATCTAGCTATCCTTGGTGCAGGAAATTTAGAATCAGAATGTCCTATAGGTTTCAATGGTCCTATAAGGAACAAGGGAAATCAGGTTGTGCAAGTGATACTGGATGAGCAGACATTCTCCCCTTCACTTTTTTTTTTCCTGTTCTAATTTGCCTCCCCAGCCCAATCTTCTCCCTCTGCATGGCACTTGTACATCACCCATCTACTGATGTTTCAGGGTAGCATTCAATGCAACATTCTGGAATTCCAGATGGGGAAAATGTCCACTTGGATCCTATGCCACACCACAGTAGCAAAGAGATTTGGTTGAGCTCTGTATTTGTTGCAATGTGTACAAGTAGCCTCTGGAGAAGGCTTCTGCTTTGCGTGTCATTTAGTTTTGGCCCTGTAGGACTCCTGTATGGGAAGGAGTTGTTGAGCAAGCTGATGACTTGAGAGGCTGACTAAAAGAAGGCCCAGCCAGAGAGAGAATGGGTCACAGAGCTAAATTTAAAAAATAAGTTGAAGCAAAACTGATCGTGTCCTAGTGTTCATGAAGAAAGCCACAATCATGGAAGGCATTTTAAGAGTGTTTTTTAAAAACCCTATAAGACTAAAAGTGGAGGCAAGAGGACAGAAGAACAGAATTGCATATGTGCAGTGGATTGAAAAATGTGCTTAGAATGGATATGGGCCTCAGAGATGCTTGTTAACCACATTACAGTGCAGACACACATTATCATCTCACATCGCTGTAAAACAATCCATCCTAATGCACAAGCAGATCTAAATTTCCAGTTGAAGATTCCATTACAGCCAAAACAAACAAACAGTATGAAAGAGATGCAAGGGAATGAAGAAAGACCTTCCTTTCTTTTACATTTTTATCTAAGGTTTGATCTATGAGTGGGAAAATGACACTTGTTATTTGTCCTGTTCTGGAATGAATTCCGAACCTGAAAAGGTTTGTCAAATGGAAAAGAAGGCCAACAATAAAAACTTGAAATACATAGTGTGTGTGTGTGTGTGTGTGTGTATAAAAAGATACATGTATTTGTTAACAAGAATTTTAAAAATTATATATAAGGGCCCAATAACACCTCAATAGAATTGTCCTTAGGCAAAGGCTGAACAATCATAGGAAGGCATTTTCTGGACCAGAAATTAATACCAGGGAAACACCACTTGGCATGTGATTGCACCTTTGGAGGCCTCATTTGTACTTTTATTCTGTGCCTAGTGGTTTCATTTTGGAACAACTTTTTTCTGGTCCTTCTTGTACTTATATTTTGTATCTGTATGATTGTACTGTACTATTATATTAGCCAATATGTTCCTCACTGATTTTGACCTCTGAAGAAGGCCTATGCAGGCCGAAACACGTCAGGTCAAGTCCATTAGCCCTCGTGTGTTAGAACTGGGTATTTTTATATAAGGTGTGATGGGGCCCTTATATATAATTTTTAAAATTCTTGTTAATAAATACATGTATATTTATATATATTTATATATATACACACACACACACACACTATATATATATATTTCAAGTTTTTATAGTTGACCCTCTTTTCCATTTGACTAACCTTTTCAGGTTCTGGATTCAAGGTTTCTAGGTTCAGCCCCCCCCTTTTGTCCCTGGAATGAATTCCTACATTATTACAATTTAAATTTTGCCCTTTAAAAACAGCTTATTCTTCCAACAATGTTAGAAAAATTAGAGGAAATACTCCCCCCACAATATCTTTTTCTCTTTATAGATGATTCTCACATGCTCTCTTATGTATATACAGAAACTACTGTCCAACCACACACCTAACAGAGACAGACCTTGAAGCTGATGAACTGAAGAGAACAATTAACAATTCTGTCAGCCCTAATAAATTATCAAGAAACTGAATTATCATCTTCATATTATATTAGAGCACATAGTTCTAACTATACGCTTCAAAGAAAAGATCTGCAATATTTACAGGGCAAGATTTTGTTCCAGTACTCATATCATACACTGATGACCACCATGTCTTAAAATTTGAATCATATCAGTTTAAACAGTTTAAAAATGTTGCAGGAATACAGGAATAATACTGGTCCATTCCACTGCTTGCTGAATGAAATACATTGGTCATATCCAATGTATACATCAAAGGTTGGGGAGACATTTATAGCCTCATGCATGTCTCACGGTGATATCCAGTGTATCAGATAAATCAACATTATGTTTCAGTGATAAAGCCAATAACCATAGATATTAAGCAACAAGACATAGCACACAGTGTGTTGCACATACTTATTAAGTTTAGAAGCTTCTGAGTCTCCTTAGCTGCCAAGGATTTAAATAAGAGACTGAACAAGTCCTTGAACGACTTGGCCCAGATGGTTTAATTTTAATTTGAGATCAGCCGCACAACTTTGGAGATGTCAAACACAATGCGAAACCCAATGTAATAAATAAATCAGGAGGGAGGTGGTGAAAGGCATTTCTGCACCTGACCACACATATTTATTTATTTTTGGATTTATATCCCGCCATCCCCTGAGGTTCAGGGCGGCTAACAAAGAGGCATAAATGCCACAGTTAAAACAGATAAAACAGAATAAAATGATATAATACAATATACTAAAGTGTCGGTACTCTCCTATGGGGTACTCTCCTATGGGGAAATGGAAGAGTCATAAAACACTTCTTCACATTTGGCAAGCTGGTACAGATAACCAGCTTACCAAGTGGTTAGGTGCACACCATAACACATTATCACTTCGCAAATGGTCATCTATATTTGCCTCATGTTAGATATCTTTCAGAAGTGAAATCCCCTCTGCTTTTTTTGGTGAGCTGAATCATAGTGATGATTGATGTTTGAATATAAAGGCATGGAAATTTTTCACGTACTGGAAACAAACAAAGGAAATGAAGTAAAAAAGAGAGAAAGGGGCACAAATCAAACAAACAACTTTTTTTCTTTTTATTACAAAAATGCAGAAATACAATGATATACCAATACAATACAACAAACATTAAACAGACAATTAAAGGATCCAAATGAAAGTCTAAAAAGAAAAAAATAGTGATGCTCTTTGATTTATATCCAGTTTAACACTTCATTCTTAACAATCTCAGATCAAATAATTTGACAAATGGAGTCCAGCACTGATTAAAAAAAAAAAAGATTTGCACTTGAGTCCTCTTTGAGAAATCTCATTTCATTACAGAAAACTTGTCCATTAACATGATAAGACACAATTTTAAACACTCAAAGCTCTGTCTTTGGAAGTGTATTCTGTTTCCTGTTATGTGGTAGTATAATTCTGGCCCCAACTACAAAAAGTGATATCAAATACCACTTGGTCTATATTCTATCCCAACAAACACATTAATGGGAATGTACTTCTATATATATTATTCATATATTTCATTTTGTATGTCATTCCAGATCTTTTTGACCACATTACATTCCCACCACATGTGGAAAAAAGTCTTTTTTCAGTATCTACCATGCCATGGGTGAAATCCATCCCATTTCTCTATTTGCAAGTGGAAAGTGTTTCCACTTGCTCACAGGCTAAAGGAGCAGATCTTCCTTCCAATGGCAACTCCTGTTGCCTCATGTGGTGCCACTTGACTTTCTTAAAAAGAGGTGGGGGAGACACGGGGGACTGCTGTTTGACAGGGGAATCATTTCTAAAAAAATGAGCTGAGCAACCTTTCATTTATTTTTGATTCCACTCAATGTATTTGAAATCCCTGAAAATAGCACAAATAAAGTATTTGCATTAGAATGAAAAATTATATATAACATGTAAATGAGATATTCATATTAATATTTTGAACAGTGAAACTGGACAAAAAGGCCACTGCAATCCTGAAAAGAATGGACCAAAAACAGAAACAAATAGAATGTTTCAAACATAAAGATCGGGGGGGGAGATGAAGCAGGTGACTGAGCACCATCAAGCATAGCCTGAACACACCGTGGTGTTTAAATAAATATACAAAATGGAGTACTACTCACATAAGAGGGAAATTATGTTGGAAATAGTTTTGGGTTTTTTTAAAAAAATCAAAACTGTGAACAATATAGTGCTGAGTGTCAACCAACATGTTTGCAAAACATGAGTGTAAAATATTATTTTAAAGGATATCATGAAGTCTTTGAAGAAGTTGCTTGAAAGTTGAGAGATAATACTTGACTGAATATTAAAACTGTGTGCAAAGACAAGGTACTTTTCATATGCTATCAAAATGTTCACTCCAAAGCAAACATCAGAACATGCAACAGTAAGACTTTAAAACAGTAAGACTTTAAGGTATGCTAATGAGCTACTAGGCTATTAGCATAATAGGTCATTAGCATATGCTACACCCCCTGACATCACCAGAAGTGATTTCAGAAGGGAAAGCAAAGGGGGGGAAGGCATCTTCAAAAGCATCCCCTTCCCTTCCCCAGCCAGCCTGTGTGTGTGGGGGAAGGGAAGTGAAGAGTTGGGCCACAGGAGGAAAAAGGGAAGGAAAGAGAGAGAGTAGAGAGAAGGAAAGATGGAAGGAAAGAGGGAAATAAAGAGAAGGAAAGAAGGAAGGAAAGAAAGAGGGGATAAAAAGAGAGAAGGAAAGAGGGAAAGAAAGAGAAGGAAAGAAGAAGGAAAAGGGGAAAAGGAGAGAAGGAAAGGAGGGAAAGAAAGAGAAGGAAAGAAGAAGGAAAAAGGGAAAAGGAGAGAAGGAAAGGAGGGAAAGAGAAAAAAGAGAGAAGGAAAAAAGGAGGAAAAGGGAAAGAAAGAAAAGGAAAGGAGAGAAGGAAAGGAGGGACAGAAAGAGGGCAAAGAGATAGGGAGAGGGAGGAAGGCTCTTCCACCCCCATCAAACCCCCACCCCCAGATCCCTCACTGCCATCAATGCCTTCCCCCGGGGCCACAGTGCTCCAGTGTGGGCCCCAGGACGCTGGCGATGGGCCTCTTCAGGCCGCTCCAGGGCCACAGCGCCCTGGTGTGGGCCCTGGGAGGCCAGCGACAGGCCTCTTCAGGCCACCCTGGGGCCGCAGTGCTCTGGTGTGGGCCCGGGAGGCCGGTGATGGGCCTCTTCAGGCTGCCCCAAGGCCGCAGCGCTTCTGTGCGGGGAGCTGGGGGCAGGGCTTGCCACCACTGCCATTTGTGCCAGCTCCTGGGCTGCCAGAGCAGTGCTCTGGTGTGCTCCAGCCCCAAAAGACCCCTGCTTTAAAAAAGGAAGACATGCAAAGTTTTTTAAAGCGCGTTTTAGTGTTAAAAATCAAGAAAAAATAAAGTCATGTAGCATACAATTCTGTACACAGGGCACAGAGTTTTCCTGCTTTTTCTCCTGTTTCTGCAGCCTCTTCTGTTCACCCAGAAAGGCATTCCAGCAGTTGTAGTGGGGGGGCTGGAGAGAGGAAGGACAAGGAGATGAAATTCCTTCTCCTTCCTCTGCAGCAGGCTGCTCTACTGATAAAAAGGGTCGATTTCATCTCCATGCCCATCCTCATTCCCTTGACCCATTTGGCTGTTTCTCAGCATGGATTTCACAGCCCCAGGAATGATCTTCCTGTGGTTCAGAAGGTACCACAGCAATGCAGAAGAATGCAGGAAAACTCCATGTGCACAGATGGTTGGATACATATCAATGCACATTAATAACTGTTAAAAAGCAATGTGAACAAAAATGTAGATTTTTCCTTTCAAATGAGAGGGGCAGTTGTAACAAAAAATCAAAAATGTCCCTACTTCAACACTATTTTAATATTTATTATTTTGTTTGTGGTTTTTAAATTCCACTTTATAACATCTGTCACCATCTGCCCCCTAGACTCCTTTGCTGACCAGGTATATTAAACGTGCTTTGATAGTCCAGATATGGAGCTAATGCTGCAACAGCGTACATTCCAGCACAAATCAACAATTGAAGGCAGCAAGATAAACATGAGGGATGCAACAGCAGAAGAGAACATCATATGGCCTGCATATAATCACAGTGAACCAAAGGCCTCAGTGGCAGAGAGTATCCCATTGTACTGACTGGCAGTTAGGAGTTTTACTTGATCATCAGCATCTTATTTCATTTTGGATAAATATATAATCTTTGCATGTAAAGTCAATTCAAGCTCAGCATTTTTATTTGTGCTTTTCTATATGTTGAATTTCTCTCTCAGTCTCACAGAGATTTACTTTCTAGGTTGCACTCCGTTCCCACAACTGAGTCACACAAAGCTGAACTTGGTTCCTTATTCCCAGTTCCTTATTCATTCCTTATTTGTGACTTATTCATGAATTCATCCAAAAACACTGAGGACAGATTGAAAGCTCTGAATCTCAAAATAAGGTCTGGACCACCACACATCATACACCCCCAGGCTCACAGGCCTCTCCCCTTCAAGAGGATATATCCTGTTTCCTGGTCCAAAGCATGGTTCTTGTGCCAGCTACTCCAAAGTAGGGTGCCTCTTTGGACAATCACACAGGCAGAAGCTTGGGCCATAATGCACCCCAAAACAATATTTGAACATCCCCAAATGATACATCCCCACACTCTGGAGACTGTCCCCTGAAAGATGACATGCAGTAATGCCCAGTCCAAACATGGTTCCAGGACCACAGGCTTCTATTTGCCCCAAGAAACCTGTATTTCAAAGGCAATTTGAATAAGGGACTAGTTTGACTACTTCTCCTCTGCATCCTAGAATAAGGTTTGGACCACCACATCTCCATGCACCTGCATGCTCAGCAGACACTCCCCTTAGAGGAGACATATGCTGTTTCCTGGTCCAAAGCACAGTTCTTGTGCCAGCTGCTCCAAAGTGTAGTTCCCCCAGGACAATCACATAGGCAGACACTTGGGCCACAATGCACCCCAAAATAATCGTTGGACCACCTAGGGCTGCCAGCCTCCAGGTGGGGCCTGGAGATCTGCTTTTACATCTGATCTCCAACTGACAGAGATCAGCTTCCCTGGAGAAACTGGCTGCTTTGAAGGGTGGACTCTATAGCAGAAGCCTCTGCAGCAGCCCACTCTTTTAGACTCCTCTGATGAGGACAAGCAGGACCCTGTCAACGCAGCCATCCTAGAGGCTAGCAGCCCTAGAGAATTGACAGGGTGAGCATCCTCCTTTGTGTGATGTGGCTAAAGCCTTTTCTAAACAATCCAGACTCAGGTGTTGGCATGCTTAGCTCTTCTCGAGGACAGACAGGTTGAAGAGGCACCAACATCGGGTCAGCTGATCCAGAGGCAGCGCATGGATGACAAGCAGGAGAGCCAGGGCACAGAGGAGCTCCAGGTGGAGCTTTATAAAGGACCTCCAAGGAGGGAAGGTATGGTAGAGAACACTGACATATTGGCCATGGGGCCCCTGCATTCAAGGTGCTACTGAGTACGCTACATATACCACACAAGGTAGTTTTGGACACACAATGCCAGACGGATGGTCACCCTATGCAGGATGGGGAGGTATGGCCCTGGCACCTCCTCAAGGTGTTTGGCCTGGATGGGGCTACCAAAATTCAGGTTCTGGTTTTTCAAATCTGGGGGGGTTCTGCATATGACATGGTGTCAGCGGGTGCCATTCCATTTGGGGATCTGGCTTTGCTATTTGGAGATCACCTCTCCACTGCCACTAGGGATAAAATCCTTAAGGGAGAGTTTGTTGATGTATTTACATTATTATACAGGGAACTGGAGAAGAAAGATAAGGAGGGCCTAGATGACCAGGAGAAGGAGCACCTGAAGAGGCACAGGGTGGAGAGGACCTGGGCAAACTGGTTCCCAAGATTCTTAATCTATGCAGCAGTAATAGTGAAGCATCAACCATGGAGGGCTATGGCGATGCTCCAATACATGGACATCATTTATTTATATTTATTTATTTATTAACACTTATATTCCGCCCTCCCCACCATTTAGCAGGCTCAGGGTGACTTTTATAAGAGCTTTACCAATTTCCTGAGCCCTGCATGGCTTCAGTACGATGAAGAGTTCTGAATGAGGGCAGTCATGAATCCGGCCTTGAGATGGGATCAGATGCATCTGCACTTATGGCTACAAATCATGTCTCTGGACTGGTGATTTGGCAATGAGAGGTTGGATAGCGTCCACTTGGTTTGGAGGTCACAAGATCAGACAGGTACCCATGCCCAGGCGATGCCCACTTTGCTCCCATGGGACATGCATGCCCTTTGTGTACGAGGCCTCACGCACTCTCAGGTTGCCCCAGAACAAAGGGTGCATTGTGGTCCCAGCATCTATCTGTGTGACTCCCCTGGGGGCACTGTGCTTTGGACCAGAAAATAGCATACATCCCCTCAAAGGTATGAATTGTGGTGGTCCAAACCTTATTTTGGATGCAGATGGCACTTCTTTATTCAAATCTTATTTGAAATATAGACCTCATAGAGGTAACCAAAATAGAAGCTCGTGGTGCCATAACCACAGTTTGGACCAGGTGCTGCTGTATGTCTTCTTTCAGGGGACAGTCTCCAGAGTGTGGTGATGTGTAATTTTGGGTGATTCAAAGACTGTTTTGGGGTGCATTGTGGCCCCAGCATCTTCCTGTGTGATTGTCCTGGGAGCACCGCACTTTGAAGCAGCTGGCACAAGAACCGTGCTTTGGACCAGGACACAGCATATGTCTCCTTGAAGGGGAGTGTCTGCTGAACATGCCGGTTTATGATATGTGGTGGTCCAAACTTTATTTTGGATGCAGAGGAGAAGTAGTCAAATCAGTTCCTTATTCAATTTGGCTTTGAAATACAATTCAAATAGAAGCCTGTGGCTCCAGAACCAGTATTTGGACCAGGCACCACTGCATGTCATCTTTCAGGGGACAGTCTCCAGAGTGTGGTGATGTGTCATTTGGAGTGGTCCAAATATTGTTTTGTGGGTGCACCATGGCTCCAGTGTCTGCCTGTGTGATTGTCCTGGGGGCACTGCACTTTGGAGCAGCTGGCACAAGAACCACCCTTTGGACCAGGAAACAGCATACATCCCCTTGAAGGGGAGAGTCTTCTGAACATGGGGGTGTATGAAATATGGTGGTCCAGCTCTTATTTTGGTGTTCAGAACTTTCAGTGTTTTCAGATTAATTAATGAATAAGTCACAAATAAGGAATAAAGAAATGGGAACATGGAACCATCTTCAGTCTCATACTTTACAGTCAGAGGTTTATTCACTAGCTGTTACAATGGCTTTCTCGTGCCAGTGTGAAAATATCACTTGTAAATAGTCCTGAGATTGACAATTGTCTAAAGGCAAAGCCAAATGTACTTTGTGGGGCCCTTTTTCTTCCCTTCTTTGCACTAGAAAGTCAGGAATTGCTACTGGAAGTATTGTAGAATTGAATGCAGTTCTCGGACCATCACTTTATCTGCAGTTTGTACAATCTACAGAGCACAAATTAGCAGTTGTTAATGTTACAAGAGGTGGTATAGAGAGAACACAACTGTTAATGACTGCACTATTTTTTCTGCTGCTATTAATACATTACACTTGGTTTAAAATGTTGATATTCAATTCCTGATTATTGCTGTAACATACAGTGAAAGATTGGTGTGGTGCATTTTTCTGCCAAGGATCCTGTCATGTTTCAGCAGTACTTTCTAGTCCAAGTGGATGCAAGCACAGCCCATAAGTGACTGCTTCCAGGCATCAGAGATGTAAGACAGCTTCAGAATCAAGCAGCCAGGGGGACAGGTGTTGAGCCAGGAAAATAATTCATAGGCACTGTAATCCACCAGCAGCCCAGAGCCATCTCTTGCCTCCTAAAAACTGGCCTGTGTTTATCTTATCTGTGGTCAGAGAGAACTGCTGAAGGCTATCACTAAAGGTGACAGGATGTTTACCAAGAGGTACCCCCATGCAATGGCAACCCCTCTTAGTTGCAGACAGGAAAGCAACTGACAGTGTGGGTAAAACTACACACTACAATTTTCAGTAAGCACTCCCCAGCCAGAGGTTGTGGGAAAAGCCTTGGCGGGCCCAGCAGCTTGGAGCGGTGTGGGCCTTGCCATCAGTGCCAGAGGCTGGGGAGAAGGGGAGAAGGCTTACCTGCAGCTGCTTCCTCCTCCTCCATGTGGAGCTCCTTCTCCCCTCCCACGAGTATTGTGGGTCCCCACTTCTTGTTACTTCTAAATCCTTCAGGAGTGATCTGATTCAGGGCAGTAGGATGGGGAGAGGACAGGGTTCCTTCCCCAGTGCCTTCTCTCTCAGTTGAGAGGGCCCTGAATACTCCACTGTGCAGCTCCAATGTTATGCAAACAACTTCCCAGTCAGACCATTTAAACTCAGGGAAGAGGTATGGGAGGAGGCCAGGGATGGCCCACCCACTAGGCAAATTAGACTTTTGCCTAGGGTGGGCCCTAAAGATGGGCACCAAACTGTGCTGCCCTCCCCCCGCCAAAAGCCCCCCACCCCCTCCCACCCAAAGCCCCCCTGCTCCATTGTCAACCTGCCACCTCCTCCTGCTGCAGCCCACCGGACCCGCCCCCGACTGCCCTCCTTCCCTCTGCTGGGCCGCAATCCCACCCCCACCAGCGACATTTGCTGGGGACTCAAGCCCCACCCTCACTGTGCTCACAACTCACATGGCAACATTTTAAATATAATGAATATCCCCCACAATGGGTGATTAACTCCAGCAGCCCCTTCCCCCACACACACACACACTCTCCCTGGCTGTGGCTGCTGGAGTCCGGGAGCTGGGGTTGGGAGGAGTGCTTTTATATCCTGCTGGGAGTGGGCGGAGGTGTACGCACATGTGTGTAACTGAAGCATGCCCGGCTCTTTGCTTCAAGGTGACGGCATGGAGAAGGTCTCGGGTCGCTTCGGCCAGCTTGGGGGGCGGGGCACGTGCAAGAAGGCCTGGCGGTCATCCTGGCACCTTGCAGTTCCCAGACCGGCTGACCCACCGGCCTCTTCCCAGATGGGAAAGACAGCCCTGGCCCAGCTGAGGGGGTGGGCTGAAATGAGACCTCACACCAGGGGCGCCAAGTATGTCTTTGGCTGCTGTGCTGACAGGGAAGGTAACCCTGGAATGTCTACCTGAAGATTGTGTTTTATAGTGCGGAATGTCTTCCTGTTGGATCTGGATTGCCCAAGCTAGCCTGATCTCGTCGGATCTCAGCAGCTAAGCAGGGTCTGGCCTGGCTAGTATTGGATGGGAGACCTCCAAGGAATACTGGGCTTGTGTTATGGAGGCAGGCAATGGCAAACCACCTCTGAATGTCTGTTGCCTTTAAAACCCTATGAGGTTTTACATGTTAATTTGATGGGGGGGGGGTTATGTTACATGTTAATTTGCTGTTCAGCCTCTGTAAGTTTGAACTCTTACTTTCCATTCCAATGTTTTTGAAAAAAGTGTGAGAGTTGGACTGTAAGGAAGGCCAAGCACCAGAGAAAAGATGCCAGGGGGGGTGCTAGAAGGTACCCTTGCCTGGTGTGCAAAAAAAACTGGAGCTGGCCCTGGAGGAGGCAGTAGCCCCTCTTCCCTCTGTGTCACTGTCTTGAGTTAAATTGGTTCTTGTACTCTTTTAATGGTGACATTTCATGAAGCTGCTGTGTGAAAGAAGTGAAAACGAGTTGGTGTGGGGGAATCCAAACACAATTTTTTTTTTTTTTTTAAAGGATCATACAGTTTGGCCCTAAGTGGCATCTGTAGAAGAGGAAACCCTAACATTCAGCTACTGTCTTAAATTGGTCAAGCTGAGAACCAGTTTGGTGTAGAGGCTAATAGCGGCAGACTCTAATCTGGAGAGCTGGGTTTGAATCCCCGCTTCTCCAAATGCAGCCAGCTGGGTGACCTTAGGCCAGTCACGGCTCTCACAGAGCGGCTTTCTCAGAGCTGTTCTCTCAGAGCTCTCTCAGCCCCACCTACTTCATAGGGTGTCTGTTGTGGGAAGAGGAAGGGAAGGAGATTGTAAGACACTCTGAGACTTATCATCTTTATCTTTGTCTTCATCTTCATATTTTGTTCTTATTAAAATTATTATTAAAGCCAAAAGCCTTTATCTCTCTTCTCCTCCACCTTGTCAGAAAAAAAAATGTTTTACTGACATGTGCTGTGTAGAATTTTCTGTGACTGACATCCTCAACAGTCCTCTCTAGTTAATCATTAAAGCTAATAGAAGGATCTTCCTGCATTTTGTATTTGTGAATGACCTATATACTCAGCTCTTCAAAACAATAGTATGATCACTTGTTTATATTTGGTTTAGAATTAACTATCTATGCCTTACTCATTATGCCTTGCTGCCTTAAGTCTTTCCTCCATTGGCTGATGAGACGAGATTACCAGCCCAGCTCTTTACCGGTAGCTGAAAGGAGGGTAAGGGTCAACAGCAGATTGTCAGCAGCAGATGGGCCATTGAGACCACTGGGAAAGGCCTTGATGGGGTTTCCCACCAGGGTGGCCCAGCATGAGGCAAGACTCACCTCATACCAGGGAGGGGGCACATGAGGCAGGAAGGAGCCACCACTGCTGTCACAAGCTGGTGGGCCTCACTTTATATGAGGTGAGTGGGCCAGTGCCACCATTGCTTTGCATAAGAGGAGGGGAATCCACAGGCCATTGCTTCTCATGAGGCAGGTAAGAGCTGCCATTACTGTGATCCAGCAGCCCTTGCTTTGTGCAAGGCAGGCTGGTGCTGGCTAGTGGCTCTCTCTGACTGACACAAGAGGGTGGGAGCTGTTTTTCCCTCCTTCCTTCAAGACACAGATTCCTTTTCCAGGGCTGTTTTGGCCTCCCAGTCTGCCCCTGCCTTGTATGTACACTGCAGTGAATAAACAGACAATGTATATGTACAGTGAATAAACAGACAATGTATATGTACAGTGAATAAACAGACAATGTATATGTACAGTGAATAAACAGACAATGTATATGTACATGCATACATTTGTTTGTAAGGAGAAGCCAACTCTCAACTTTACAATTAGAACAAGGGATCAGTGCTTGGATAAAAGTGGGGTTTAAACTGTGTGTTTAGAAGTACATCCAACATAAAAATAACCAACATACATACAAAGAAAAACTATGTGTACACTTACACAAATTGTACAGATGGTCACTGCAACATGTGCACAAGTCTACTGTGTCCATTTCAGCTGCCCCCTCTCCACTAGCATGGCTGACTTCTCTGCTTATTTTTTAATATATATATTTGTGTGTGTGTTTTGTGCTTGCCTGGAAGTCATGGTTGACTTCTGGTGACCCCTACTGGGGGCTTCGAAATTTTTCAGAGAGGTGGCTTGCTATTGCCTGCCTCTGTGTCCTGGCCCTGGTATTCCTTGGAGGTCACCCTTCCAAGTACTTGCCAGAGTCAGCCCTGCTTAACTCCCAAGATCTGATGAGATTGGGCTTGCCTGGGCTATCCAAGTCAGGGCACTTCTCTGCTTATTTTTGTTGGAGGAGGCTACAACGTACGAAGCCTTGTAGAAAGCTGTTTGAGACCTTGAGACTGAATTACTGCAATGCTGTCTACATGGGGCTGCCCTTGTCCCAGATCCAGAAGCTGCAGCTGGTGCAGAATGCAGCAGCCATGCTCCTGTCAGGTCTCCCTATCTGGGAGCACAACCAGCCTACATTAAAAGTACTGCATTGGCTGCCTATAGCATACCAAATTTGGTTCAAGGTGCTGGTTCTTACCTTTAAAGCCCTATATGGTCAGGGGCCTATATACCTGAAGGACCACCTTTCCCTACATGTTCCCCAGAGAGCACTAAGATCGGGGTCCCAAAATTGTCTGGCCTTCCTGGGTCCTAGAGAAGCCATGCTGGCTATGACGAGGGCTGGGCCTTTTCAGTGGCGGCTATGCACTCGTGGAATGAGCTCCTGGATGACATCAGGCCCCTGTGGGACCTTTTACAGTTCCTCAGGGCTTACAAGACAGAATTCTTCCACCAGGCCTTCAAGTAGGGAGCCGCCCAAATAAACTGAGACCCTGGCCCCAAACTAACACTGTTTTCAACATATTAATGCCAGATCTAAACTTAGGGTTGCCAACCCCCCTGGTTTGGCAGGGGTCCCCCACTTTGGGGGGGTTCTATCCGCCAGCCAGCCAAATGGCTGGTGGGGGAAGCCCTGCCCCCAAGCCCCAACACCCACAGCCACCCCTCTCCTTCTCTCTTGAAGGGCTCCCTTTAAATGCACAGAGCTGGCATTCCCCGCTCACCTGATCACCAGCTCCACAGGCAGCCTTCCCCGCACACTCGATCTCAAGCAGAGATCAGGCGTGCCTGGAAACACCAGCTTCCTGCTCTTAAAGGGACAGTGCAGGAAGCTGGTGTTTCCCTGCAAGCCCGATCTCCGCTGAAGAACAAGTGTGCGGGAAAGGCTGCCTGTGCTTAAACGGAGCTGACATTCGGGTGAGTGGGGAAATGCCAGCTCTCTGCATAGCATTTCCCCATGCACAAGGGGCATGCAGTGGGGGGGCGGACATCCCCAATGTGATGTCATCATGTCAGGGATGCCCCGCCCCCTCCAGGAATGCCCCCCAAAGTCCCTGCTGGCAACCCTACCTAAACTACCATCTCCATTAACATGTCATGGTCAGACGCTGCTAACATCTGCTGTCACCCGCGAACAGCACTAGCACTGTACGCTGTGTTTTAAAACTTTATTGTGGTGGTTCTATTTAATTTTGTGTTTTAATGTTTAATGTTTTATGTAAGCCGCCCTGAGCCTGCCTTGGTAGGGAAGGCAGGATACAAATTAAATGAACAAACAAACAAAGGGCACTTTCACACACACTAAATAACACACTTTCAATGCACTTTGCAACTGGATTTTACTGTGTGAAATGGCAAAATTCATTTTTAAACGGTCCTTGAAGTGGATTAAAACTGCATTATTTAATATGTGTGAAAGCACCTTTTAAAGGCACTGTTTGTGCAGCTCAAGTAAGTATTAAAGCCTTGCCTGATTCTGACATCAGTCAGTGTATTTGCATTTCTCCCTCATATTATAATATTTTGCTTTTCGGCCATGTTTATTTCACATTTTCTCTTTTTTTTTTTTTAGTATGTAAACCACAAACAAGATCTATTTTTTACAAGCTGGTCTGAAGGAACAGATCAGGAGCACAGGTCTCCAGGCAGTCAAAGGAAAAGCCTGGCTTCAGCATGTAGTTTGAATTCTCCCCAGAGTTTAAAGGTACAAACAGGCTTTCACTGATGATCCACTAACTTGGATCCTCTCACATAGGTTTTATGCATACCAGCCCGATTTCTCCCAAGAGTCAGACTAAACTGTACTAGGTCTGCTTGTCACTAGCACCAGTTCTCACAATCGGACCTCTCCCAGAGGTAGAGCTAAACCACTCTGCCTCACGACTGGGCAGAGCTACCCTTTTCCAAGCCAGACCCAGAGTATGGCTGCCCTCTCCCTGAGGCAGATCCTGAACTAAACTGCCTCTGTGTTTCCCTCCAATTTTCCATCTCTTCTGTCTCCTTCTTCCCATTTTAAAATTTTATTAAACTTTCAAAAAAATACATGTAATATATATAATACGTAGCAGGCAGAACAAATTACATTACATTATGCTCACAAACTGAGATAAACAGAGAACATATTACCAAAGGTGTAATTTATCAGTTATACTCAGTATTTCCTCTTGTTGAGGTAAATGTTCTAAAATAGGAAACCAAAGAATCAAAATCAGACTTGGAAGAGGGTGTATATGTATTATTAATATTATCTGTTATTTTTGCCATTGTGTACATATTCCATAATCTGGAATACCAATTCTGTCTACTAGGGCCAATGGTATCTTTTCATTTTGCTATGATTGTATTTTTAGCTGCTGTAAATAAAATGTCTACTGTTTTACTAATACTATTCAATCCAATTTCCATTATCCAATAGTTTAAAATAATATGTTCTATTGTAAACTGCAATACAACTCCTGTTATTGACTTAATTTGCGCTATAACATCTTTCCAAAAAGTCTCTAAAATTGGGCAATCTAACCAGCAATGAAGATACCGGATCTCCCGCCCACCCGGCAACGCCGCTGGTGGGCAGGGGCTCATTTGCTGCTCCAAGGAACGGAGACGGCAATAACTGGGACACTATGCATCCCAACGTGGCAGGGGGTGGAGCCGGCTGCTTCAAAGGGCCAGGCTCCGCTCCCTGCCTTTGTCAGTTGCTCTGCGTGCTCGGCAAGCAGGGAGCACACAGAGTGGAGCCTGAAGAGCCGGCCTTCTGCTGCCTTACCCACCCAGTTGGGGCCCTTACTGACAGGCAGCAGGAGTCCCGGGGTGTTAGGGAGGTGAACGGGTGCTGCTGCTACAGCGTGCGGGCCTGTGTTGCGGGTTTTTCCCCCTTAGCTGAGTGACTAGCCGAGCACTGAATAGTGCAATTTCTTTGGGGGTACTGCCGGGTCCCTGGGCCTGAGGGCGGATCTTCAGGATGCAGCGGTGATCTCCTGCTGCAGCGCGCGGGCCTGTGTCAAGGGTTTTTCCCTCGGCTGCGTGGCTAGTAGAGCGCTGAATAGTGCGATTTCTTTGGGGGTGCTGCCGGGTTCCTGGGCCTGAAGGCGGATTATCGGGACACGGGGGTGATCTCCTGAAGTGGCAGCTTGTCCCTGGCTGCGGGCCATGGCAGTGGGAGTCAAGGATCGGCTCGGCAGTGGCGTCAAGCAGCTTGCTGACTCTCAGATTTTGTTAAGCAAGACTACACACACACACAATACGAAGATTTAGGTTTCTGGGATACCGGCCAAGGCACTTCTTTAGTAACAGCAGTGTGGTGAGGCTGCTGGGGCCCCAGTTTCTGCCTTGCGTGTCCATTTTACTCCCCTCCCCATAGCAGCCGTTGGTTTAAGTGTGCCTGTGGGTGAAGGGTGCTGTTATTTTCCTATGGTGGTGGCCATTTTAGATTATTATAGGGGATGGCCATCTTGAGTGGGCTGATTGACAGGTAGCGGCCATTTTAGGTGCTAGTTGGTAATGTCAGCCATTTTGTGTGGGTCTCCTTAGACCAATTCTTACAATACTGTCAGTTGGTCCTTGTGTCCAGCTGCTTGGGAGGCCGTTGGGTTACGAATACCAGATTGTTTTAGTGCCATTCTCTTACTATGACCCCTAAAAAAGGGCAAGGGAAAGCGAAAGGAAAACAGCCGGCTCCTAAGCGGCCGCCGGTGCAGAAAGTGCCGGTTGTTCCCTCTGAGGAGGAAGAAGAGGATTCCATTAATGCTGCAATCTTACAGAGACTGGCAGCACTTGAACAACAGCGGGGTGCCTCTACTAAGGCAGATTTGGGTAAGCATCCAAAGGGAGTGGCTAATGCTGCCAATGCCTCTTTTCAGGCGCAGGTTCTGGCCCGCCTGGCATTTTTAGAAGACCAACAGGGAGCATCCGCCGGGATGTTGACGAAGGGCCCTCTGGTCAGTGTGGGCAAGGTGTGGAGGAGTGCCAAGTGGAAGTTTATTTGGGACCGGCTAAAAAGGGAGGTAAGGATGATCATGTGGAGAAGAGCAGCACACATTGGCCATGGGGTCCCTGCCCGTCGGGCACGTCTGCATCTTCTGCATCCATGCCACCAGCTTCTTGGCCGCAATACCCGGGCTGGGGATACGGTATGCCGCTCCCTCCCCCCAGGGCATGGCCCGGATGGGGCTATCCACAGCCCAGATCAGGTTATGTAGGTGCGGGGACAGTCTCCTATGAGATGGTCTCTGCAAGTGCTATTCCATCCGGGGACGCTGGGCTGCCCCTGGGTGACCATTTGTCCATCGCCACCAAAGAAAAGATCCTTAAGGGTGAGTACGTGGACATGTATACTCTCTTATATAGGGAGTTGGGAAAAAAAAGACAAAGACAATCTTGATGACCAGGAGAAGGAACGGTTAAAGAGGCGGGTGGTAGAGAGAACTTGGGCAAACTGGTACCCGGGGTTCCTAATTTATGTGACAATTATTGTAAGGCATCATCCATGGAGAGCAGTTGCGCTGCTCCAATACATGGATATTATTTATAAAGCATTTACCGATTTCCCAGGCCCGGCATGGTCACAATATGATGAGCAATTCCATATGCGGGCAGCCATGAATCCGGCCATGAGATGGGACCAGATACACCCAGATCTTTGGTTGCAGATTGTGTCTGCAATCAAGTTCCCTGGCAGTGAGAGATCGCACAGTGGTCATTCCATATGTAAGCCACAGACTGCAAATCAAGCAGGCATCCGTGCCCAGGTAGGGCAGGCGGTTCAGCGACGCCCACTTTGCTGGGCGTTTACCTCCCATGGGACGTGTGGTCGGAAGTCTTGTTCCTTCCATCATGAGTGTCCACTGTGCACAGGGCCCCACGCTTTGTCCAACTGCCCTAAACCTAAAGGACGGGGAGGAGGGAAAGTTGGAAAGCGCCCCGGAGGAGGCGGGGGCTATAACCCCCCTTCTGAGAAAGGGTCCTAACCCAATTAAGGTACAAGTGCTGGAACGGTGGTTACGGGATTACCCGAACCACAGCGATGGGGTTTACCTACTTGAGGGTTTTACGTTGGGGTTTAGGATACCTTTCCAAGGCCTTAGGACTTCGTACATGGCTCCTAACTTAAAATCAGTTCAGGGTATGGAGCACGTTGTTCGGCAAAAAAATTGCGAAGGAATGTGCGGAGGGTAGAGTTCTTGGTCCTTTTCCTTCACCCCCTGTTGATAATTTGAGGGTTTCCCCATTGGGAGTGGTGCCAAAGAAAGCACCTGGTGAGTATCGTCTTATTCACCAC
Organism: Gekko gecko; assembly: GCA_029375565.1. Classification (NCBI taxonomy): domain Eukaryota; kingdom Metazoa; phylum Chordata; class Lepidosauria; order Squamata; family Gekkonidae; genus Gekko; species Gekko gecko. The sequence goes on from JAPDNY010000001.1 coordinate 212,447,137, forward strand.
CTGTCCTATCCACGTGGGGAGTCGGTGAACGACGCGATACCAGATGAGTTATGTTCTGTTAGATACACGTCCTTTGACCAGGCCATGAGGGTGGTGCGCTGCTGTGGTCAGGGAGCGGAATTGGCGAAATGTGACATTAAGTCAGCCTTTCATCTCCTGCCTGTCCACCCTGATGATTTTGAGCTCCTGGGGTTTGCTTTTGAGGGCAATTTCTTTATGGATAGGACCCATCCAATGGGATGCTCAGTATCCTGCGCTGCTTTTGAGAGGTTCAGTTCCTTTTTGGAATGGGCCTTGAGGTACAGGACGGGCCTCGGCAGCATTGCTCATTACCTTGATGATTTTTTATTGGTAGGAAGGAGGGGTACGGGTCAATGCGCATATTTGCTGTCCAGCTTCATCAATTTGGCACTGGAGCTGGGAGTTCCTCTTGCTCAAGAAAAAACTGAAGGACCATCCCTTCTCTTGACTTTCCTGGGAATAGAGATTGACACGGTGGGACAGTGCTGCAGATTGCCCATGGATAAGTTAAATACGCTGCGGGTATTAATAGACACAGCTAGGAGGAAGAATAAAATAACCTTTTTGGAGTTGCAGCAGTTGGTAGGTCACCTCAACTTTGCATGCAAAGTTGTGGTGCCTGGTAGGGCTTTTATTAGGAGACTTTGCATGTCTATGAGGGGTCTGCGGCTTTCCCATCATAGGACTCGGGTCACTAAGGGGATCAAGGATGACCTCCTTGTATGGAAGCAATTTTTGGAGTCATACAACGGGGTGTCCTTTTGGCGGGAGGACCTCTTAGTCGAAGCAGAGCTGCAGGTTGCATCTGATGCGGCAGGTTCCTCTGGCTTTGGGGTATACTTCCGAGGGCATTGGTGTGCTGGGGACTGGCCTGAGGAGTGGTTTCAGGCAGGGTGGGTTACTGACCTCACCTTCCTGGAATTTTTCCCGATTGTCGCAGCAGTGTGGATTTGGGCTCGGGACTTTACCAACCACACCGTCCATTTCTGGTGCGACAACATGTCCACGGTACATGTAATCAACTCCTTGACGTCCAAGTCCCCCAGGGTCATGGCTCTGGTCAGGGTCTTCACTCTGCAGTGTTTACACCATAATATAATGTTTAGGGCAAGGCATGTGCCGGGAGTTAATAATGGGGTCGCTGATGCTCTCTCTCGAAAACAGATGGAGAGATTCCATCAGCTGGCTCCAGATGCCGATCGATTCCTGGTGCTTATGCCAGACGAGGTGTGGCAGATTGGCGGGCTGAGGCCGACAGGGCTATGAGCCTGGCTCTTGCCCCCTCCACATGCAGAGCTTACATGAGGGCGGGTAAGCAATTCCTGTCCTTCAGGGAGGGTGCAGGCTTGCAGCAGGTGTGGCCCATACCTGTCCCTCATTTAATGCAATTCTGTGTGACGCTGAGGGGCCAGGGCTTGTCATCCAGTACCATCAGGGTCAAGTTGTCTTCACTAGCATATGCCAGCAAGGCTTCAGGGTACGCAGATAGGACTGGCGACTTCTGTATTCGGAAGATGCTGGAGGGCTGGTCCAGGGAAAGTGGGGTCACAGCTGATAGCAGAGAACCTTTCACCCCAGCGATATTGCGGGGCTTCGGTCACAGTGGCGCATGTTGTGTGCTGACGGCTATGAAGCTGCCCTTTTTCATGCAGCATCGCTGGTTGCCTTCTTTGGGGTGCTGCGGATTAGCGAGCTGGTGGCAATCTCATGGCAGGATGCATCTGGCCTGGCTCTTGAGTGGCGGGACGTCTCTGTGTCAGAATCCAAAGTTGTGATTAGACTACGTCAGTCTAAGACTGACCAGCGTGGCAGAGGGAAGGTTACGGAGCTTGAATGCTGTTCAGAAGTGGAGTTATGCCCAGTTGAGGCTTTGAGCCATTACCTTGCATTGAGAGGTGAGGGTCGGGGCTACCTTTTCTGGCATAAAGATGGCACCCCCCTCACTAAGTTTCAGTTTTGGAGTCTGACACAGAAGGCTTTAGAGCATTTGGGACTGGGTGGGGTTTGCTTTGGAACACACTCTTTTTGGATAGGGGCCGCTTCAACTGCGGCGGCTATGGGGTATATGGGCGATGACATTCAACGAATAGGTCGCTGGCGGTCATGCCGTTATAAAGGTTATGTGCGAAGCAGTGTGTTATAAATGTCCCACATGGTCGGATGATTCATTAATAATGTTCTTCTTACAGATGCTGCAGGCCGTGGAGCGAAACAAAGGGTTACCATCTGCGGCCACAGCATGGTCTTCTGGGCGGCTCATCGGGCCAAGAGGACATCCAGTGGCTCTCAGCTTGGCCTTAGTGAATGGATGACAGTAGAGTGGTTGGGAAGGAGGGGCATGCAATGGCCTGCTCTTCTTCCCCTACTATTTCATGAGAGGAGAGGGCCCCCTCCTCATGTACTGGTAATACACCTGGGGGGCAATGACTTGGGTCTATTGAAGGGCAAGGCCCTTGCGTTGCAGGCTGAGGCAGACCTTGCGAGGGTAAGAGCAAGGTGGCCTGGTGTAAAGATAGTATGGTCAGCCATACTGCCCCGCCAAATGTGGCAGAACTTGGAGGACCCCAGATGTATTGACCGTGTCCGACACAAAGTAAATAGGCAGCTGAGAAAGGCCATGGATGCTGGTTTGGGGATGTTTTTGCTGCACCCTGATATACAGGTCATGTTCCCAGACCTGTATAGGGATGACGGGGTGCACTTGTCTGACAAGGGCAATGGGATCTTTTTACAGGACTTGCAGCAAGGAATTAGGTCGGCATTAGGACTGAGTGGGGAGCAAAGGCCAAAGCAGAGGCTTGACCTTGGCTATGGCAGGTTTATGCAAGCAAGAAACGGAACTGGTGAGCACCTTTCGGCATATCCCGTTAGGGAACAGGCGGTCATCAGGAACTGCCTTCGGATTTCAGGGTCCGGGGTGGGGAATGGTGATCACCTCCACTGGGAACCTTTTAGGGCAGGCTCCTCCCTGCAAGTTGAAAGGCTTCAGGGGTAGGCGCTCCTAGAGGGCAACCAGTTGCTGGGCTGCTGGTCACGAGCCAGAGAGTAAATGGCTCATGGCTGGAGATGGGTGACCCGCCCTTTAAGGGCAAGGGGGTTGGTCAGGGAAGTGACGCCTGCCTTTCCTGTTCCATGCTTGCTTAGTTGTTATTGCTGCAACCAGTTAGGTCACGCCTCTGCTCGCTTGATAGGCTATGCAAATTTCTTTTGTTGCATAGCTCCTGTTGGAGTGGCCCTGGCTGACCTCTCCAGTGATGTCCAAGCCCCGTCCGTGGAACACTCTTATTATGCGTGCGTTGTCCTCCACGTTATTGTGATATTTTTATGTCACCCTTCCGATCTTTAAGCCACCCGGGCTTCTTCCGCTGCCTATTTGGGTGGGATGTGGATGACTTCTCCCCCACTGAAGAGAAGGAACCTTCAGGTAGGTCCAATGTACCATTCTCCTTCAGTGGGGGGAAGTCATCCAGGAACTGGTTAGCTGTGCCCAAGCTATTTTTCTGGGGTGGGTGAGCAATTGTCCGTTGTGGAAATATCCACGACTTGCTGCAAAACTTGTCTGCCAAAAGCCGCCTCCGCTGATGCGGCCTGGTCTATCCGGTAGTGTTTTACGAAGGTTGAGAATGATGCCCAAGTAGCCGCTCTGCATATTTCGTCTACCGTGGCTCTTGTTGAAAATGCCGCTGCTACAACAACATCTTGTGGAATGTGCCGTCAGCTTTTCTGGCGGCGTGAGGCCTTGCACTGTCGAATCCAGTAAGCCACTGATGTTTTTGAGGCCTTTTTGCCCTGATTCGTGACCCCATAGGTCACAAACAATCCGTCCGAGTGACGGAAGGCAGCCGTTCTGCTGAGGTATATACGTAGGGCCCGCCGGACGTCCAGCTTGTGCCATGCCTTTTCCTTGGTGTGTACTGGCTTCGGACAGAAGGAAGGCAATGTGATCGGCTGGTTTAGATGGAAGGCAGAATTTACTTTGGGAATGAATGAAGGATCCATCCTCAATGATACAGAGTTTCGCTGGAATATGCACAGCTCCTTTCGTGCTGAAAGAGTGGCCACTTCTGACACTCTCCGTGCTGTAGTTATCGCAATAAGGAAAGCGACTTTCCATGACAGAAAACACAGTTCAGTTGTCTTTAAAGGTTCGAATGGAGGTTTTGTCAGTGCATTCAGCACCTTGTGGAGGTCCCAAGTTGGGAACCTGTGTTGGACCGGGGGAGCCAGCTGGCTCGCTCCCCTGAGGAACTTTTTTATATAACTGCTGGAAGATATCTTTCTTTGTGCTTTGCTACCCATACATGCTTGTATGGCTGCCACCTGCCGCTTGAGGGTGTTTGGTTGAAGACCCCACCTCCAACCCTTGGAAAGGAACAAAATGACCTCCTTATCCGTGGCCTGGGTGGGTTGGATGTCCTGAGACAAGGCCCATTTTGTGAATGTTCTCCACGTATGGCTGTATATTCGATGCATGGAGGGTCGTCTTGCCTGGAGCATGACTTCAGTCACCTCCTGCGGAAACCCCATGCTGATTAGTCAGGTACGCTCAATTTCCATGCTGTCAGTTGCAACCATGCCGGGTCCGGGTGAAGAATGGGCCCTTGTTGCAGTAGGTCCGGTCTCTGTGGCAGTGTCCACGGTTTCTATGTTGACAGTTGTACCAGCTCCGAGAATCATGGTCTTCTTGGCCAGCGTGGAGCCATGAAGATCACTGTTGCCCTCTCCCTCCTGATTCTGCTGAGCATTGCCCCTGTTAGGGGTGTAGGTGGGAAGGCATATAGGAGGCCATGGGGCCATGGATGAGCTAGTGCATCTGTCCCCTCCGCTTTTTGATCGTGGTATCGGGAGAGGAACCGATCGACTTGGTGATTCCGGGAGCTCGCAAGGAGGTCCATCATGGGCATTCCGAACTGCAGTGTGATCTGAGTGAAGACCTCCTGGTTTAGTGCCCATTCGCCCGGGTCCAGGTCCTCCCTGCTGAGCCAGTCCGCCTGCTGGTTGGATAGACCCTGCAGGTGTTCTGCCCTGAGGCTTGATGTGTATCTTTCTGCCCATTGTAGTAGGGACCTTGCCTCCTTGAACAGGGATTTTGACCTGGTGCCGCCTTGTCGGTTAATGTGTGCCTTCGTGGACATGTCGGTCCGCACTAAGATGTGCTGGTTTTGTGTGTGGTGGTGGAAGGCCCTCAGTGCTAGAGAGACTGCTCGGAGCTCCAACCAGTTGATGCTGTGGGATGCCTGGGCCGGGGTCCATCTGCCTTGCGCGATCAGGTGTCCTTAGTGTGCTCCCCAGCCCCGTTTGCTCGCATCTGTGGTGATCACAAGCTGTTGTGGCCTCAAGTGGTTAAGACGCTGAACTGCAGGCTGTGGAAGGTCGGTAGTTCAGCAGTTCGAGACCCGGGTGCCGCATGACGGAGTGAGCGCCCGTCTCTAGTTCCAGCTCCTGCCAACCTAGCAGTTCAAAAGCAAGAAATTGCAAGTAGATAAATAGGTACCACTTCGGTGGGAAGGTAACAGCGTTCCATGCACCTTGGTGTTTAGTCATGCCGGCCACATGACAGCGGAAACGTCTTCGGACAGCGCTGGCTCTTCGGCTTTGAAATGGAGATGAGCACCGCAACCCTAGAGTCGGATTCGACTGGCTTTCGAGCAAGGGAACCTTTACCTTTACCTTTACCTCCCTGCAAGTTGAAAGGCTTCAGGGATAGGCGCTCCTAGAGGGCAACCAGTTGCTGGGCTGCTGGTCACGAGCCAGAGAGTAAATGACTCATGGCTGGAGCTGGGTGACCCGCCCTTTAAGGGCAAGGGTTGGTCAGGGAAGTGACGCCTGCCTTGCCTGTTCCATGCTTGCTTAGTTGTTATTGCTGCAATGTTCTTTTAAATAGTTAATAAAGTGGTCCTTGTTTAATTCCAATCTGTTGTCTGTCTCATTATTCTGACTGGGGGGGCAAGTTCCATACTGACCACATCCCCTCCAACACTCAGGCTTCACAGATGCTGTCAAATACCAGAATGTGAGTATTTTGAAAGTTTGAAGTTTTATGTCAATTATGTTGGTTTTAAAGGGAAAGGATGTCCAGGTTTTCCCCCAGAAGCTGTCATCTAGAGATAGATTTGCTAAGGATTGCCATTTATTTTGATAAGTAAGTGGTTTGTCCCCCTCCAGAGAGAGGAGGATAGAATATGTTGTAGCAAGTAGATTTTTTTTGATATTTCAGCTTTCTTATATACCTGTTCAAAAGCAGAGGTTGTTTCAATATAGAGGTGATATGACTCTGAGAGCAAAAATGCTTGAGCTGCAAGTATTGGAATCGAGGGATCTTTATCCCTAATTTCTCCTCCAATTGAATTTTATCTAATAATATATTATTATGAGTGACATCATGTAATGTATCAAGATTTGAATTCCTCCATATATTTAGATTAGTCACTGTATTCAACGGTAATGAATTCTTTTGATTAAAAAGAGTTTGGAATTGAGATATTTTAGGTAACAAATATTTTCTTTTATTTTCCCAGATTTGCAAAAAGGTTTTGAAAAAAAGGCTGTTCTCAATATCCTTGGATCTTTCAGAAGAGGTTTGCCAAATAGAATCATGGATATCATAAGGGTGAGTATATTGTTGCTGGATAAAAATCCAATCCTTATTTTGTCTGTCATGTAGCATTTTCACTATATTGGCTAAATGACAAGCTTGGTAATATTTGACAATATCTGGAAATCCAAGACCTCCCTTTATGGGATGTCTGCATAAAGTTACTGTGTTGACTCTATGTCATTTATATGCCCCAAAAAATCTAAAAAGCATATGTTGTCATTTGTTCAATTGACTCTTAGAGATTTTAATCAGCAAAGCCTGAAATAGAAAGAGAATTTTAGGGACCACATACGTTTTTATAAAATATTTAACCTATCGTGCCAAGATGTTTTTAATTTGTGCCAGCTCTCAAGTTGTTTCTGGATTATGCTTTTGGTAACTTCTAAGATCCAGAGGGATTCTAATACCTAGATACAGTATAGTATTCTTAGTCCATTTGTATGACATAAGTCTCTTAAGCAGCTGTACCGACAGAGCATCCATATTAACTGGGAATACATAGGACTTAATTGTACTGATTTTAACCCAGATATCAGGCTAAATTCAGTTCAGACAGATTGGATATTTGGAACAGAAATTAATGGATATGTAAGAGATAACATAATATTGTCAGCAAATAGTGTAAGTTTAAATTCTCGCCCTTGTTTTGAAATACCATGTATATCAGGATGTGTTCTAATTTTATTTGCTAATGGTTCCATTATTAAAGCAAATAAAATCGGGGAAAGAGGGCATCCCTGTCTTGTGCCACATTTTAACATAAATTGATCAGATAATACACCATTAATTTTTAGTTGAGCCAAAGGTTGACAATATAAAGTATTAATTATACGAAGGAAGTTTTCCCCAAATCCTAAATAATGCAACATTTGTTTTAAGTAATTGAAATCACAAAATCAAAAGCTTTTTCTAAATCAAGCCCTATAAACACTACTTTTTTACATTTCCATTTACAATAATCTAACAAACTAATGATCTTGTATGTTCCATCCACCAAGTCTCAAGAAGTCATAGACCCCACTTGATCTTAGTTACAAAATAATTCAATCTAGTTGTTATTATAGAAGTAAAAATCTTAAAATCAACATTCAATAAAGAAATAGGTCTATACGAGGTAACAAATGTCGGGTCTTTTCCAGCTTTAGATAATACTATGATGTTGGCTTGTTTCCAAGTTGGAGGTAATGTACCATTTTGAATAATATAATTGCAAGCCTCAGTTAATGGTTTTATCAAAAAACTAATGTATTTTTTATAGAACTCAGATGTATAGCCATCCGGCCTAGGAGTTTTATTGATTTTTAAATTCTTAACAGCTCTTTCTACTTCTTGCTCCAATATCGGATTTTCCATCATTTATCTATGCTCTGGAGTGACTTTAAGAAAGTTATAAGTCTGGTCTAGGTAGCACTTTATGGAATCAGGACTAATGTTTTTTGAATCATAAAGCTTTTTATAATATTCCATAAAATTTATAATATTCCATAAAACTATGAGAAATGTCTTTTGCTGTACATACTAGATGACCAGTTTTATTCTGTACCGCTGTTGTTATGTTTGAACTTTGTTTCTGCCGCACCATATTTTTAAAAATTTTAAAGCTTGTGAAATATTTTGCCATGTCTTTTGTTTTAGATATAATAGGTTCTGCTGTATTTGCATTATGTCCAATGTTTCTAGTTCCCTTCATAGAGATAACAATTTTTGTAAATCTTCTTATTACATGACTTCTTATGCAGTGTTTCTAATGCAATAATCACCTGAGTCAATTGCAACCTTCTCTCTTTTTTCTGTTTTGTTTTTTTTTTAGGTATGCAGCTTTAGAGATTAAGTGGCCATGCAGAATTGGCTTAAATGCATCCCAGATGATTGTTGGAGCTGTCTCTTCAGCTGTATTTTCAATAAAGTAGTTTTTTATGATTTCCTCAATCTGATCACTAATTGATTGATGGTTCAATAAAGATTTATCTAATGACCATGTTGGTAGTCTTTGTTCAGAATTTAAAGTCAGAGTACAGTCTACCCAATTATAGTCAGAGGTAAAGGGCCAATTTGTGAGGTTTGCACTTTATTCATCAGTGATGTGGAGATCAAAATACAGTCAATATGAGTATACGTATTATGTACATGAGAATAATAAGTATAATCTTTCTCATCCTCATGGAGCTGCCTTCATATATCAATAAATGAAAACTGTTCTAAAATCTGTACCAAAGCAGTCTGCTTATTTTTGAGTTGTCTATTTTGCCTAGGAGTTATACTAGATTTATCTAAAGAATAATTAAGAATATAGTTCAGATCTCCTCCAATACATATTTCTCCTTTCATTGAAGGACATTAAATCATTGAATATAGAGCTGATGTAGGATATCTGATCCGAGTTAGGCACATATAGCACAACCAAGGTAAAACGTACCTCATTTATTTTCCCAACAAATAAATATTTACCTAATGGATCTTTTTGTGATTTTATAAATGAAAAGTTTGTAGTATTAGAAATAAGGATTGCTACACCTCTTGCTTTCGTCAATCCAAATGCATGATATTGGTGTCTATATTTACCTGGATTGAGTAACGTTGAAGATCTAGAGGATATATGGGTCTCCGTAGGAAAATGATATTAGGGTGTTTTCTATTAATTTGGGATATGATCATCTTCCGACGAACCGGATTGTTCAGACCTCTGACATTGTAGGATATACACTTGAGACTATTATTCATTTTCAAAACAATTTACTGTGACAAGAGAAAATAGGAACGTTAAGGTAATAATACTTTTCTCCTTTCTGCTAAATAACAAAGCTATTTGTGAACAATAAAAACCTGTGGTGCTAAAACCAATGTACCAGTAGTACCTTTTAGAAATAACTTTCTATTCAAATAACACGCTAATTTAAGTCACTTGACTTCACAAATAGGAGATGCCAGTTTCCCACTTCCCCCTTATTAACCAGTTGCTGCTTAAAAATATTCAGCTTTGTATTCATATTTCATACAACTTATTGTTCATTCAGCATTGTATTACTATTTACCCACAACAGCTATAAATCACTCCTTCCTGTTTCTGGTGATGAGGTATGCGGCATTGTCTTTTTTCTGATTCTCCCACATCTCAGTCCTCTTGACTGCCTTTATATCCTGTAATAGTCTTAAGCCTGATTCCTCATCATGTGCTGAGTAGGTCGTTCCTTGAAGGTTTACTATCAGTCTACCTCAGGCAGCCCAGTTATATCTTTGATCCATAGAGAACAGTGTAGCTGATGTCTCTTTAAGGCTTCTCCTTCTCTGTACAGCTTCTGCTGGTATATCAGGAAACACCAGAATTTTTCTGTTTTGTAGATTTAAAGTTCTCCTCCTTTTGCCAAAGATAAGATTTTTCCCCCACATAGTTGTGTTGTTTAATTGGACTATTACATCCCATGGTTCCTTCTGCCACTGTCTGCCCACCTGGTGAGCACTTTCAACGAGTTTAGAAGAGTTTGTTTCTATTTGCAGCAGAGTTGTAAATCAGTCCAATAGAATTTGAGGAAGGTCGTCAGGGGGGCATAAATCTTCAGCCACCCCCTGTAGTTTCAACCTATTTTCTCGCAGGTGTGTCTCTATTTGTATAATCTTATCTTGGTGTTTCAAAGTTTTTTCCTGTTGTTGTGAGATAGCTTGTTCCAAACCAGCTATTGCCTTGGTGTTAAGATGTGCCATCTCTTTGGCTTTCCTTGTCTCTTCTGCAACTGCCTCCAGCTTGTGATTTATTTCTTGTAGCTGCACACTAATTGGGTCTATCATTGTTGCTACTTTGTCCACCAAGCGTTCCAGAGCATCTGTTATTAATGTTTCAAACAACAAGATATCATCAGGTTTCTTTGAGGCAGAGTCTGACGCCATTAACACTCCTCCACGCCTCTCTTCTTCAGACTGCGATTTATCACCTAATTGCTGAAAATAGGAGCTCACAGGACGGGTGTTTTTTCCTCTTGCGTTAGAAGTTGCTCCTTTCTTGAAATTTAGCTTTTGCATACTATTTTAAGCTATTTTTATGCCAAAAAGATTTTTTTTTCTGGGGGAGTACTGGGGAGAGATACTCACACCATCGCCATCTTCCCAGCAACCCACATTTTCTCTTTATAATATATCCCTTTAATTTTTGGATACTTTCAATAAATATTTTTTCACTAAATATTTTTCACTAAATATTTTTGCCTAGCTACTTAAAAACTGCTGTAGACATGCTATCAAAGTTCCTGGCCTGCTAATACTTGGATTCCCCCCCCCACTTTCTTCTATAGGAAGATTACAGTATGATATGTTGGTCACCTAAAAGGTGCAAACTAGGGCTACTAAACATTAATTAGAGAGGATGAGAATGGCTGTCTGGGAGGAACCTGGTCTAGAAAGCATACTGCTCAGTCCCAGAGTCTGAGAGCCCTGTCTCACCATAACTTTAGCCAGCAATAAGATGTTATGAGCTTCATGCTGTCTAAACAACCTGGGACTGAGTTCAGACTGGCAGTTTGAAGCTGGAGCAAGTCATGGCAAAAAAGCCCCAAAACAAACTGTTCTGGGTTTTCCTGGTCACACTGTGCCGACTGATGTGGGAGCATACCAGGAGGAGGCATGAGGGAGCATTCAGACTGCTGGCCCAGAGGCACGGCTGTAAAAAACTTTTTCCTCATAATTCAGCTATGTGCACATATGCGCTCATGTGCATAAGCGCATCAGGGCAATTTGGGGAGGATCCCATTGTGCTGGCACTGCATTGGGCGGAAGAGCAGAGCACATCCAATCATATCACTGCTGCCTCTCCAGGGCAATCAAGTGCACCTTGCGCAGAAACACCCAGTGGACATTATTACCACGGGTTGTTCCCAGCTTTTCAGGTTAGCGTTCACACTTCCCAGAAGTGGAATGAAATGGGATAAATGCACTCTCTGGGATTTGCTACCACTTTCACCAGGTATCTTTTAAACGTGGGAACGAAGTGGTACATGTGTTAGCCAGAAAGGAGCTTTTTGCTCTGTTATGGACTATGAACTGTGCATAATGTGTGCCAAGGGACTATGATGTCTGGTGTCCAGAGTGAGATGCCAACACACCCACACCAGATACTGTGCTTATGGCTTCCAAAAGGTTTCCCTGTTCCAGAGATGTTCCTATACACACACAAAGTACCACACCAGCTGCCATTTGCTATGGATGTTCAAACTGAAGATGTTTCAAAAACATTGGCACATTCCTCCCCCACAACTTCGTCAAACACAAAAAGGATTATCTTCAGTTTTTACTTAACAAAGGGATTAGCTCGCCTGCCCATCTGGAAGAGAATCGATCCTGCAACCTCAAGACAAAAGGGAGCAATCAATGTTAGCTGCTGACTATCATGCTATTCAGGTGTCTCTGCCACAAGCTTAATTAGATCTCAATATTGCCCCACCTTTAAGCCCCTCACCTTCATTGCATAAGGGGCTGTGTCAAGGGAGGAGTCCAGCAAGCCCTCTCCATGTGACACCCCAGAGGAGGTGGACCGAGACATGTGACCAGCTTAAGCCACCCCCAAGAGACATGTGACTAGGACATGTGGCCACCCTGGCCTAACCCCCCAAGCCCCCCCATAAAAGGGGACAGCCGACCACATGGTCCCTCTCTTTACACCCCCTCAACAACCTCTATACTCTCTGATTCTCATCCTAGTAGCTATCTTGCTACCCATCCTACTCCAGGCTCTTAGTCTGCAGTTGAGGTCAACCTTGTGCTTTCTGCTGGTCAGTCTGCACACTCCCCTTTCCTAGCATAATCCCCATTTTTCTGGAATTCCCTTATTTTTCCATTTGGCAAACTTCATCTCTTCAGACAGGTAAAGTATATCCCAATCAACGAATCTCCTGCTAATGCAAACGTGCTTGAAATCTCCCTTTATTTCTTAGAATTGGAATATTTGTGTGTGTGACTGTGTATTGTTTGTGTGTGAAGAAGATTTACAGTAAAATACATTATTTTAACTAAAATTCAGTCTCCTTGTCTGTTACTGGTAATTCTGGAAGAGTGGCACCTCTGTATATACAGGTGAAAGGTCCCTTAGCTGATTGCATATTAATAATAATTCATAATTCCCCAATATTGGTAATAATCTAGAGCAATCAGACTAACACAGGACAGGTTGACTATGGGTGGGGAACGCCAGACAGATGTGCCTGTGTGAATGCCCCCTTTAATCTGGTTGTGAAACGTTGCTGGAACGTGTCTATCTTGGGGTAAACTGCCAGTCTGAACTCAGCCTGGTAGAGTCTGGACTGGGTACAACCCTCTGAAGCCATTCAATTCAACAGTAATGCTACGATAGAGTTATGGTTGTATTATGTAACTGAGCATTACCAAGGAATTTCATTAAACGAAGAGATCAATGGATATTGGGATCTGCAGAATCACTAATTCCTAGTAATATAAAGCTTGTAAAGAGAAATGGAAATCAATTTAAAAAATGCTTCTATGACGCTGGTCTTGATAGAGGACACTTTTTTTTCCTTTTCCCCTCTAACTTCCCTGAAAATAAATCACAATGAAAACAGGCCCATTGTGGGCACTTATAGATCTCAGGACCATCAATCGCTTTCAACCAACATGCCTTGGAGAAGGAAACAGTTCTTACAGTGTCCCACAACACTTGCTGATTTAAAGTTGGAAGCCAAAGATAGAATACTGACCATTCCACACACATTCAAAATGGGCCTTTGCCTTACTCAGTGACTTTGTAGCATTAAAATTGGTTACTTTCAGAGCCTGAGATGATGAATTGCTGATTTGGTAGATTCAATAACAAAGGAGTCTATGGAACCTTAAAGGCTAACAAGATTTTATTTTAGCATGAGCTATTGTGGACTGGAGTCCAGTTTGTAAGACAATAATGTTGAATGATGTAAATTGTAGAAGATAGCAGTCAAAAAAGGTCAACAGTATATGCTCCCATACCTCTATGTGACATTGTGCTGTTAAAGACCTAGTAAGATGTCAACTGGCTGTGATGGGCCTAAGTAATGATGTTAATAAAATAAGCATTCTCCATGCTTTCTAGTTTTCTCTGTGGTACTAACTGTTACTAAGCTGCATTTAGATAAGCCTATACTTAAGTAACTTTAAAAGAATTGTCATAGCATTTTGTTTTTGAAGTTATGCGCTGGTGTAAGAGAGAGACTGTATTGTTTAGGGTTATTATTTCAGTCTGTTTCGCTCTTTGTGATTGAGGATACTTCAAGTGGCTCTAATGAACTAAATCTAAATGACTACTTTGAGACAAGAAAAGTACCTGACCTGCACACAAAATATGTTTTTAGTGACAGCTAGCACTAATCGTTTGAAGAGATCTCCAGTTTCATTCATGAACACTCATTCTATCACACATTTTGTCTCCTAAGAATTGATGGATGTCCCCTACTCTGTCTCATTATGGTTCTGAGGGTTGTACTCTGTTCCAAGTTCTGTTCTAGCTACTTTTAAATTAAACTTGAAGAATCTGGAGAATTAATTTCTGAATTAATGCATGTATTTCCTGTAGCTTGCAGTTTACATCATGTTACAGCCAATGATTGCAAATGATTAAGATGCAGTGGGGGAAGCTAAAACAGAATGATACCTTCTGCAGTTATATCAATTCAAGATTCCTTTTTGCATATTTTTAAAATCAGTGTTCTAATGCATATTGCCTTGTTTGTTCCTCACAGATCACCAAATTGGCAGTTTTTGAAATCTTAAAACGTATCACTATCTGAACCAAAACTGGTAATAAAAGATGGCAGTTTTTGAACAGTTCACAAACAAGGTCATAAGCAAGGTCAGACAATCTGTGCCTCCCCACACTTTAAAAGGGGTAACTTCTCTGAAATGAGGGAACATGTGACGAGGAAACTGAAAGGAAAAGTAGAAAGGGTCAAAACCATTGGGGAAACTTGGAGACTATTTAAAACTACAATCCTAGAAGCTCAGAAAAAATATATACTGAAGGTTAGGAAAGGCACAAATAGGTATAGAAAAAGGCCTGCATGGTTAACAAATAAATTAATGGAAACTGTAAAAGGTAAAAAGGATTCCTTTAAGCTGTGGAAAGCTAGTCTCAGTCCGAGTTCAGATGGGCAGTTTGGCCCGATATAGGCACGTTTCAGAAACATTTCACAAATGGATTAAAGGGGCCAGTTCACACAGGCACAGCTGTCAGGCATTCCCCAGCTGTACTCAACCCGTCTTGTAACGCTTCCTTCCTGAGTTTAAAAAGTACCAGGTGAGGGTGGTAGTAAACCCTGGAGAGGATGTTGATCCCGCTCCCAGAAGTGTGAATGCTGAAAGCCACAAACAAGCTGATCTGGTAGGGATGTTCTCATGCACATGAGCGCTTATGCACATGAGCACATAAGCGCATATAAACAGATTACAAAAAAAGCCACTTACAGCCATGCCTCTGCCAGGGTCGGGCCAACAGTGCAAATGCTCCCTTGCGCCTCCTACTGGTATGCTCCCACATCAGTTGGTGCAGTGTAACTGGGGAATACCTAGAACAGGTTGTTCTGGGTCTTTCTGCCACAACTCCCTCATGCTTCATACTGCCAGTCTGAACTCAGCCTCAGTGAGGCTGATAAAAGGGAACACAGGCTGTAGCAAATAAAATGCAAGGCTGTGATCAGGCATGCAAAAAGGGAATATGAGGAGCATATTGCGAAAAATATAAAGGCCAACAATAAAACTTTCTTCAAATACATTAGAAGCAGGAAACCAGCCAGGGAAGCAGTGGGGCTTTTGGATGTCCAAGGGTTAAAAGGAGCACTGAAGGATGATAGGGAAATGGCTGAGAAGCTGAATGCATTTTTTGCCTCTGTCTTCACTGTGGAAGATCAGAAGTGCTTGCCCACTCCAGAACCGCTGATTTCAGGAGGGGTGTTGAAAGACCTGAGTGAGATTGAGGTGACGAGAGAGGAGGTCCTACAAATGATAGACAACTTAAAAGCTGATAAATCACCAGGCCTGGATGGCATACATCCAAGAGTTCTGAAAGAATTCAAATGTGAATGTGTGGATCTCCTGATAAAAATATGTAATCT
>JAPDNY010000001.1:212462932-212732416 GCA_029375565.1 Gekko gecko
TTCATTAAAATCTGCCTCCATCAGGTGAAGCCTCACAAATGGCCCAGCACATGCAAAAGCCACTCGTCAGCCCTCCATCCTGTGACAAGGGATGTCACCAAGCTACCCGGGTCCACGCTGTGCACCAGCTGTGGGGATCCACACAAGAGGAAGACCTGCCAGTTCTGAGAGACCTTTTGCCAGATGTGTGGGAAGCAGGGGCGCATTGCCCACACCTGCCATTCATGGAATGCCAAGGGCACCTCCACGCACCAAGGGACTGGGGACCGCAGCTTCACCATTCACCAGAACCAGGTACATTACTTGCCCCAGGAGTCCGCCCACAAACTGACTGTGACTGTATTGATAGAGGGCACCCCCTGCAAAATGGAGCTAGACATGGGATCATCCCTTTCCATTATCTCTGAGGAGACTGTCAGGAAGCTGTGCCCTAATGGGGGTCTGCTGCTAGAGGCTACCAGTCTCAAGTTAAGAGACTTTCAGAGAAACCCAGTAGTGATTAAGGGGCTGGGCCAGTTCAGGGTGAAATACAGGGCTTTTGAGGGTCTCTTGGAACTGGTTGTAGTACAGGCCCCTCTCACCAATCTACTGGACCTTGCCTGGTTTGATGCCCTGGGGTTGGCGGTAAATGGGATCAACCAAGTGAGGCATGTATGCCAGGAATTCCCCGCAGTATTTGACGGCGCACTCAGAAGGTACTCTGGGCTGCCAGTAACTCTGAAGCCCGACCCTGTGGTGTGCCCCATCTGCCTAAAAAGTCGACACCCCCTGTTGGCTCTCCATCCAAAAATCGAGGCAGAGCTGGATCGCCTGGTCAGCCAGGGGGTCCTAGAACTGGTCCCACACAGGAGGTGGGAAATGCCAATAGTCACACTGGTCAAACCAAATGGGGATATCAGGATTTGTGCGGACTATAAATGCACAATTAACAAGGTGTTGCAAGACCATGCATATCCCATGCCAGTGGTCAGCCATGTGCTCATGTCCCTAGCCAGGGCCAAAATTTTTGGGAAGATGGATCTGGTGCAAGCCTACCAGCAGTTGCCAGTGGACAATGCCACAGCCAAAGCCCAGAACATTGTCACTCACAGGGGGCTTTTAAGGTGCAGAGGTTGCAATTTGGGGTGAGTGTGGCTCCGGGAATACTCCAAAACTTAATGAACACGTTGCTTAAGGGAATTCCCGGAGTACAGCCCTTCTTCAATGACATTCTGATCTCGGTGACATCAGCAGACGTCTTCACAGATCACTTGCGGGCAGTGCTTCACCATTTCAGCGAAGCAGGACTAAAAATGAAGTGAGAAAAATGCATCCTCGGGGTGCCTCATGTGGACTTCCTTGGGTTCCAGGTCGACGCAAGTGGCATCCACACAACCCAGGACAGAATAAAGGCAAACCCAACCCCTGCCTCTAAGACCGAACTGCAGGCTTTCTTAGGTCTCCTTAATTTTTATCATCCCTTTCTCCCCCATAATGCGGCTGTGGCTGAGCCCCTCCACTGCCTATTGGATAAAAAGGCTCAATGGGCTTGGGGCCCACGGCATGCCACAGCCTTCCAAGGTCAAGGGCCTCCTCCTCTCAAACTCTGTCTTGTCTCACTTCAATGAGTCCCTTCCTGTGGTCCTCACATGCAATACCTCGCCTTACAGGGTGGGGGCTGTGTTGGGCCACTGCCTCCCAGATGGCCGCGACGTGCCAGTGGCTTATTCCCAAACCTTGTCATTGGCCGAGTGTGACTACGCACAGATCGACAAGGAGGCATTGGCCATCGTGGTAGAGGTAAAAAATTCCATCACTACCCTATGGCTGTTCCTTCTCCATACTCACCGATCACAAGCCGCTCTTGAGTCTCCTGGCCCTGGATCATCAAACACCTCAGATGATGTTGTCATACAGCCTGCTGCACCAGCCAGGTAAGTCCATGGGCCATGTGGACGCCCAGAGACGCCTTCCCCTTCCCAGCTGTGACCCAGACCCGGCACCAGCACACCAGATCCTGCTGCTAGAGGACCTGCCCAACCATCCAGTCCAGATACACGAAGTGGCCAAACACACCGGTAAGGACCGCATCCTCTCCTGGGTGCTGGACTGGGTGGGGAGGGGCTGGTCCACAGGGAAAGTGGACCCGGACTTCGTAGCCTTCTCGTCCCACTGGGATGAGTTGTCCGCCCACAAAGGGTGCCTCTTGTGGGGTAGTAGGGTAGTGATCCCCACTCCCCTGTGCAAATGCACACTTGCAGCTCTACACAAGATACACCTGAGGATCATGCGAATGAAGTCCCTTGCGCAGAGCTATGTCTGGTGGCCAGGTTTGGATGGGGAGATAGAGGACCTTGTCAAACGCTACCAGACTTGCCAGGAGACATGGCCAGCCCCCCCCCCGGTGTGCGCATGGGTGTCCTCCAGCAAGCTCTGGGCTCGCCTTCACCTGGACTTCGCTGGCCCATTCCAGGGGCAAATCTTCTTTATTTTAGTAGACACCTTCTCCAAATGGCTTGAAGTCATCCTGGGCTGCCATCAAGTCCCTGTGGAAGGTGTTTAGTACCCACGGCATCCCTGACATGCTGGTCTCTGACAAAGGAGCAGCCTTCACATCAGCTGAGTTTGGGGACTTTGTGAGGTACTACAGGATTTGGCACACCCGCTCTGCCCCCTTTCACCTGGCCACCAATGGCCAGGTGGAACAGATGGTGAGAAAGATGAAAGAGGCACTGCAGCAGATTGTCCACAGGGACTGTGACTACAGGTTAGCCACTTTTCTGTTTGGCCAGAGGACAACCCCCCACACCATCACTGACTGCTCTCCCGCAGAAATACTCATGGGCAGGTGCTTGATGACCTGGCTGGACTGCTTACACCTGGACCGGGTGCTGGACCATACCCCAGGAGTAGAAGTACAGACTGCCCCACGGGGGTTCTTCCTGGAGGACCCCGTGTATGCCTGCAATTATGCACATGGGCCACCCCGAATCCCCATGCGAGTGGTCCGAGTGATGGGACCTCTATCTTATGAGGTCTACACGGAAGACAGAGAGCTACTGTGGAGACACATGGACCAGCTCCGCCACTGGCTGCTGCCCTTAGATGAACCTGGGGACATGGAGGCCGAGCTGGAAGCCAATGTGCCAAGCAGCGAACCATCAGACGCCCCTTCCCCCGGGGCATCTTCCGCACCCAGACACCCTGACAACGCTTCACCTGTGGCAGCCCCCAAGCCACCAGTTCCACCAGAGCCGACTCAGTACATCCCCGACTGTCCTCTTCCAGAACTGTGCAGGTCAATTCGGGAGTGGCGGTGCCCCGAGTACTTGAAGGACTATATTTGCAGGAACGCCTGAACTATGGGGGGAGGGGTGTTGTGTATTAACTGGAATAAGATGACTGATATGGGGTGGTCTGATCATGTGGTCCAACAAACCTCAGAGCTTTGCTCCAAAGACAATAGCCACTTCAGATCCGAAGGTGCACCTATGGGCTCGCCTGGATCCAAAAGTGGCCCTATTGAATTGTAGATGTGTAAATAAGGCCAATCACGGGTGATGTGTGTGTGTGTGTGTGTGGTGTGGGGCACGTATATAAGCCGGGCACTTACTGGCCCATTTATCTTTCATCCTGATGTAACCTAATAAACAAGAGCTGATTCACTATGCTGAGTCTCTGGCCTCAGTACTTTTCACAGGACTCCTCTCTGGAGTCTGACATTTGGAATACATAAATCCAGTGTTGCATCAAATGCACTGGCTATATACTTGCCTCCAGGGGTCTTTTCATAGAAAAACAGCTGCAGGAGCTCATTAGCATATGAGCTATTAGGCTATTAGCATATGCCACGCCCCCTGACATCACCGGAAGTGATGTCAGAAGGGGAAGCAAAAGGTGGGGAGGCATCTTCAAAAGCCTCCCCTTCCCTTTCCCAGCTGGTTTGGGAGGGGGAGCTAAGAGAGAAGGGGTTTAAAGTTTAAACTCCTTCTCATGAGAGTTGGGCCACAGAAGGAGGAAAGAGGGAAGGAAAGAGAGAGAGTAGAGAGAAGGAAAGAAGGAAGGAAAGAGGGAAAGAAAGAGACAGAAAGGGGAGGGAAAGAAAGAGAGGGAAGAAGGAGGGAAACAGGGAAAGGAGGAAAAAGAGAGAAGGGAGAAAGAAGGTGGGAAAGAAAGAAAGAAAGAAAGAAAGAAAGAAAGAAAGAAAGAAAGAAAGAAAGAAAGAAAGAAAGAAAGAAAGAGAAGAAGAAGAAGAGAAGAAGGAGGAAAGAGAGAAAGAAAGGAGGGAATGAAAGAAATTTGGCAGCAATTCAGCCCCATTATATCCTATGGACCATTGAAGTCAATGGTGAAAACATAGGGTATATTCTGGGGGCTGGAGGGGTTACTCTTTTCCCACCATAGAGAACAATGAAGGGAATAGGGGCAACCTGTTTAGGGGCCCATAGAATTGGACCCCCTGATCCAATGTTCTTAAAACTTGGTGGGTATCTTGGGGAGAGGCTGCATCAGCTACTCTGTGAGTTTGGAGCCTCTCTCTCAAACCCCTCCTCCAGCCCCCAAAATATACCCTATGTTTTCGCCATTGACTTCAATGGCCCATAGGATATAATGGGGCTGAAATTGACATTCGGCTGTCTGAAAGACTCCCGGGACGCCAGCTGGGGGCGGGGCTTGGCTCCTGAGTTCCCAGAGCTGTGTTCCAGTGCGCTTCCCCCAAAAGACCCCTGCTTGCCTCAGGATCCAAATCAAAATGCTGATCATTATCTTGAAAGTCTGTCAGAGCCTATGGCCCTCATATTGCTTGAACCAGATTTTCCAGTATACTCCTGTGTACCATTTATGCTCTTTAGACAGTATACTCCTTAAAGTATATGGCTACAGTGAGATCATGGGGTCATGTCCATGGTGGTCCCAGTCTGAAATGGCTTGCCAGATTGCGTAAAGAGGGTCCCTCCACTTACTGCATTTAGGAGGCAGTCTTATTCCAGAGAATATTAGATAAATTGTTCCAGCAGATTTAGCTAGGAGTGTGCTGTTTTTATGTGTTTAAAAGCTAAACATTGTTAAATTGGTAATTTGTATATTTTAATCTGCTTTAATTTTGTTAATTGGACTATTTATGTCCTTACAACTTGGTTGCTCCATTGTTCACTGCCTTGAGAACAAGGAAATTAGGATAGAAATGTTTTGAAGAAAAAACCCTGCAAGCATATATGAAAGATAGAATTGCCTCCTATATCTCAGATGTGCACGAGTTTTCTCCTCTTGGAAAGTTCAGTATTTGCCAAAGTTTATTCATCTGTGATTTTATGTTCAGATTCTTGGCCTTCTCTGTTTTTATTAGTAATAAGTATTTTAAAAAGGTAAAGGTTTCCCTTGCTCAAAAGCCAGTTGAATCCGACTCTAGGGAGCAGTGTTCATCTCCATTTCCAAGCCACAGAGCCAGTGCTGCCTGAAGACTTCTTCATGGTCATGTGGCCAGCATGACTAAATGTGGAGGTGCACGGAATGCTGTTACCTTCCCACCAAAGTGCTAACTATTTATCTACTTGCAATTTCTTGCTTTCAGACTGCTAGGCTGGCAGGAGCTGGGGCCAGAGACGGGAGCTCACTCTGTCATGCGACACTAGGGTCTTCAACTGCTGAGCTACAGACCTTCTGGTCTGCAGTTCAGCATCTTAACCTCTGAGCCACTGTAGCCCCCAATAAGTATTTTAGCTATTGCTAAAAGAATTCCCAGTTTTTCTTATTACACCATAGAATTTCAGTTTCAAAAACACAGAATTTAATATCATGTTGAAACTGAAAAGCCTTTAGCCTGTAAAAATCTCATCAGTTCCAAGTGACTTTGGAAATGACACATGTTCCAGAAGTTTTGGCAGTTTGGTCTTTTCGGTATACTGTTTTCTTCAAGCCATTTCTGAAAATTCATCTTTGTTCTATACACAAATTCATATATTCATAGATTCTATGTATCATAGACTCTAGGCACATACTCATAGATATGTGTGAAGAACAAAGATAAATTCATTTTCTTTTTATAAACACATACTCCACAACACAAATGTTCACCCTACTTTTAAACTGTAATGTGTGCATCCAATGCAACAAAGAATGATCTTTCTTTGGGAAAATTGACCAGAATGCAATTTCATGATTGAAGACAACTTGAAATCTCCCTAGTGCTTTTATGAAGAACTTTGGCCCAAATACATTATCCAACTTACTTTCTTCTTCCCATTGTTGCCTGCTTTGGGATTCATTTCCTTGTTTGTTGTTGTTGGCCCAATCTGCATCTAACATTTGCTCCGCTGTTTTACCAAATCCACACTGAAACCGAAATTCCCCTCTACATTGCATGCCACTTTCACTTGGATTGATTGTCAGATTTTATGGCAATGTCCAGACTGCATGCCACTTTCACTTCCTTTGATCTCTCAGTTTTATCGAACCTTCTGCATAGATTTATGGCTGTTTTATGGCCATTCAGGGGTGACTCTGCAGTCAGAATGGCTTTGGCCTGGGGTATTTGAATGTGGTTTTGAGCCACAGGTTTGCTAAAACAGCAGAAAAAATGCTAGATGCAGATTGGGCTGTTGTCACATACTGACATTCATAAAATGCTTCTTCAGATGCTGAAGGCTGAGGTGTCAAAGGTTCAGCTTATAATATTATTGAGCACACTTCTCCCATTTTCCACATAAAAATGAAACATTTGAACAATAACCACATTAAATAAATGTTATTATGCAGTCATTTTTTGTGCAGATCTACCACAAATTAATAGGGAAATGAAAGAAAAACTCTTAGTTCCCACCTTGTGTCAGTAAAGGCTGCTGAAAACTCGTGGTGAGGGAATAGGGAAAGGAAAGCCTTGTCGTCATTCAGCTTTCAGCCAAACTGTCTCTGAGAACCACAAGAGAGTTTTCGACCAGTGACACATTAAGGTTACAGTAGAACTGAAAAGAACCTGGAATGTAAGGTCTATGAATCAAGGTAAGCTTGACGTGGTCAAAAATGAGATGGCAAGAATGAACATTGACATCTTGGGAGTCAGTGAACTAAAGTGGACAGGAATGGGCGAATTTAACTCAGAAGACCATTATATCTACTACTGTGGCCAGGAATCCCGTAGAAAAAATGGTGTGGCCTTTATAGTCAACAAGAGAGTGAGAAAGGCAGTATTGGGATACAATCTCAAAAATGACAGAATGATCTCGGTCCGAATCCAAGGCAAACCATTCAATATCACAGTAATCCAAGTCTATGCCCCAACCACTGCTGCAGAAGAGGCTGAAGTGGACCAGTTCTATGAAGACCTACAACAGCTCATAGAACTAACACCAAAAAATGATGTCCTCATCATCATAGGGGACTGGAATGCTAAAGTAGGAAATCAAAAGGTAACCGGAATAACAGACAAGTTTGGCCTTGGAGAACAAAATGAAGCAGGGCAAAGGCTAACAGAGTTTTGTCAAGAGAACACGCTGGTCATAGCGAACACCCTTTTCCAACAACCTAAGAGGCGTCTCTACACATGGACATCACCAGATGGGCAACACCGAAATCAGATTGACTATATAATTTGCAGTCAAAGATGGAGAAGCTCTATCCAGTCAGTAAAAACAAGACCTGGAGCTGACTGTGGCTCAGATCATGAGCTACTCATTGCAAAATTCAGACTTAAATTGAAGAAAGTTGGGAAAACCACAAGGCCATTCAGATTTGACCTAGATCGCATCCCTGATGAATATACAGTAGAGGTGAAGAATAGGTTTAAGGGACTAGATTTGATAGACAGAGTGCCTGAAGAACTATGGACAGAGGTCCGTGACATTGTAAAGGAGGCAGCAATCACCGCCATCCCAAAGAAAAAGAAATGCAAAAAAGCAAAGTGGCTGTCTGATGAGGCTTTACACATAGCAGAGGAAAGAAGGAAAGCTAAAGGCAACGGTGAAAAGGAAAGATTTGCCCAACTGAATGCAGATTTCCAGAGAACAGCAAGGAGAGATAAGGAAGCTTTCCTGAATGAACAATGCAAAGTAATAGAGGAAAACAATAGATTGGGAAGGACTAGAGATCTCTTCAAGAAAATTGGAGAAATCAAGGGAACGTTCCATGCAAAGCTGGCCATGATAAAGGACAAAAACGGTAGGGACCTAACAGAAGCAGAAGAGATTAGGAAAAGATGGCAAGAATACACAGAAGAACTATACAAGAAGGACCTCAATGTCCTTGACCACCACGATGGTATAATCACTGACCTCGAGCCAGACATCCTGGAAAGCGAAGTTAAATGGGCCTTAGAAAGCATTACTAACAACAAAGCTAGTGGAGGTGATGATATCCCAGCTGAGTTATTCAAAGTCTTAAAAGAAGATGCTGTTAAAGTGCTGCACTCAATTTGCCAACAAATTTGGAAAACACAACAGTGGCCACAGGATTGGAAAAGGTCAGTGTATATTCCAATCCCAAAGAAGGGCAATGTCAAGGAATGTTCAAACTATCGCACAATTACACTCATTTCACACGCTAGCAAGGTCATGCTCAAAATCCTGCAAGCTAGGCTCCAACAGTACGTGGATAGAGAACTGCCAGAAGTACAAGCTGGGTTTCGAAGAGGTAGAGGAACTAGAGATCAAATTGCCAACATTCGCTGGATTATGGAGAAAGCAAGAGAGTACCAGAAAAACATCTACTTCTGCTTCATTGACTATGCTAAAGCCTTTGATTGTGTGGATCACAATAAATTATGGCAGGTTCTTAAAGAGATGGGAGTACCGGACCACCTGACATGTCTCCTGAGAAACCTGTATAAGGGTCAAGAAGCAACAGTTAGAACCGGATATGGAACAACTGATTGGTTTAGCATAGGAAAAGGAGTACGACAAGGATGTATATTGTCACCTTGCTTATTTAATTTATATGCAGAGTACATCATGCGAAATGCTGGCCTGGATGAATCACAAGCTGGAGTTAAGATTGCTGGGGAAAAGATCAATAACCTCAGATATGCAGACGATACCACTCTGATGGCAGAAAGTGAAGAGGACCTAAAGAGCCTCTTGCTCAGGGTGAAAGAGGAGAGCGCAAAAGTGGGCTTGAAGCTCAACATCAAAAAAACTAAGATCATGGCATCTGGCCCCATCACTCCTTGGCAAATAGAAGGGAAGTCGTAGAAGGAGTGACAGACTTCACGTTCCTAGGATCCCAGATCACTGCAGATGGTGACTGCAGCCATGAAATTAAAAGACGCCTGCTCCTTGGGAGGAAAGCGATGGCAAACCTAAACAGCATGATAAAAAGCAGAGACATCACCCTGCCAACAAAAGTCCGCATGGTCAAAGCAATGGTATTCCCCGTAGTAATGTATGGCTGCGAGAGTTGGACTATAAGGAAGGCCGAGCGCCGAAGAATAGATTCTTTTGAACTATGGTGCTGGAGAAGACTCTTGAGAGTCCCTTGGACTGCAAGGAGATCAAATCAGTCAATCCTAAAAGAAATCAACCCTGACTGTTCCCTGGAAGGCCAGATCCTGAAGCTGAAGCTCAAATACTTTGGCCACCAAATGAGAAGGGAGCATTCACTGGAGAAGACCCTGATGCTGGGAAAGATTGAAGGTCAAAGAAGAAGGGGACGGCAAAGGATGAGATGGTTAGACAGTGTCATCGATGCAACGAACATGAAATTGAGCAAACTTCAGCGGACAGCGGAAGACAGGAGGGCCTGGCGTGATCTGGTCCATGGGGTCGCAAAGAGTCGGACTCGACTGTGCGACTGAACAACAACAACAACAAGAACTGAAAATATTAAGTCAACATCAGTCTCATGCTTAAAATATAATATTCGCCCAAATGCAATTCTGTCCTCTCCTTTATATTTTATATGTGTTCATTACTTATCACTATGTATGCATAGGCGTCATCTTCAGGGGGGCTGGGGAGCTCAAGCCTCCCCGAAAGTACTGAGCCCTCCCGGAGGCAACTGGTGTCAGCCAGAGCCTTTCTACCCCCTCCCGTCCTTCACCCCATTTTGAAAGCGGAGGGTTTTCCCCTCCGCTTTCTGAGACTGTTCGGCTGGGCTAGGAGTGGGAGGAAGTCAAGGGGGTGGGGGCTTGTTTCCTCCTGGAAGCTAAGCTCCACCCACAGTTCCCAGCAGCCCCGCTCAGTTCAACGTGGAGAGCTGCACGTGGAGGCTGGCTTCGAGGCAGCACATGCTGCCTCTGCTTGCTGCCGCCACCAGCCTGAAGGGTAAGTAGGTGGGGGTGTAAGGAGTGGGGGATTGTTTCAGGTGGGGTGGGGTGGGTTGGGTGGGAGCCCAGGGCTGCACCCACCCAGCTATCCTGCAAGTCCAAGCAGGGGAGGTGGGAGAGCCAGCATAAGAATGTGCCTGGCTGCCACTTAGTGGGGAGGATGGAGGATTGGGGAGGGGAGCTGGGCAAGAATGGAGGGAGGGGGAAGGTGGGGGGCCCTTCTGTGGCCTCTGGTTGCCCCTGCCATCAGTGAGTGGCTTGCTTTCTCCTGCAGTCCAGTTTAAACTGGGCTGCAGGAGAAAACAAAACCCAGGAACCCTTGTGCTGCATGGAGCACATTGCTCCAGGATACAGAAAATCCTGGGCTCACTTTCTCCTGTAATCGGGAGGGGGGGGCTGCACTTTCTGTCCCTCTCTCTCTTTCTGTTTCTCTTTCCCTTTCCCTTGAGATGTGTGAGAGCTGGAAATGCTGGGCAGCTTCCCCACCCCCACTCCAGACTGCTTCCCTTCCAGTATGACTTTCTTCCCTTCCCTTCCCTCTGTCTTTCATTTCTCTCTCCCAATCTATATGTTTTCCCCCCAGCTTCCCCCTCTCCCTTGCTAAAATAGCCCCAGTTAGGATTGCCAGGTACCCCCTGGCCACCTCTGGGGGATGAGGGGAGGGTGGCCCCAATCCAGGTTAGGAAACTCCTGGAGATTTGGGAATGGAGTCTGGGGAGGACGGGGACCTCAGTGGGGCACAATGCCATAGAGTCCACCCTCCAGAAAATCATTTCCCCCCCCAGGAAAACTGATCTCTTTAGACTGGCAATGAGCTGTAATTCCAGGGGATCCCCAGGTCCCACCTGGAGGCTGGCATTCCTAGCTCCAGTGCTGAAATTGGAAGCTCTGGTTCTGCTGTGTGACTTGGTGCATGCAAACCTCTGGCATTGGCTTACATTTGCCAAACCACCCAGGTGGAGGAGGGGAGGGGTGTCATTCTACCAAAAATGAGAGTGTTTGGGTTTCTCTGTGAGTTTGAGGACTGGAACTGGCACTGAAGTGAGATTGGAAAAGTTTGTGTGTCTTTCTTGTGTTACAGTAATAATTATGCTACAATACAGTTTGTTAGTCCTAAAGGTGCTACTGAGTGTTTTACTATTTTGTATGCTATGGCAGTGATATGAGAGCCAATTGAGCTGTGGGTCCATCTCATGCTACTGACAGTAGTTATACATTACACCTTGCCCAAATGGTTCTGGGCATTAAAGCGCACTTGCCCTGGTGTGATGTAAAATGCTAGCAAGTCATAGCCAACTCATGGTAACCCTGTAGGATTTTCAAGGCAACAGACATTCAAAGATGATTTCCCATTGCCTGACTGTGCATCATGTCCCTGGTATTCCTTGGAGATCTCCCATCCAAATACTAGTCAGAGCTGACTCTGCTTAGCTTCCAAAATCTGATGAGATCAGGCTAACCTGAGCCATCTGGGTCCATGGCATGGTGCTGTGTGGGTGCTTCCCAGGCAATCATCTTCAACCTATTCTTGGAAGCCACAATCATTAGGAAAGAGCCATGTGATAGAAGTGTAATAATAATTTACTCATAGTTGCAAGAGCCATTGTCTGCTCAGACTGGCAGTGGTTCTCCAGGGTTCTCTGCAGAGGATTTTGCCCATGCCGTGCTTTGTTTCTGAGCCATTGGGGCTGGCGGGGAGGGGAAAGGATGCAGGCGGGCTGCTTTTATTTGTAATGCAAAAGTATATTACCTCTTTCTAACAACATATGTCCATGCAAGATGTACATATGTTCACTGTAATATGTAAACAGGGCTTTTGTTTCCCCGAGTGGTGAGCAGGAAGAGAGGGAAATGGCAACAGATATGTTCTTGGTATGTACACCATCCAGGGAGAACACTTAACACTTAACTCATGTTTATGCCACACATCATTATCCTTGATTGGCATGCAGATCAGAGGCCTTTTAAAATTTCCTTTTGCCCTGTGTGCAGTCCAGAAGGAACATTGGCAAGGAATGTACACTCTATACGTGTGGTACAGTTTCAAAGGGACAACTAACTGGGATGTATAAAAGAAATGACAGGATTGCCCATTACAAACAATGGGAGAGACTTGAAGGCCCACTGGAGATAATAGGAGCCAGGAATGCCACATGGCTCCGCCTCCATAAATAGTGACAATGGCTTGTGATGTCACTGGCTCCTCCCTATGATGTCACTGGGCCTCGGTTCTTTTAAGGACCTAGCACAGCAATGCCTCTGGCCCAGCCCCAGCCCCCCCTGGGAAATTGGAAAGTCTACGCCCTTGCTGGGGAGTTTGCTGGGTCTGCAGCGCCACCCCAGTCTCCTTGCAGACTCAGCCGCTTCCCCTGATGTGGGTTGGTTGGGGAGGCTGGGCCCGGTGGGAGTCTGTGTACACAGCCTTAGCTGCTGGGGATCTCCCAGTGCCATTGGCTTCATTTGTGGTTTGCCGCCAACTGCGGCTTGAAATAATGAAGAGGAAGGGTCTCTCCTTTCTCCCTCTCTTCTTCTCATTCCTGGATCACTGTGCTCTAAAGAGCACCTGTGAAACATGTCCTGCTCAAGCAACAGGGCCGGTAAGACTGGGATGTTCCCAGGGGGCAGGCCCCTCCCCTTCCTGGATTGATCTGAGGAAACCGACCCTGTTCCAGAGGAGGAACCTATTCCTCCAAGAGTAAGGACTGCCCCACTCCCAGGACCACTGGAAAATGGGCCATCTTCCAATAACTCTGTTATCCTGGCATTCACTCCAATGGCTAGATTCTTCTCCAGGCAATGGGAAGGGGTAGCTGGGGACAGTGTGATTCAACAGATCTATGACTGACAGAGAAGTCTTCCAACTGCTGAACTTGACTGGCATTTCTTTGCACTGTGCTTCCACTTGCTTCCAATTATTGCTGCATCTCACTTTAGCAGGTTTTTCTGATTTTATATGAGCATGATTGTGTGAGCTATTTGTTTCATTCTGTGGGACTGTGTTTACAGTTTGTTAAGCTGGGACAAAGGATTTGCTTTTACACACTTTAAGACAGGGGGGAAGGAGCAGATAGAAACAATGTTTGGGCTACATTTTCATCCTTCCCTCAATGTGGCATAGGGTTGCCAGATCAGGTGTTGCCATGCAGCCACTTCAGCTGGCATTATTAAAGACTCTTTAATATGATTACCTTACTGGACTGTGGAGAGTATGTGTCAGGGCAATGGACAGAGCTGTGGTCCTGGTGAAGTGCCCTATGCTGCACTATGCACTGTGGCCAAGGGGAGCCTTGAGCCTAAGTAGTATGCCAAGCCAGATGTGGACCCGGGACTATAGAAACCTTCTGCCCCTACACTTCTACATCCACACAAGCTCTAGCTTTCATGCACTCAGAGATAGCAGCAGTCCAGAGAAGAAGGCATGCTCTGACAATGGACAGATGTTCCTGAACAGAAACCCATGAGGGAGGCTCTTCTCCATCAGGCAGCATCTCCCCCCCCGCTGAGAGGTTAACTTCACCTGGAAAGTAACACATTCCTCTTCCTCCAGAGTCATCCTAAAACAACAGACAATAGCAGTAATTAACCCTTCCTGCCACCCATCCAGATAATGCTGCTGTCAAGTATTGGATCATTAAGATGAAGCACCAGACCTGCAATGTGATTGGCTCTTTCTATCTTCTCCTTTTCTCACCCCCTTCCCCAAGAGGTGTCCCTCCCTGCTGACCATCAAATTTCAATTGCTCAACTGTCAATCCCTTTGTGTGCCCCGTCCAAGTACAGTCTTTTTTAATACTTCATGGGAACCAGGGACTGCATGGCCATAGCCTTAGGTCACATTTTAGATATTTAAGGTGAGCTCTCCCTGAGTTCTCTCTCTGTTCTTGTGCCTCTTCTCCTTGCCCTTTCCTATCTTAGAGGTTCCATTCTTGGCCAATTTGGAATCAGTCCATGTGCATCACTGGTTGACTTACGGTTTACTCCCCCTCCCATTTGTCCATTTTTCACTGCATGATCTACTCATCTTGTTGGACAGGTAACGTATTACCCAGCAATGATACTCCTGCTCATGCAAACATTGCTATCCTTTCAGCTCTGTATTCTTAGTCCTATATTGTGTGTGCAAATGCTTGATCATTATTTTTATGCCTGAGAATATTAAGTAAAGAAATCGATTATTCTAGCAACATAGTCTCCTCATCTATTCATGGGCTATGGGAATCCTGACTCTGGTATACACAGATTATGATCCTATATTTTATGCCTATTGCCATTTAAAATTCATAATTCCCCAAGCTTATTAACTAATGAAGGCAATTTGGCTAACACAGGGTAGGGAAATTCCTAGAGATTTGGGGATAGAGCCTGGGGAGCAGTGTTTCCTCTATGCACCACTCATTAACACAGGAAGCTCCACTCAGCAGCAATCTGGAGCCATGCAGGGTCTTACACTGCCCATTGCCCATTTTAAGATTACAGAAGATATATTCTGCTCAGGATGTGAACTGCTCTGCTCAGTAGGGAAAAATTAGAGGGAGCATTGCTGGGAAGGGTGGGATTTGGGGAAGGGAGGTACCTCTGCAGGATATAATGCCGGGGGGCACTTTCTCCGGTGGCCAGAGGGGACCTGGCAATCCTAATTCTACCTTCCAAAGCAGCCATTTTCTCCAGGGGAACTGATCTCTTTTGTCTAGGGATCAGTTGTAATTCCAGGAGATCTCCAGGCCCAATCTGGGGGATGGCAACCCTAAACAGGAAACAGGTGCAGAAGGAGAAAGACCTAAAGGCTTTGCTTGCACATGGTAAGGGAATAAAAGTAGAGGTTGAAAGTTTGCATTCCCAACTACCAACAGCTTGCCTGCCTTGCACAGGAGGTGGAACACAAAACTAGAGGCTTGCACCCTTCCCCACATTATCACTCATGATAATGAAAGCTCTGCTGATTTCCAGATTTCCAGTTATCTTTTATTACATTTACTGCACTAATTGTAGAATCTGATGCATGTTAATCCAGGGAGAATCTGTTTTTAAACAAAACCAGAGTATGTGGGAAATGGGTGTAACCCACTGTCCTTTTTCTTCTCACCATACCCTGCTACCACCTCTTCTTTCCACATTCTGCCTTTTGAAGCATATGTTCTCCTGAAGAGGTCCTGATATGGGAAGTGAGCCAGGCTGGGAGAAAAAAGAATGAATGAAGCAGAGTGTAGTGAGGTGAGTTTTGGAATTCCATTTCTTTCATCCACACACTCCATTTTTGTAACACTTTGCTGCATGAGGATGGGGCGGGGATGCTTACTCATTCGCCAGTTTGTTTTTCTTCTTACTTTTCTTCCACATATTACAACTTTGATTGATTATTAAATGTAAATGTGTTCTCCAGTCTTTCCCACTGAAACAAGTGGCATTACTATCCAATACATTTCCTAAATAGCTTTTATTCCTATTTTTTAAAAAATATGACTCCTGTTTTTCCCCAAAATAGCACAAAAAGCAAAATGAATTCTGACTTCTTTTTTTGCAAAATCCTAAAAATCAATACATAGTAACATAAGGTTTGAACACAGAATTTCAAAAACTGAAACCACTGATGTAAATTATTGTGGTTTTATATAATGATACTTATGAACAATGAATAACACAAAATGTGGTTGGGATAAGTCACATAATTATTTACTTATTAGAATAGGCATTGGTTTAGTTAGAAATCTGAGACACCTGATTTTTGTCTTGCAGCATAAAAACAGATCTCCTCTAAAGACTGTATTAGGCAAACTGAATTATTCCTGATGGATATCAGTGTAAATGAGAAGAGCATCAGGCCAGTGATTTTCATTGAGGATGTGACACTCTGACAATGAGGTTAAAGTAATTTGTACTTCAAAAGAGAAAATATTTTACTCCCTCTGACCTTTTTCAGTATTTTGTTTTTTCTGGCAATTCCACTAGTTCCCCATAGATTTGTGAAAATGTTAACAAGCAGAAGAGCAGTATCAGATATTCAGCAAGCCAACATAACTAAGACTGGAAACCTGGGGTCTGATCAAACATCTGTGCTTTAGGAAAACACAAGAAAATGTGTTTAGTCAATGGAAATCTCCTAGAGTAGAGTAAGGTTTCTAGATCATGGTATGGAATGTACTAGGAGGTTTTGCACTGCTTATGAAGAACTGAAGACCCTGTCAAAAGGTTAGGTCTTTTTCATAGCCTCTTCTCAAAATTCAAACAATGGTTCAGGCTAAGGCCTAAAAATAATGGGAGTTTTCTTCTCTCTGAGAAACCAAGGTCGAGCTGAATGTGGCTTCAGAGAAAGACAGAAGGAGATTGGAGGTTCTCACAGGTGCTGGCTGTGCAGTTGCAAAGCTACCAGAGTGGCCTATGCATTCCATTTAGTTGCAGTCAGGACTTTGCTTAATTGGACCCTAAACAGCTGCAAGGTATCTGGTCTAACTGGCAACATGAATCATTGATCAAGTTAATCACTGGCTATACATTTAATTCATCAATCAAAATCATGCCAACACAGGTCATTGGACATAAAGAAAGATTCTTCAGTTTAGTTTCTGCCCTTTGTCTGGATTACAACTAGTCTGAGGACACCTTTTGATTCTGGGTGGCCTTGTTTGACTTGTACTTTGAAACTTTAGTGGACTCAGCCTTGTAAAGGTAACAACATCTGGATTTCAAACCAATGCTGGTAAGAGTGCTTGGGTTATATATTTAGCTTTGTTATTTATCTTCACAGTTCACTGTTATTGTATATTCCTGCACAATCTTTTAATATATCACTTTAAATATATCATGTGCTGTTCTTGGGTTTTGGGGCTTCAATCTGAATCCAGTCCCTTAGCCCATATTGGCTACAGCTACCAGAGTAACTGTTTTCTGGAACTCACTTTGTAAGTGTCCTACCTTGCATTGTTGACTTAGGCCTGGGAGGGCTAGAGGCATAGTCCATTGGTCTCTGACTAACAGGGTAATAAGAGGACACTCAGTGATACCCTGGGGTGTGAAGATTCACATTTCAGCTCTTTTGGTATATCTTGACCAGCCCATCACCCTTAGTGAGGACTTTGGCTTTAAGATCCTTTGCCAGATCCTCTGGAAGACAGTTCCATCTACTATAGAGAAAGCAGCTTTCTGTCTAACATTTTGTACTCATTACATATAGAATACTTTTCACACCACAACCATCACATAAGTTGCCCATACTTAGGTATAGTGATCCATTTATCAGATGAAGCTGATTAACAAGCTTTTTGATCTGGTTTCAGGTCTCAACATGCTGGTGGATAAACTACCCCAGGAAAAAAGACATAGCTAATATAACACTGTCAATTCACCTGAGCTTCTCAGAGGCTTCTGATACAATCTGCTGTGGTTCTCTTCTGGCCATATTTGTATGTGGGAGGCACTAGGGATGGGTGCAAACTGGGAAAATGGTGGTTCACAGTGGTTTGTGGTTTATTTAATTACATGAACCATGAATTTTCACAAACTTTTCCTGTTTCCCAAACCAGTTTATGGCTAAACTGTTCGAAAACCCTAAGTAGTTTGAAGACGTGTATCTTTAAAACTGCATTCTCCAACAAATGCACTAGAATATTAAATGAGTTTTTCTAACATTTTGAACAAATAAACCCAGTGAATGGTCATGTAAATATAGCATGGCCTATGTCAGGGGTGGGCAAACTTGCTCAATGTAAGAGCGATATAGAATAAATTTCAGATGGTTGAGAGCCGCAAGGCATGAACAAATATTACGTGCACATTTTTATTTAGAAAATATGCAGATTTGCTTTTTAATTACCATTAAATGAGGCTGCCAAAAATAAAAACAAAAGGGGTAAAAACAGATGTTGATAATGATATTTATTTGTCCAATGATATTTATTTGTCTAAGAGAGAGAGAAAGAGGGGGAGGTGGAAAGAAAGAATGAAAGAGGTGGAAAGAAAGAGAGAGAGAGAGAGAAACAAAGAAAGTAAATAGATAGGAGGGACGGGGGAGGGAGGGAGGGATCAGATGGATGCCTCCCCTTCACTTCCCCAGCTGCCCTGCTGGGAGCCACACAATATGTGTGAAAGAGCCGCATGTGGCTCCCGAGCCGCAGTTTGCCCACCCCTGGCCTATGTGAATTGGTAATTCCTAGCAGTACTTTTGTTGTGCAGATACGAAAATCTTTCTATAACTGAAGACATTGGAATCTGAAGGCAACCAGTGACAAATAAAGGTGAGAGAAAATATGCTCCTCTTTTTGCTTACTCTTGGAAAAGTTTAAATAGTTTTATGCTAAAGGAAGGGGTGTGCATGTGTGTGTGAGAGAGAGATAGTGTGTGTTTCATTGGGCTGAGCTGATTTAAAAGTACTTGCGATAGTGCTGCTCCACTTAGAGGAGCTGAAGCATTAGCTTCAATGCAGGTAAACTGTTTGCTAATGGGCAATGAACCACCAGATAATTCCCAGAAGAATGGAAGCAGATATTGTATAATCAATATCCAAGTAGAGATGTGCAGGTTCCCAATTTTCTGCTTCTGTTGTAGTGTTATAGACTCGATGTAGCTGACTTTCTCGTGGTATGAGTGCTAAGCATATTTTTGGATCCTAAGGAAATCATGAGAAGAGATATTTGTCAGGAAAAGAGAAAAATAACTTAAGAATAACACAGGGTTATCCATTGGAATGGGGCAATTGCATTTCAGGAAGGGAGGGACAGGTATCTCAAAGTCTGTTTTGGTCCAGAAAGGAACCCACTCTATAGAAAAGAGCATATATGTGTTAACCGGTGTTGCAGTTCTGTTTCCAGACTTTGGATACTAGGGCAAAGACATTGTCAGTTGATGTCAAGTCTCTGGAAATGGGGAGGGAGCAGATCTATCTTTCTCTTAGACCTATTCCAGGAAGGTGAGTGTAGATGCTCTTGTAAGTGTAGCGCTAACTAGCAGAGTGTGTGTAGTGGTTAGAGTATCAAACTAGGATCTGGGAGACCCAAGTTCAAATTCCCATTTTGCTGTCGAAACTTCCTGGATGACCTTGGGCTAGTCACATACTCCAAACCTAACCTAACTCATAGAGTCATTGTGATGATAAAAGTGGAGGGGAGGAGCTGCTTTGGGTCCCCATTGGGAAGAAAGGCAGGGTATAAATAAAGTAAAATAATTATGAATACATAAAAATATATAGATGTTCTTTTGTGGGCCTCTGCCTAAAATGTACATTTATAGATTGTTCCCAAGTATCTCTCTTGAAGGCTTCTGGGTAGAGATGGGTAAGTATGGGGTATCTGCAGTGTGAATGCCCTTAGTAGGCTGTGTGTGAGTCTAGACTCCATTCAGGCTTCCAGCCAACAGTTTGTCTTTAATTCTTGGTCCCTCCACTACAGTACTGGTTCACACACTGACTCCATCAGGTCATTTGCATCTCACCTTTCAGGCCAGTAGACATGACTGTGACTCAACTTCATTTCCATCTCAGTCCTTAGCCACTTCTGAATTCCGCAGCACCAACAGCTTAAGAGCTCACTCCAATAACTGGCCCTGGCCTCCCTCACTAGGTCTCTGCCCCACAGGCCTCTGGCCTCCTTCAGCCCACAGACCCAGTGGGATTCCCAGTGGGATTCTTGTGCAGCAGCACCACAGATCAGCCAGCCACATCTGGCTGTATGCGTTCACGGCCCCACTCTCACTACAGGATACCTATTGCTCTCCATTCCTATAGGTTCTCCCCATGGCCCCAGCTGACTCTGGGTGACTGGGCCCCTCAGCCCCTGCCGCAGTTCCCTTCCCCAGGATCTGTCACAATCTGTGCTCATTAGAATTTATACGTAATTGTTGCAATATTTGTTATACCCTTGATCTTTGGGCAGGTTACTAGGGATCTGTGCATTGCAAAAGGGAGAGGGGAAAGAACTAATTTATCTTCTTTTCTCTGCAGCACAAGCTGATATCTTGGTTAGGATTGTTTTGTTTTGTGGAGGTTTTTTTTGCTGTCAAGTTGCAACCAACTTACAGTGAGCCTGTAGGGTTTTCGAGACAAGAGACATTCAGAGGTAGTTTGCTATTGCTTGCCTTTAGGTAGCAACTCTGGTACTCCTTGGAGGTCTCCCATCCAAATACTAGCCAAGGCCAACCCTGCTTAGCTTCTGAGATCTGATGAGATTAGGTTAGCTGGGCTACCAGGTCAGGAAATTACAGAAGGAAAATTGGCTGGTCGTCTGATCACCTCTCCCCAAAGGCAGCAAAGTTTCTAGGATGGAAGGGGTGAGAAGAACTTCTAGATGATCAGCTGGGAATTGGCTTCTGATTCCCACTCCTATTAAAAATGTTGCTAGATACAGAGCAAAATTTCTCCAGCAGGAGATTAGAAGCCTCCTCCCAGCCAGTCCTTTATTAGCTTGTAGTTGGCATCTGATGGCTGAAGGTAGCCTGTTCTTGTGAATACACTCAAATAGGTTCCCAACAGCTGGATCACTCATGTTTTGCCAAACTCTTCTCTGTTACTCTGTCTGGAGAAAGCCAGTACTGACAGACACCTCTGGCAAGAAGATACACAGCAACATCAAAAGATAGGAGGAGAAAGGAAAGGAGAAGCCCCCAAAGCCTCTTTCCCATGCTCACCAAAACACACAAACATATTCATTCATTCATTCATTCATTGGACTTATATCCCACCCTCCCCTGCAGCGCAGGGCTCAGGGCACATTACAACAAATGGATGTTGTTGTTGTTGTTGTTCAGTCACACAGTCGAGTCCGACTCTTCGTGACCCCATGGACCAGATTACACCAGGCCCTCCTGTCTTCCGCTGTCCGCTGAAGTTTGCTCAATTTCATGTTCGTTGCATCGATGACACTGTCTAACCATCTCATCCTTTGCCGTCCCCTTCTTCTTTGACCTTCAATCTTTCCCAGCATCAGGGTCTTCTCCAGTGAATGCTCCCTTCTCATTTGGTGGCCAAAGTATTTGAGCTTCAGCTTCAGGATCTGGCCTTCCAGGGAACAGTCAGGGTTGATTTCTTTTAGGATGGAATGATTTGATCTCCTTGCAGTCCAAGGGACTCTCAAGAGTCTTCTCCAACAACAAATGGATAAAACAAATCAATTAAACATTCTTCCAATTAAGCTATACAAACAAGCAAATAGTAAACATACCAGATGGCAATCAGACATAGTGTACAATGCTACTATAAGGTCTACATAAAAGTGTGCCACGGTGGACCAAATGCTGGGTAGTGGGCAGAAATCACCACCGGTAATCTCCAATCAGATGGTATAACAGGACAGAGCTGGGTGAAGCAGGGGAGGCCAATATAACTAGACACTTACCACCTCAGCCAAAGGCCTGGCAGAACACCTCCATTTTACAGGCTCTGCACACACATGGTTTGCAAGGGATCCAGAATTCTGTTGCCGATGACAGCTGATACCAAGGAAGAATCCCATGCAGGGAGGGAAAGAAGGGAAATGGGGCAGGGAAATGAAAAGGAGTATTTTAAACACCAGACCCATTGGTGAACATAAGAACATAAGAGAAGCCAATGTTGAATCAGGCCAATGGCCCATCCAGTCCAACACTCTGTCACACAGCGGCCAAAATATACCAGGTGCCATCAGGAGGTCCAGCAGTGGGGCCAGGACACTAGAAGCCCTCCCACTGCTGCCCCCTCCGGCACCAAGAATAGAGTGCATCACCTGCCCCAGACTTAGAATTCCCATCTATACCCTGTGGCTAATAGCCACTGATGGACTTCTGCTCCATATGTTTATCCAATTCCCTCTTGAAACTGTCCATGCTTGTAGCTGCCACCACCTCCTGTGGCAGTGAATTCCATATGTTAATCATTCTTTGGGTGAAGAAATATTTCCTTTTATCTGTTCTAACCTGACTGCTCAGCAATTTCATGGCGTGCCCACGAGTTCTTGTATTGTGAGAAAGGGAGAAAAGTACTTCTTTCTCAACCTGCTCAATCCCATTGATAATCTTATAAACCTCGATCATGTCACCCCTCAGCAGTCATTTCTCCAAGCTGAAGAGCCCCAAGCATTTTAACCTTTTTTCATAGGGAAGGTGTTCCAACCCTTTTATCATTCCAGTTGCCCTTCTCTGCACTTTTTCCAATGCTATAATATCCTTTTTGAGATGTGGTGACCAGACCTGTACACAGTATTCCAAATGAGGTCCCCCTGCTGGCATTCTGGCTTCATAATTGTTTTTAAACAAATACATTTCTATAACTCCCCTTTTAAAACCCTTTGTATTTATATGGTTCCTGTTGTAGAAGTCTACTTACCTTACTGGGAACCCAAGGAGCCATGGTCCCTGGCTTTCTGGCTCTTCCTGGGCTCTTCCTGGGCTCTTCCTGGGCTTCTTACAGAGCCCCTAGGCTAAGAGCCACAGGCCAAGAGCCTCACCCTTTTGCTCGTGCCTCTTGCAAGCTTCCTACCTTAAATAGAAGTGTCCCCCAGGAGAGCATGTGCCCAGCAGCTACTCAAATTCATCCAAGGCACTCAATGACAGGCAAACAATGACCCTTTCACACCCTAACTCCAGCAGCCAGGAGCCTGCTATTCAGTTTCACCCAGGCACTTAATTACAGGCAAACAATGACCCTTTCACACCCTAA
The DNA here is from genome assembly GCA_029375565.1 of Gekko gecko. Taxonomy (NCBI): domain Eukaryota; kingdom Metazoa; phylum Chordata; class Lepidosauria; order Squamata; family Gekkonidae; genus Gekko; species Gekko gecko. Next base: position 212,485,783 of record JAPDNY010000001.1, read on the forward strand.
CTCCAGCAGCCAGGAGTCTATTACACCTCACTCACACACTCCCAAATACAGTCCCACACACAATACCTTCTCAGCTAAAGCACCTCAGCTGAAAGTAAATAAATAAAAATACCACTCACCCCTCTGGCAGCTCAAACTCCTTGCTCCTTCTCAGAGCTCAGCTGGGTCAGCTGGGTTCTCAGCCAGTTCAGAGCATATGGCTGAGCCCCAAGCAGCAAGGCAGAAACCAGTGACTAAAAGTCTCTGGCAGCCAAGTGGGTTTGTGACAACATTCACCTGCATGATGATGATTCAGGAAAGCAACAGTGATAGTACTACAAGAGATGAGACTATATTGATCTCTAGCCCTTTTCCTTCCAGTGTTAGAAGGGGAAATGTGTGTGTGGGGGGCTTCCAGGTGGCATGAAACAACATGGTCACCTAATCCTGCTGCTCTGACCAACCCTCCCACACCTTTATTGATCTCCGTGATCAAAACTACAGGTCAGCTTCCAAAATTATGGGGAAAGACAACAAAATACAAGGGCTACCTAACAAGCATAAAATCAAGAAGATACAGGAAACACTTACTTCAACAATCTTGATGACGAGACCAGGGCCCCAGCTAGCTCTTATAACAAAAATGGCATCCAGAGCTGAGGAGAATGCTAAACCACCGAGCCCAGTAACTTCTAATGATTTGGCTATGTCATTGAATAACTTGGAGAAATCGATATTGGATAATATATCATCACTCTTTAGACCAATGTTACGAACAAATAGAAACATCACAACAATCTATCACCACAACTAAAAGTATTGCAGACAGAACGATGGATGTCAGCCTTACTAATAAACAAGAAATACAACAGCTTCAGCAAATGGACGACATCCTGGTGGAAAAAGCTTTGAGGTCCGAATTGACAATATGGCAGAACAATCTGAAAATAAGAGGTTGAGTGGAAATAATGGGAAAAAAAATGGTGATCTGTGTCACGGCTCCTGCCAAGCCCTTGGCATCCATGGAAGAGCTAAGTGCCGACAGGGATGAGCTCTCCACACCAGGAACCCCTGCACCTGACAATGCGGCAAGCTCCAAGGCCGACTCAGCAACAGCTGGGGCAGATCGCTGCTCGAGTGACATGCCCCCTGACTCACCGTCACCGGTGTCTCATTTATGAGAGCAGCACCAGCAGGACTTAGCAGCCCGGTGGCGCAAAGCACACTTGCGCACCCGGCGCTCATGGAGCCCTGAGTATTAGCAGGAGACGGGACGTGTTTGAGGCCACTAAGATTCCTATTTAGCCCCTACTGGCACGACAGCAAACTCGTGCCAGCAACTAGTCGCATCTGCGAAGCTCTGCACCACACCACTCCGGTTCCTGATGCCTCGTTCTTGGTTTGATCCCCCTGGCTCCTCAACCTCGGCTCATCTTGACCTTGCTACTCTGCACCTCGCACCCCCAGACTTCTGACCCTCGTCTCTCATACTCTTGACCCTCGGCTCTCGTACTCTTGACTCATGGCTCTCGTACTCTGGACCTTCAACTCTTGGACCTCCTGACCATGCTAACAGTTGGTGACTTGGACTTGGCTCCCTCATTTTCTCGGCTTGCTCAGCTCTGTACTGTCTCTCAACCTCCCTGGTCGACTTGCCACTTGAACTTGGTTATTTGGTCCCAACTCTGACCTTGGACTGTGTCTCTTGACCACCCCGCTCGTCCTACCCCTTGAACTCAATTATTTGGTCTTGGCCGGCTCTGACCTCGGACTGTGCTCTGACAGCCCCACGCTTTCCTGGCCCCACACCATGGCCTGTGACAATCTGAATGCTCTGCTCTCTGCCTGGGTATTGAAGGAGGTACCACCTGAGGGAGATTTTTCTCCCATTATCACAAAAGCATTTCGAGTGGGCCCCTTAAGTTTACTGAAAACTAGAACATCTTGGGACATCATAGCCACATTCCTGGATCTGCGCTAAAAAAAGCAATCCTTCACATGGTGAGGCAAAAAGGTTATCTCGACTACAAAGGGCACAGGATTGAGATTTTTCCAGATCCTTCAAAAGAAGCTCTAATGAAAAGGAGAGGTTAAATCTATCACCACCTGCCTTATAGAAGCCAACATACAATATATCTGGTCAACACCTCTAACACTACAGTTCTTTTATTTTTATTGATCCACTCAATCATTTATACTTAATACTTTGATAGGTATCCTATCTAATTGAGATCTTAATCTTTGTTTTCTACTTTCTTTTCATTTCTGATTAGAGGTACAGAGTAGTGTCACCATGCAATCAACAGTCAAGATCTTTTCATACAATGTGAGAGGTCTGAACAACATCACTAAGTGTAAGAGAATTCAGAGTAAAATTGTAAAACTCAATCTGGACATAGTTTTTCTCCAGGAGACTCACATCAAGGATGATGTAGCCCCTCTGTTCAAAACTAAAAAAAATTCACATCAATTCCTAGCTAAAGGCTCATCCAAATCTAGGGGAACTGCCATCTAAACTTTACACAGATCTAAACTTTACACAGCAGGCCTCATTGGCTGACCCTCAAGGGAGATTCATTTTTATGAAGGGAATCCTAAATAATGTGCAGGTAATACTTGCATCACTCTGTGCTCCCAACTCAGAACAAATCCCCTTTATTGAGCAATCCCTACAAAAACTAGATACTGTCAGAAGTCCTAACTTAGTCAGCAAAACACCAGACCTTGTGTTGAAAGCAAGGGTAGCGTTTATTAAGCTGCAATAGATAGATCACTGAAACAGGTCTCTTGTTCAGAATGACTTGGTTACAGAAAGCAAGTGGTTATACAGGGAAGGGGGTGAATGGGGACCCCCCCTTCTTCCACTAACTGAATAGCAAACACCTGGGAAACCGAAAGTTACTAAGCCAGTAAATTTCCCATCGCCCCATTACTATTCACAGCTGCTACATCTATGCGAGCGATAGGGAAGCACACAGCCCGACTCGCCAAGGTCAGAACGTCTAGGCTGTGAGAGATAATGATAATAAAAGCCACATTCCATTCTCACACCCGAGGTGTAAATCAGCAACTCCCCGGATTCCAACCTCCCGCCTGTCACGCCAGCAAGGCGCCAAAAGCCCACCTCCCTCCCTTACAGACATAGCCCACCACCCACCCATACCCCCATCATGGCAGGGCTACCTGACATGCAGCCCCCTCGAAAATAGTCCTACCCCTTTGGTTTATGGGGGTACAACTTGTGAAATGCTTTGACAAGCCGGGGGGCCAGAACATTTTCCGCTCGAACCCACTCCCTCTGCTCTGGCCCAAAGTCAATCCATTCAATTAGGTAAAACAAGCGATTGCGAGAGATCTTAGAGTCCAAAATTTGGGATACTTCGTAATGAGGTTCCCCCTCCACCAACAACGGAGGAGGGGTCGGCCGTTGCGGTCTCCATCTGTTCTCCTCAGGCGCTCTGCGTAGAAGCCTCACATGAAAAACAGGATGAACAGACTTTAGAGATTTAGGCAAGGCAAGCTCAACAGTCACATTGTTAATCACTCTAACAATTTCAAAAGGTCCAACAAATTTCCAACCAAGCTTGCGACTTGGCTGAATGCGACGCAAATGTTGGGTAGACAAGTAGGCAAATTCCCCGCATTTAGGAATCCAAGCAAGACTACGTTTCTTATCCGCATGGAGTTTATACGCAGCTTTAGCGTCCTCCAAAGTCCTGGCTAAGGAACCCCACGCCTCCTGCAGTTGTTTGCACCACTCTCCAGCATCTCCCGCCGGGAGGTCGGGAGAAGTCAAAAATGGCAAAGGCGGGGCATCATAACCATGCACAGCTTTAAACGGGGACATCCCCGTGGACGAGTGCTGAGTATTATTGTAGCAGAACTCAGCCAAAGGCAAGAGGGAATGCCAATTGTCCTGCTGAAAGTTGGAAAAACACCGTAGGTATTGTTCAAGAGTCTGATTCACGCGTTCAGTTTGCCCATCCGTTTCCGGATGGTAGGCACTGCTTACCCCTCTCTCCACACCCAGCAGTGACATGAGTTCGCTCCAGAATTTGGAAACAAATTGAACCCCCCTGTCCGAAATCACCTTTGCAGGTAAGGTGTGAAGTCTCACAACGTGTTGCAGAAAAGCCGAGGCTAATTTTTTAGCCGAGGGGATGAAGGCAAACGGAACGAAATGCGCCTGTTTAGTAAACAGGTCAACAATCACCCAGATGACTGTTTTCCCCCGCTAGGGGGTAAATCTGTAATAAAGTCCATAGAAATCACCTCCCACGGTCGAGCTGGGGTGGGGAGAGGTTGCAGGGCACCAGGGGGTTTCCCGGGCCGAGGTTTACTCATCAAACACGTTTGGCATGCCGATGTGAAGAGAGACATATCTTTCCGTAGGCCCGGCCACCAAAATTGTCGTTGCAAGAGCTGGAGAGATTTGACAAATCCCGTGTGACCAGCTAGCTTTGAGCCGTGCGCCCATCCCATCACCTCCCCCCTGAGCGATCGTGGGACAAAGAGTTTGTTACGTTTAGTCCAGCAGCCATGTTCATCTTTAGACATTTCATCATCCCCCTCCACTTCCTCCCTGTCCGCATCCGAGAGTTCCGTGGAAAATTTCACCGCCCATTCATTGGGGGGAGGATTGGGCGGTGGGGGGGAATGCCTGGCCTGTCTCCGGGTAGTCACCGCTCCTCCCAATTGGGAAGGAGTAAAAATCGAGTCACGAATCTCCTCCCTTTTGCTGTCGTGCTGAGGGAGGCGTGACAGGGCATCGGCCAGTGAGTTAGATGTCCCTGGGAAATGGTGCAGTGTAAAATTGAACTTGGAGAAAAATCAGCCCAGCGGAGCTGTTTGGCGTTCAAGGAGCGGGGGAGCGGAGCAGCTCGAGGTTTTTGTGATCAGTCCAGACCTCAAACGGGACCCGTGCTCCCTCCAACCAATGGCGCCAGGTAGACAACGCTAAGCGGATCGATCCCGCTTCTTTTTCCCACACTGACCAATTCCGTTCAGTATCATTAAACTTTTTAGAAACATAGGCAAGGGGGTGCAACTTGCCATCGTCTCCCTCTTGGAGGATCGCCCCCCCCATTGCAACATCCGAGGCGTCAACTTGCACAATGAATTTTTTAAGTTCATTCGGGTGGGCCAATACGGGTTCCGACGTAAAAAGGGCTTTTAATTTGTCGAAAGCCCGCTGGCACTCTGGCGACCAATCTAATTTGGCCCCCGGCCGAGTGCATTCGGGTGGTTTCCCTTTGGTTCTTAGTAAGTCAGTTAAGGGAAGGGCCACCTGGGCAAAGTTTGAGAGGAACGATCTATAAAAGTTCGCGAATCCGAGGAACCCCTGGAGTTGCCTCCTCGTTTTCGGAGGCTCCCACCCCACAACATCTTTGACTTTATCAGGGTCCATCTCAATCCCTTTCTGAGAGATGCGGTAGCCCAGGAAAGGGATCTCTGTTTTGTGAAATTCACACTTGGACAGTTTGGCAAACAGTTTGTGCTTGTGCAACGTTTGTAGTACCTCCCGCACCAGTTTCACATGCGATTTAAGGTCGGGGGAATACAAAAGAATGTCATCAAGGTAAACAAGGACCCCCTTAAACAAATACTTATGCAAGACTTCGTTAATCAAGTTCATGAAGACTCCAGGAGCCCCCTGGAGCCCGAATGGCATGACTAAGTATTCAAACTGGCCGAGGGGGTGTTGAACGCCGTTTTAAATTCATCCCCCTCCCGTATGCGGACTCTGAAATAAGCATCGCGGAGGTCTAGCTTAGAAAAGATTTTCCCCCAGCCACCGCCGCCAGTAAGTCCTTTATGAGGGGCATGGGGTAGGCGTTTGTGTTTGACACTGCATTCAAGCCACGGTAGTCAGTACAGAGCCGCAATCCCCCATCCTTCTTTTTCCGAAAGAGCACCGGGGCCGCAAAGGGGGAGGATGCCGGCCGTATAAAACCCCGACTGAGGTTTTTGTCAATGAATTTCCTCAGTTCCACCTTCTCCGAGGGACTCATAGAATACAATTTCCCTTTGGGTAATTTTTGGTTGGGCAAGATTTCAATTGCACAGTCAGAATTTCTGTGGGGGGGTAGTTCATCGGCTTCCTCCTCCCCAAACACAGGGGCCAGGTCTCGATATTCCGGGGGATGCCTTCCAATTCTGCGTCTGCTACCCCCGCCGTCACCAGGAGTTGCCCCCCGGCTATGGGTCCCCACTCCGTCTTCCAGGAGTGGGACCGGCATTTCTCGGATATGAAGTTAACTTTCCCCTCCCCCCATAGTACGTGGGGATCGTGGTCAAAGAACCACGGGCTGCCGAGGACTAGGGGAAAACGGGCGGAAGGGGTGACGACAAAAGGTCTTTCTTCCCAGTGTTGCCCCATTCCCACCCGCAAAGGTACAGTCTCGTATTTGCATGGTTCTTTCATTGTGGACCCGTCCATCTGAGTAAAAATCAAGGGGTCCTTCAGTTTAAGAACTTTCGCCCCTAGTCCCGTTAGTAGTGTGGGATTAATAAGGTCTCTCCCACACCCAGAGTCAATGAGGGCCCGTACTCTCACATGAGTTAATAGCCCTGGGTCCATTAAAGTCACTGTGAGAAAGAAAAGAGAGGGGGTTTGCTCACCGGGAGTTGCGCCTGGGAGTGTGGGACCTGCTGTTCAGCGCTGTTTACAGCAGGTCCGCCTCGTTTCCCTGCGGCACGGTCTCACCATCAGAGGAGTCGGATGGTTCGCTGAGCGGTTTAGCTTGTAGAGCTCTCGCCCCCTTCGGTTTCGCCACCTGTTTTGGTGTGGATGTGTCAAACTTCTTCTTGGCTCCTTTTTGCGTGCCGGGTAGTGCAGACGTTGTTGGGCAGTTCGCGGCGAAATGGCCCCCTTCTCCGCATTTGAGGCACAGACCTTGCTTCATCCGGAGTTCCCTTGTCCCGTCCCTCTGCTTTGGGTTGGGGCCGGTGGATTTCCCTCTCGCGGCGGGTGCAGCGCCCCGGGTTGCCATCGCTGCAGCATCATCTAGTTTGATGGTCTTCAGCCGATTTTCCATCGTGATTGCGGCTTGGATCCATCCGGTAAGGGTGTTTGGGTCTTGGTTCAGGGTGACCTCGCGGCGGACCTCCGGACTGAGCCCCCACTTGTAAAACTCTAGGAGGTTTCCTTCTCCTCTGAGCTTAGCGGCACATCTACGGAACTCCGCGGTGTAGTCTCTCACCGACCTCGCGCCCTGCTTAAGGCTTCGGATCGTTGCTTTTGCGGCTTTCGTTGAGTGCACATCCTCGAATTGCTCTTTCATGGCCCACATGAAAGAGTCGATCTCTCTCAGCTCACGCCCATCGGCTTGGTGGAGCCCCACGTACCAGTCAGCTGCTGCTCCCTTCAGGTGGGCTGCTATGACATCGACCATCCGCTCTTCCCTCTGGAATAGGTGGCCCCAGGTTTCGATGAACTTCTCGGCTCGTACCAGGAAGAACGGGAATTTTTCAGGGTCTCCGTCAAAATCCGCATCTAGGAGCTCTGTAGGCTTGGGGGGCAGGAACCCCCAAGGACGAGGGGTGGTTGCCCCGGCGGCCCCCGCGGTCCTGGTCCTGCTGGCTGATCCGGCGGCCCGGCCGGTACGTTCCCTGGGCCCTGGTCTGGTGCTGGGCGCTGGTCTGGAGGGACCTGTGCCGGCGGTTCTTCCCGTCTTTGGCGCTCGCGTTCCTCCCGAATTCCCTCCGCAATCATCTGTGGAATGCGGGCGAGGGACTCGTCTAGGAAGCGCATCAGGCGGTCTTGGCTTGGTTCTCCACTCCATCTCCGTCTCACCACGACACTCTCTCGGGCCTCGGAGTCTCGGCCGGTGTCTTCCAGGGTTTCGGCGGTCATCAGCTTGCGTACCGACCTCTCGGGGTGGCTCATCCCCATGGATGCTCTCGGGGTCCCGAACCACGCCTCGTGAGTTTCAGTCAGTGGTTTCACCCAGTCTCGTCTCCGTCCGACTCGGGTAGTTACCCCTCCATAGGCTGCCCCATACGGGTCGCCATAGGGCCCTCCAAAGTCGTGCTCCAGACCCCATTGTCCCGGCACGTAGGTGTCAGGGGTCTCTTTTGGCACATCTTTCCCAGGAGGCTTCTTGTCCTTCTCTTCTTCAATCGGGAGAGTGTCTTCTTCTCCATCACTCATTTTGGAGCGGTGGGGTTAGGACCAGTCCCGAAAGTAAATGAAGATTCTGAACAAACTGTCAGAAGTCCTAACTTAGTCAGCAAAACACCAGACCTTGTGTTGAAAGCAAGGGTAGCGTTTATTAAGCTGCAATAGATAGATCACTGAAACAGGTCTCTTGTTCAGAATGACTTGGTTACAGAAAGCAAGCGGTTATACAGGGAAGGGGGTGAATGGGGACCCCCCTTCTTCCACTAACTGAATAGCAAACACCTGGGAAACCGAAAGTTACTAAGCCAGTAAATTTCCCATCGCCCCATTACTATTCACAGCTGCTACATCTATGCGAGCGATAGGGAAGCACACAGCCCGACTCGCCAAGGTCAGAACGTCTAGGCTGTGAGAGATAATGATAATAAAAGCCACATTCCATTCTCACACCCGAGGTGTAAATCAGCAACTCCCCGGATTCCAACCTCCCGCCTGTCACGCCAGCAAGGCGCCAAAAGCCCACCTCCCTCCCTTACAGACATAGCCCACCACCCACCCATACCCCCATCATGGCAGGGCTACCTGACAGATACCTTTCATGCAGGTGAGATCATTCTAGGGAGGGACCTTAACTTCATTATGGTTCACTCTAAGGACAAATCTACCTTTCGCCATAGTGGCAACACAAAGAAAAACTTGTTCACCAAATTGGCTGAAACTCTTGACTCATTCAAACTAAAAGACATCTGGAGACACATGCACCCTACAGAACGGGACTATACTTTTTACTCAATGAGACATTGCTCCTACACATGCATAGATTACATTTTAGTGTCCCCTTCATTGATTAATCTGGCCCAAAGTTCTACTATAGGCTCCCAATTGTGGTCAGATCACTGCTGGGTGAACTGCAATCTTGCTCTGAACAGTGAAAAAAGAACAACTCCATCATGGATGTTAAATAGTTCTTTATTGTTAAATGATCAGGTAGTATCCAAAACTGAACAAAACATCAACACTTTCTTCACAGACAATCCTGTAGGCTCAGTGTCACCCGAAATTCTCTGGGATGCTCTAAAACCAGAAATACGGGGCTAATTGATTTCCACAGCCTCCTACATTAAAAAACAAAAACAAAAATTGAGACTGGAGCTCCAAAATACCATAGCTGCTTTGAACGCCAGCATAAACAAACATGCAGTTCAAAAGTGTATAAGCAATTACTGGCAGATGCAAAAAAATAGAATTATTAGAGATGACTCAGATACAGAAAAATATCCTATACTCAAAACAGAGAGATTGGGCCTCCACCCCAAAATCTTTGAAATTCTTGTCCAAAAAAGTGAAACAACAACAACAATCCAGACTGATTTCAGCATTAAAAGATACCCAAGGTGAACCTCATTATGACACAGATACTATATCGCAACTTTTCTTAACTTTTAACAAAAAATGGTATAGTTCAACAAATGTTGCTCATTCAGATTTAGAAAAAAAATTATAGCACACCCAATGGTTAAAACTCTTTCTGAGGAGCATAAAAGCCACATGGAGGCACCAGCCGCACCCTAGGAGGTTACAAATGCGATCAAAAATTTGAAATCATCTAAAGCACCAGGACCGGATAGCTTTACTCTGGAATTTTATAAACAGTTTAGTATGCTTCTAGCTACTCCCCCTCTAGCTACTCCAACCACATTTTGAACATGGGGTGTCTTCCACCATCCTGGAATAGTGCAGCAATTATAATTATTCCCAATCAGGGGAAAGACCCAGCATTACCGGCCTCCTATAGGCCCATTGCTGAACAATGATTTCAAAATTTTCATGACAATTTTGGCAAATTGACTAAACTCATTTGTTACACAATATGTAGACTAAGATCAAGTTGGGTTTATGCCCAAACGTGACATAGCAGAGAATATATATAAGGCCCTTAAAATTTTGAAGTATTGTGAATCCCAGAGTATTTTGGCAGCCTTCCTATCTCTAGATCTAGAGAAGGCTTTTGATTCTGTGGAGATCCCTTATCTAAAAATGATTGTGCAACAAATGGGTTTTGGTGAAATTTTTTTGACTGCAATAGATGCTATTTATGCAGATCCCAGGGCACATCTTAGAATTAACCATCTTACTACAGATTCTTTCCAGTTAAAATGTGGCACACGACAAGGTTGCCCCCTCTCCCCACTCCTTTTTGCTTTATGTATTGAGCCATTAGCTAATTTAATTAGAGAAGACAAGGAAGTGAAAGGAATTGCTCTACACAAGAATAAATTTAAAGTGTCGTTATTTGCAGATGACATGCTGCTATTTTTGTCTCAATCTATTTACTCCTTCGTTCCAGCCCAAAAACACTTATCATACTTTAGCTTCATTTCAGGGCTTAAAGTTAATGCTACAAAATCCTACTTCTTACTGATCAATCTAGAACAACAAACTTCTTTGACCATCAAAGCATCCTACGAATATTCTTGGGTCACAGACTGCTTAACATACCTGGGTATTAAGTTACCCAGAAACTTTAATGATATCTACAAGTTTAATCATGCCCAACTAGAAAAAGATATCTAATCTGATCTGGTGAGATGGCACAAAATGAATATATCTTGGTTCAATAGGCTCAACATTATTAAATCCTTTGTTCTGCCTAAATTCATTTTTCTGTTCCATACCATTCCGATTTCTATTAACTTCAAACAACTATATAAGTGGCAAAAGATGCTATTAAACTTCTTTTGGTCATATAAAAACCATAGAATTAAGTGTACTACTCTATACAGATGTTCAGAAAAAGGAGGTATGATTTTTCCTAATTTGGTGACCTATTATAGAGCCATATATCTCTCACAAGTGATTCAATTGCTATTTGTTGACTCTAGATCAGACCAGTCTAAACAATATGTGGTGTACACAACTCCCTTTGAGGTTCAGGAAATTATCTGGCAACCCTCCTCTAGCAGGCCCAAACATATCCACTCCAGTCTTTTGCTTTCAGCAATGTTAGCTACTTGGGATCGAATGAGGTCAATATTGTTGCCTCCTATCTCCCGGTACCAGACATTTTAAAATCAACCTTGGTTCCTGCCGGGCAAAACAACCAGCATACAAACACTGGAAATCAGCAAAAATCACTACACTTCAAGACCTCACAACTAAAAAACTACTTTTGCCTAAGGTAGCTCTGGAAGCCATAATACAAAGAAATATCCCCTGGTTGCAATACCTCCAAATTTCTCATATATGCACACAAATTCATCTTGAATCCATATTGAAACAGCCACTCACAGTATTTGAGACAATCATTGCCATTGCTAGCATCACACAAAAAGGTCTAATTTCTAAGAGTCTGATCAGACAGCTCTTTAGATCCGCAACATGCTCGATTCCCTGATGGATTTAAAAGGCATGACCAGACACAAACATTTGGGAAATGTCCCTGTTCCATGGACATTCCATTTTGCTGCACCTCCTATCTGGACTTAAAAGATAGCACTTTAAATCTAGAGTTTTCCAGGCCCGATGGGACAACAGCTGACTTTCACCTGTCTGATCTTTCCACCAGCATGCAATTCTCCCGTCAGGATGGTCTGACATCAGACAATCCCGAGCAGGCACAATTTGTTAAAAATCACTACCCAATGTGTGCTTAAACACCAAAACACATTTAAAAATGAGGCTGCAGAACCCCAATTCAGTGCAACAAAGAATTTAATATTTATGTTTCGTCAGTTTAAGGACGATCGGTTAATGCGATGGGAGCAAAATAGTCCCTCCATTGAGCATGATCTCAATGGCAAGGGGGATGGCTGGGACTCATTTAGTCCATCCCTGCAAGCGTGGGTCAGAACAGAAAATGAAAGAAGAAATTTATTCTGCTTGGGCTGTCCTATTAGTTGGTGCATGGGAAGAGAAGAGCAAACTATCCACCACCACCACCCCAAAAAACTCCCAAGGCTGTATTCCAGGACAACAGCTGAGGATCAAGCATCTCGACTGAACCATTGCGGTAGGTTTGGGCTATGTTGAATCCACAATTGGATGCTTGTTCAGAGGTTCTGTTTTTTGGGGATGGGGGGGTTTCTCTGGGCTATGCCCAGTCCTGATGCTTCCCATAACCGATACTCCCTCTAAGCTGTGTAGTCTGAAAAGATATACTTCCACTTCTCTTGTTACTGACAAAACAGTTGTGTGCAAGTAGGGTTGCCATGTCTGATTTGGAAAATAGCTGGAGACTTTGGGGGTGGATCCAGGAGAGGTTAGGGTTTGGGGAGAGTAGAGGCATCACCATGGTAAAATACCATAGAGTCCACCCTTCAAAGCAGCCCTTTTCTCCAGGGGAGCTGATCTCTGTCAGCTGGAGATCTGCTGTAAAAGCGGGGGGAGGGGTCCACAGGCTCCACCTGGAGGTTGGCAACCCTATGTGCAAGCAATTTGGCCAATTCATAAATTACTGTGCTCTGGAGCCATCCTTCCAGAGTTGTGACAGAAATGTATGAGGCAGAGGCTGAAAAGCTGTGAGGTAGCACACAATGGCTTCCTGGGATCCTGTGCATCATATGGTGATACAAATACACAACCAATGGGAACTGTGCAACAATGTTTTATTTATAACATGCAACTTTTAGGAATACAGATAACCCCAACCTGTAAGTCTCATGACCACCCACCCACCAAATAGGTGCCCCACGCTGGAAACCAGCAGCATGCATTGCACTCAAGCAATTATTGCCTAGGTGACCCTCCCTCCTCTGCGTTCCCCTCTTCTTCCTCAGAATCCACTTCCACTTGATGTTCCTCCTCTTCCTCCTCCACCCCTCTATCTTCACAACACTGGTGCTCCACTGCCCAGTCAAGCTTCATCTGCATCAATGTCTCCCTCAGCCTTCTCAGCCCTTCCTGGATGAAGGTGAGGGTATAGCGCTGTTGATCCACTGTAAAGAGAGTATGGATGAGAAATCATTTAAGTCAAAGAATCTAATATTTGTTTTTTTCTTGTCTGCACAGGTGCCCGTGAATCACTGGTGGGCAGAACTCCTATCTGGGTCACCCCATCTCTGCTGCAGTCACAGAACTCCAGACAGACAGCGGCATGCAGGAGGAACCATGCGACATGTCTGGGACCAGCAGGGGAGATGCCGAGGGTTGCCCTATTGAGGGAGCCACCAGGACCTGGCTCCTACCGGACAGGCATTTTTTTTTCCAAATTTTTATTTATGCTGTTTTGCATCATTCTTAACAGATGTATCATTTACAATAAAGTTATTACCATTCTTTTGAGTCTATTATATTCTTTTCGAACCATTTATACAGTCTATTCCATCTTTCCTTACATATATTGTTATCTTTTCCTTGTACAATCAGTGTCATTTTGTCCATCTCTGCTATGTCCAACAGTTTATATATCCATTCTTCTCTTGAGGGTATTTTTTCTTGTTTCCAATACTTAGCAAAAACAATTCAAGCTGAGGTTAACGTATATGTTATCACATATTGATTTATTTTATTACAGTGATCTGGTAAAATATTTAACAAATAAATTTGTGGTAAGTAAGGTAGGTCTATATCCTGAATTTCACATATAGCTTTACGTATTGTGTGCCAATAATTTTGTGTTATACTGCACTTCCACCATGTATGATAAAAAGTACCCACATTATATTTACACTTCCAGCAGTTTTTTGAGGCATTTGTGTAACACTTAGCTATTTTATCTGATGACCAATGCCACCTAAAAACATTTTGTATATGTTTTCCTTATATGGTATTGCTTGTGTGTATTTTATTGCTTTCTATATTTTAGACAAATTGTCTATATCAATATTATGACCGAAATCTTTCATCCAAGAGATGAACTTTTACTGGAAACTTTTGGAACTTTTACTATTTCATCTTGTAAATAATCAAATAGAAGGAAATTATATAATTTCTGTATCATCTTATCATTCGAGGATAACCAAATTTTATCTAAATCTTTTTTAATAATCTAGAAACCAATTTTCTTATTCTTCTTATATCTGGTAGTTAGTTGTATATTTTCCCACCAGGTCAATTTTATACTTTGTACACAAAGTGTCGAGGTAAGGCGGAAGTGGCAGGCACGAAGGGGGCCAGGAGAGAGTGTGAGTATCCAATAAATACTGGAGGCTTTGGCTATGTGCAAACTATATACATTTATTTACACACCACAGCCATCATCAAACAGAGTGTCAAAGTGCTCTGCTGCAATCATACCTAAGAGAGGAGGGGACTGTACATCACTCACTGTACATTTATACAAACACTAGCCAATCAGGATTCAGTGCTGAGTCACTGTGATGGCAGTGGCAAGACTGCCCTGAACCAGTTGTCGCCAGCTCTTACTGAGGTTCCTGGCTGACAGCTACATGTCACTAGATCAAACACATCTAGACAGACTTATATGAACATGTGGATCTCAACACAAAGTTCTTCCTGAGTTTTAAGGATATTATTTTTGTCTAATAGTGTGTCATATTTTTCTAATTTATCTTTTGTGAATAATGTCGGTTTTATGAAGGCTTTCATTGGTGAGATCCATTTATGTGTTTTATCATAATGACGTTCTTTTAATTCTGTCCATATTTTATTAAGGCTCCATGTATAGTATGTTGATGAAAATTGTTATGTACTTTATCTTTTCCATACCAGATATATGCATGCCACCCAGTCATTAAATTGTGACTTTCAATATTTAGAAGTCTTCTGTTTTCAAGTGTCAACCAATCTTTGATCCAAGTCATAGCTGTTGCTCTGTATTATAAAGACCAATTTGGAAATCTAACCCTCCTCTTTCTCTTTTGTCCTGTAATAGTTTCCATTGTATTCTGGGGGGGTGTTGTTTTGCTATACAAATTTCCTACAACTTATATCTAAATCTTTAAATATGTTTTTATTCCTCAGGATTGGTAGATTTTGTAGCAAAAAAACTCTTGGAAGAGTATTCATTTTTCACGTGGCTATTTTTCCCATAAATGACAAATTCAGGTTTTTCCATATCTGTAGATCTTTTTTGATATCTTTCAGAAGTTTTACATAGTTATCCCCTATTAATGGGTTATTTCTGTTGGACACTACAATGCCTAGATAGCTTACTTTTTTAACTATTTCCATTGTGGAGATTCTATGTATTTGATACTTTTCATTCTGGGAACAATTTTTTGTTATAATGTTTGTTTTTTTATAATTTATTTTCAATCCTGCGGTTTGACCATAGTCTTGTATTATATCTATCAGATGAGGTATTGAAGTAATTAGTTCTTCTAATATAAATACTAGGTCATCTGCAAATGCTAACAATTTATATTCTTCTTCTTTTATCTTTAATCCTTTTATCTTTTCATTGTCTCTAAGTCATTTCATGTTTCTAATGTAAATATGAATAATAGGGGAGATAGAGGACATCCTTGTCTTGTACTCCTTTGTATCTTGATGTTTTGGGTTGTATCTCCATTAACTATTACATTTGCCCACTGTTCTGTATATATGGCTTTGATGTTTGAGAAGAATTTTATACCACAATCCCATATCTCTAGTTTTTGTAGTAGAAATTTCCAGCTTACATTATCAAAGGCTTTTTCAGCATCTAGAAACATCAACATAATCTGTTTTTCTGGTTGTTGTTCATAATATTCCAGTAAGTTAAGAATGTTTCTAATGTTATTTTTGATTTGCCTTTTTGGGAGAAATCCAACCTGGTCTTGATGTATGATTTGAACGAGTACTCTTTTCATTCTGGGGGCTAAAATTGTTGCAAAAAATTTATAATCTATATTCAATAATGATATGGGTCTATAATTTTTAATCTCTTTTTCATCTGAATTTGGTTTGTGAAGTAAAGTAATTGAAGCTTGGTTCCATGTATTTGGTAGCTTTTGCATTTTTGCTATATTTTGGATTACTTCTTTTAATGGTAGAAATATTTGTTCTTCAAAGATTTGGTATAATTCTGCCAGGAATCCATCTGGACCCGGTGGTTTTTTTTTCTGTTTCTTTATTGCTTCTGTTAACTCACATGCAGTGATTTTATCATTTAGAATCGTTTTTTAATTTTCATCAAATTTTTTCTTGTTCCATTTATGTAGAAATTATTTCACATATTGCATATTTTGAACATTTTGTTCATATAATTTTTTATAGATATTTTCTATTATCCTTTTTATATCTTGACAGTTGAATTTTTCCTCTCCTTTTTCATTCCTTAATGCTTTAATTACCTTTTTTCTCTTTCTTTTCTTAACTCTTATAAGCTAGCCAGCATGTGGGTTTATTTACATTTTCAAAGGAAAATTGGTGTATTCCAAGTTTTTAGCAATTTCTTGTGTCAATATTAAGTTTAACTGATGTTGTAGTAATTTTAGTTTTGTAGGTGATTAACGATCATGGCACACCAATCTTAATCTCTTTAAATTCTGCCTCTGTCAGGAAATCAGTAACTTGGTACACTGATCCTGACCTTTGCTTGTCTTATGCAGGTCTCTTCGATGACAGGAGTAGTGTTATCACTGTTAATTATGTTGTGTAAACATTCCAGGCATTCTGCTTGAGCATGTGGTCTCCCTTTGTGTGGTGTAAGCATGGCCCCCTCTGATGCTGAGAACTAAGTGTTTAAAATAAAGCTACTGGCTGCCTCCAAGACAGACCGGGCTTCCACTCTCAAAGACTGTGTCTTGTGTGATTCCTTCATGTGGCACCCGAACAGGGACCCATAAGGAACAGGGACTCTAAGGAACACACCATGGCTCACCAGCGCCTGGAATAGGCCCCTTGAGTGCACTCTCTTCGTTGCATCCACTGCGGCCCCTTCACTGGTAAGTATGGGCAGTGATCAAACACTCCCTCAGACAAAACATGCAAAAGAACTTCATTACAGATTTCCGGTACAGCGCGGTGAGCGGGCGGGTGCGTCTTGGGACTCCCGGGCCGCCCGTCTCCCTCTTTGCTCCTTTGGTGCTTTCCTGGTTGCCCGGGGGCACCGCCCAGCCTCCTGGAGGGGGGTAGGGGAGCAAGGGGCTTCATCCAGCCACCCCTTCGCACCTGGCAAGTGCGGGGGTGCGCTGCTTTTTGCCCCGAAGCAGGAGTGACCGAGGAGAAGAAACATGGCTCCCATGTTTTTACTAGCCGCGACCAGCCGTTTTAAGGACTGCTTGTTTTTGAGTTTGTCATTTTTGGTTTCGTCTTGCAACAAAGGGAACTTGTGAGTACATATCTGCTCTCACCATAACATAGGATGACTCTTATTATATGATCCCTATCAGACTCTGTCAAATGGTGGAATGTATAAGCGGCCGTGAAAAGGAACAGAGTAAAAGGCTGCAAAATGGTGCTAGACGGGAGGAAGGAAGAAGGCTCAGCAGGAGAAATAATGACAATTAATTTAGAAAGTTCTGACAGTGAATATATAACTTTGGAACAATTTAAAACAGAGTTATTTAAGGTGGTGCAGCAGGCAGCCGAGGACGCCTGTAAAAATATTATTAAGAAATATCTAAAAAGAGATCTGGACTTGGAAAATAAACAGAGTTTAGAGCATGTAGTAAAGGAGGAGTTCTTGCAATGTCAGACCCCTTTGGAAGAACAAGGTGACCGCCAAAAAAAAAAAAAAAGTGAAAGATTTTCCCTTTAAGGAGACGGAAGAGAAACACTCCCAGATAAAAAGTCGAGCAAAGTACTTTGTAAAGCGCATTAAGACAGCAGGACTCACGGAAGGAAACCCCCGAAAGCAACGTAAAGTAGTTACGAAAAAAAGAATTAAAAGGAGAACGTGGCAACTCCCAAAGAAAAAGACTAATGCCTGGACAACACGTGTAACAGAACTGAGAAAACAGGACATACAAAAAGGAGTAGAAATACATGAGTTTAAAGAGGAGAGGCATCAAGGAATGATTATGAAGAAGAGGGTGCTTCAGGAAACAGGGGTGCCATTTACTTTATGTATTTGTATAATTTCCTTTTCTTCTGCGTGTTTTGTATTGAATGAAATAAGGTTGCTGTTAAAGGAATGAATTAAGGCACGTTTACTTACTTTGAAAGGATAATACGAATTCTAGATAGATAACTTCTGCCCAGTTTAGTGGCTACTGAATTTCATGCTATTCTAAAATTCCACTGTCACTGTCTTGTAAAGGGGTTATTTTTGTTGTTGTAATATAAAGGAGTCAGGCAAGGTAAGGCTTTTGTGTTGGCTTGTTGGGTTTATATTTTTAGAAAAGGAAAATTGCTCTTTAAAGGGATTTGTTTTTCAAAGGGATTGCTTTATATGATATGATATAAAGAAATTAGGTACTGTAAGAAGAAATGGGGTAATATGCTACTACCTTACTACTCTTAGAAAGGGAAAAGAGCGGTAAAAGTTATTTTATAGCAGATCTGGTTTAGGCTATGGATAGGTTTTGGTCTGGTTAAATATAGGGAAGTTGCGGGTACCCTCGGTTAAAAGAAGGAAATATGAGGGCAATTATGGCAGAACTATTATGCAAACCTGTAAATTATGATTTTGAGGGTTGAAGTGTAGTTGAAATGTATTACCAGAATTATGAGCAATATGCATGGATAAAAAAAAAAAGGAAAGACAAATAGGATATGGAGAAATTTTCCTAAGTTGATTTGGTTTGTTGTGAAATTGGGGAAGGTCTTGGTGTTTGTTTTGTTTTCAAAAATCAATAAAAAAAATAATTATATAAAAAAAGAACTTCATTACTTAATTCAGAGGTCCAGCAGGTCCGCATCTCTGTAGTAAGTTAAGGGTTCGTTAGGAGAAATCCACAGGCAATGTCCCTCCTACCCAGAAGAGGGGTCCTTGAGACTCCGGGATTGGGAAAAAGTGGGGAAAGTTTTACATTGTCCCCCAAGAGCTCCCATAGAGCTGCTTCATGTCTGGCATCAATGTCAACATGAAGTTGAAATTTTTGCACCCACTCAGCTGAGGACACGGTTAATAGTGTCCTCCTCCCTCCTATTCAGTCTATCAGCTGGCCGCCCCAAAAACCCCTTCTTCTTCTTCTCCCTCAGCTCCAACCTTGTCAGAATCTGGGACCAGTAGGTCCAAGGATTCCTTGGTGCCTTCTGCTTTAACCCCGCACCGACTGTCTCAGATTCCTGGTCAGGTTGTCCAAGAAGTCCTAGAGACTAAATTACAGGAGGGGGAGGGGGATCTTGAAGAATTAACAGAAATGGTTAGTGTCTGCCCAGTACATTTTACAGGACAACAGGATGCACAGGGTAATCAGATCATTGTATATAAACCCTTGTCTTATACCCTTTTAATGGAACTCCTGTTTTTTGAGGATTACGAAACTGCGGGGGAAATTGGGTGAAGCCGCAGGTCAAAATGCAGCCCCACGGCTTCGGGTGTGAAATTGACGAATAGTATCGGGGCAAAAGGTGGCACAACCCCGAGGCAGCTATAGTGGGAAATCAGCCCGTGTCTCATGTGATTCCTTCATAACTTCAGTTTTGTTTTCATTGTATTATTGTTTCTCTTCATTTTCTCTTCTTTCTTAATTTTTTCCTCTAAGTTGCTATATTGAATTTTCTTTTGTTTATTTTTCCATGTTTCTTGATTTATAAACCATCCTCTCATGAAGGCTTTAAATGCACCCCATACTATATCGATTGGTGTTTCTGCTTGGAGATTTGTTTTGAAAAATTCTTGAATTTCTGTTCTAGTTTTTGTTACAAATTTTTCATCACGTAATAAATTTTTGTTCAAAGTCCAATGTCTCTTCTTTATTGATTCCTTTAATGTTAACATTATTGGATTGTAGTCTGCAAATGTATTAGGTAATATCTCCATTTCAATTATATCCTTAACCATCAATGTTGAAATCCATGCCATGTCAATTCATGACCATGAGTTGTGTCTGGATGAGTAATATGTAAAATCTCTCTTGTTATGATTTCTAACTCTCCAAGCACCTATTATGTTTTGTTCTTCTACTAGTTGCAGAAAGACATTTGGTAAGCTATTTCCAGATCTTTTTCTTTTAGATTGCTTTTTCCTATCTAACTCTGGATCATATATAGCATTGTAGTCCCCTATAATACAAATATCATCATATGTTAAGGTTACTAGTAATTCTTGAAGTTTTTTGAAGAAGTTATCTTGATTTTGATTGGGCGAGTATATGTTGACAATTAGTGTCTTTTTATTTTGTGTTGTAATCGTGATTGCCACAATTCTTCCATCATTTGAAGTATATGTTAGTTCTGGGCAAAAATGTTCTTTAGCATATATGGCAACACTTTTTTTCTTTTTTAAGTTTGATGAGGAAAAAACTCTACCTAGTTTCTTTGAGATTAGATATTTTTCATCTTCTTTCTTGATGTGCGTCTCTTGTAGACAAGATATATCCGGCTTAATTTTGTTAATTTGATGGAAAATTCTTTTTCTTTCTTGTGGACTATTCAATCCATTAACATTGACTGAAAATATCTTTAGTTTACTTCTTGCCTACATTTTTGTTTATATTTTTCTTTGTCTTTGCTCTATATTGGTATCTTTTCAAGATTTGAGATGGTATAAAGCTCAGCATTTTCTTTCCTTTAGATTTATTTTTATTTTCCATTTCCTCCAGTTTTGCTTCATTGGTTTCTTTCTCAAATTCACTAGTTTCTTCTTCTTCTTCTTCTTCTTCTTCTTCTTCTTCTTCTTCTTCTTCTTCTTCTTCTTCTTCTCCTCCTCCTCCTCCTCCTCCTCCTCCTCCTCCTCCTCCTCCTCGCCACCCTAAACTTTCACCATTTCTATCTAAGAAGTCTTTAACTTTGAATGTCAAATCAATTTTTTGTCTTCTTCCTTGATAGTTGAATAAGATGCCTTCTGGGATTAGCCATCTAAATGTAATTTTATTTGTTTGTAATAGGTTGTTTAGTATCATATAACTCTGTCTTTTTTCCCTGACTCTCCAGGGTACATCTTTTAGAATTCTTATTTCTTTAACTTGTATTTTCACTGTGATTTCATTTGATGCTTTGAGAATTTTATTTCTCATATTTCTTTTGTTGAATTTGATATGCACCTCCCCAGGCATTTTATGTCTTCTTGTATATAATGTGTTTTTTCTATAGATTATATCTATTTCTTGTTCTAGTTCTTCAGTGGTTCCTATGTTTAATTGTTCTGTAAAATTCTGTATTATTTCTGTTTTCAATTTTTTCTATTGTTTCTGGTATATTTTGGCATCTTATAGTCATTGATGCCTTTTCTACTTCTAAAGAGATCAGTGTCTCCTCTTAGTCTATCTGTTTTTTGTTTTAGTTCTTGTACTTCTAGGTCTACTTCCTGTCATTTATCTTCTGTATTACCGTGTGCTTATGCAGTTTTCATAATCTCTTGTTTATTTTCATTTATCTGTTTCTTTATGTCTTCAGTTTCTAATGTAATTTGTTGAGCTACCTGCTCAATTTTTGTTTGTATCAGTTCCATTTCTTTTTTAATCATTTCTCCCATTGTAGTTTGGATAGGTTCTAATCCCTTCCTTAGTAAATCCGGTAATATTTCTTCTACTGTTGCTTTGATGGACTGAGCCATACATTCCTGAATAAGCGCTTTCAGGTCTTTGATTGCTATTTGAGGTGCAATCATTGTGTTCAATTTGAGTTGTGTTTGTGAGGTTGGCTGTTCTGGTGATGGTAAGAATGATTTTCTTGTACCTGCACCACCAGTAACCATTTAGTTAGATTGCCTGTTATATTTCTCTATTGATTCTATAATTTTATCTTTATCTTTGCTGTAATAATGTAAATTTTGGTTTTGTTTGTCCCTTTTTAAGTTTCAAGTAAATGTACTTTCGCTTCTATTTCAGTAAATATGGTAATGTTATTTCAACCTAACTCTCTAGTTCTTTTCTACTTTCCCTCTGTGTTTTGCTCTGTTGCTCCTCCTTTCTCTTCTGTCGCATAATCGCTCTTGTTTCCTTGTTCCTTTCCACACCCTCTCTTTCAGCATCCTCGGATCTCTATGACTCCGTGGTTTGGGTTTTTCCCCCCAGTTTATTTTCCAGCAGTTTTCCTAAAAGTAAGTCCATACAAAAGAAGAGAGAAAGCTGTAATATTACTAGTTCCCAATATTTAGTCAGTCTGCCTCTTTCTATTTTGATACCCTCTTAATTCTAGCTTCTATTTCTGTTAAGTCATCCTTTTAATGGCCATCTTAAAGGGGAACTTTCCCCTTACTATTTCTCTTTCTTATTTTTTGGGGGTATTTCTAACAATGGTTCTATAGATTAATACTCTACCCCCTCAAGAGATAAAGTTATTTATCAAAATTTAGCTTCATTGGAGTTCCTTTTTAGTAGTTTAGAGACCCTGTCAGTCCTGGAAGGTTGACTTGTGTCCGGTGTCTGGTCAAACATTCCTTCTCGGTTTTCCACATAAACTCAGCTTCAACTATTCCAGAAAGTTGCTATTCTTTCTTGGAAGGTTGAGTAAGAGTCTTGCTTCATTTTCTCCCTCTGAGAGAGAACCACTAAGGGTGATAAAAAGTCCTTAGAAAATGAAAGGAAAGTGGCGGGTGCAGAGCAGCTGCTCCCTGCATCCATCCTTGATGAGCCCCACCTGCCCCAGCTTTTCCAGATGGGTACATTTTTGATGATGGTGCCACAGATATGACTGATGGTGGAAGAGGGGGTGGTGAGGATGCACCCATTTGCAAGACCAAGCACCCCAAGGGGAGGGCACAGCAGCAACACCACAGAAGGCCAAGGTGAGCCCGAGGCAGAAAGTCACAGGACTGCCCAACTCAGGACCCAACCAGGAACCCTCCCAGTGGTGGAGAGAAGTGATGGCCCCACAAGGGGAACAACTTGGGGGGAGAGGGCATGGATGCCAACTTAGCACAGGACACTCAGTGATTAATGGTGAGAAACCTGTATTGTGGGAGGAGGTGGGGCTTGTGTAGCTGACTAGTTAAGTACTCAGGAGTCTCTGAGTCTCACTAGCTTTTGGATGCTTTTTAGGGGGTTTTATTGATCTTTCCAGAGTTTTTCGGATTGGACAAGGGTCCCTCCAGTTCCTTGGGTGCAGGAATTGGCAGCAGAAGGCTTTAAATCTGAGCCCCCCATCTGTGGTGACAATGGGTGTGGAGTCAGACTGCCTTTGAGCAGGAGCGCCAAAAGACCAGCCTTTAGAGCAAGACTGGAAAGCTGTAACAACCCCATATGGACCTCTGGCCTCGCCACATTCATCTTGGCGAAGATAGTGCGTGTTTTTCTTATCTTCTTTCCATAACCTTCAAACTTGAAAAAGAACACTTGATTGCCGCCATAAATCTTCCACAGGAGGGAGAATCTCACGGCCAGCGGCTTGGCAGAGTTTTAGGGGACTTATTGCATTAAAAATATGGGGGGGGGGAAATACGCTGAAATCTTCTGTGAGCTGGAAAAATATTTTCAAAGGGATTTATTTTACTTTTAAACTGGCGTATTTGTTTTATGTAAAGAAAGACAGGCTTATTGAGCTAAAATGGCGGCAGACTGTGAGCTCCCTGCCTGCATAGTTACATATTGACCACTGTTTACAAACTGTCTGCCCAGGAGTGAGATGGTGTCTCCAATTGCAATTGAAATAAAGGATTTACAAAGGAATGGATATATATTGCAGTTGTCAGATGACTTTTGGGATCTTATAAAATGACAGTTGGAGGCTAAGATTACGGCTGCGGTCTTTCAAGCCCTGGAAGAGTTTTGGACTGGCTTTGAGAGAGAGGAGATTGTACTCTCAGAAGCACAAGATTGCCAAGTGCAGATGACATCACATATGACACAAAGTGATGAGTGACATGGTTTGCTTCAACACTCGACACTCAGAATGAGAGATTTACTCAACTTTTCGGAGAGCTTGACCTTTGAGAAGGTGGGATATAATACAGCAGTTACAGAGCTGGAGAGAAAGAATTGTCTGTTTGGTCACACAAGCAAGCTTGAAGACACTTTTAAAGATCAAAGGCATATAAGGGAAACAATTTTGAAAAGACATTTACAAGGAAAGCAAAAGAAGATGAAACTCTATAAGTAATCTGCAATAACATACTCTGATTGTCTGTATTGTTCTAACTGATTGAGATAAAGGATTACCCATTGTTAAACTGTTAAATGCTGCACAATATTTGTTTAAACTTTTTTTTCTTTTCTGCATTGTTTTTGTTCTGTTTTCTCGATCTATGTGGATATGTGTTACATAATTGACTAAACACAATCTGAAGCTTATATATCTTGACTAGCTGTACTGTTTTAACTGATTAGTGAAACCTATATATAAGGGCTATATAATAAGAAATAATACATTTTGTTTACTTGTAATGTCTTAACTGATAGGATAAAAGATATAGGGCAGTTTGAATTGTAGAGTTTATATTGCAGGGGGAAAATACAAGCAATGGGAGGCTTATTTAGAGAATGTGTAATGACTTAACTCTCTTAGGAGAAAAGTAGGGTTGAGACTGTGTAAGGTAAAAGTTTTTTGACATTGTTAGGTTGAGAGCTGATATTGTGGAGAAAATATAGTCTTAGGGGTGCAAGTAAAAGGGATTTGAAAGCTAACATTGTTAAAAATATATAAGAATAACTTAAGGGTTCTAGAATGCCAACATACAAGAAATATGTGCCTAATTTAGATCTGTCAAACTGTTAACAAATACTTGCTTCTGTCCTTTATTTTTAAGACAATAAACTGATTTATAATGGTATATTATAGATAAAGTGAAATAGCAGATAGGATATGAAAATCAGTTGTTTATTGGAATTTGATTTAATGATATATGGTATGGAATACAAACTAAAATAAGGAGGGGAAATGGAAATAAGAATGTAATAATGATGTTGTGTGTGAGACACTTAGCTAGATATGTTAAAATGTATTGTTTCTCTTTTTTTATGTAATCACACACACACAAAAAACCCTTGCCCATTAGGGCAAGTATTAAAAAAAAGAAAAAAGAAACCTGTATTGCTATTTATTTATTAAATTTATTTTGTTGAAACTTGTACCAGAGATCAGAGCAATACTTCCTTGGTGCGACGCTGTGGCTGGAACATCGGTCGTTCAACCATTAGAGAGAGAGGGTGGGAGTTTGGGAATCCTGGTGGTGGCAGAAATCAACCAAGTTTCTGTGTCCAAAGCATGTTGAGAGGTAAAAACATATCCCCTGTAAGTAGGCACTCTTTGTTCTAAAGCCTTACCAGTGGTTTTCAGGGAATGGAAGTTTTTCTCCAGGACCTCCACCTGATGCATGACCCCAGGCAAGGGCGTAGACTTTCCAATTTCCCAGGGGGGGCTGGGGCTGGGCCAGAGGCATTGCTGTGCTAGGTCCTTAAAAGAACTGAGGCCCAGTGACATCATAGGGAGGAGCCAGTGACATCACAAGCCATTGTCACTATTTATGGAGGCGGAGCCATGTGGCATTCCTGGCTCCTATTATCTCCAGTGGGCCTTCAAGTCTCTCCCATTGTTTGTAATGGGCAATCCTGTCATTTCTTTTATACATCCCAGTTAGTTGTCCCTTTGAAACTGTACCACACGTATAGAGTGTACATTCCTTGCCAATGTTCCTTCTGGACTGCACACAGGGCAAAAGGAAATTTTAAAAGGCCTCTGATCTGCATGCCAATCAAGGATAATGATGTGTGGCATAAACATGAGTTAAGTGTTAAGTGTTCTCCCTGGATGGTGTACATACCAAGAACATATCTGTTGCCATTTCCCTCTCTTCCTGCTCACCACTCGGGGAAACAAAAGCCCTGTTTACATATTACAGTGAACATATGTACATCTTGCATGGACATATGTTGTTAGAAAGAGGTAATATACTTTTGCATTACAAATAAAAGCAGCCCGCCTGCATCCTTTCCCCTCCCCGCCAGCCCCAATGGCTCAGAAACAAAGCACGGCATGGGCAAAATCCTCTGCAGAGAACCCTGGAGAACCACTGCCAGTCTGAGCAGACAATGATTACACTGATGGACTGATGGTAGAGAGACCATGCTTTGCGTGCCAAAGGATAAAGGTTTAAACTGAGGAGGTCTAAGAGAACAGCTGTTGGAAAGGATCTTTCTCTGTCTGAGCCTGTAGAGCTCACCTGCATCAGAGCACACCATGCTGAAGTAGATGGACCAATGGCATGAAGACCAGTGTGGACTGAGGAGACCCATGTTCAGATCTACATTTTGCATGACACTCGGTGATACTGGGACAGTTAGATTTGAGTCCAGGAGAAGATTAGAGACCAACAAGAGTTTCAGGGAATAAGCTTCCAAGAGTCAAAGCCCCCTTCATCAGGCTGGGTGATATTGCCATTGTTGTGAGGTCAATATAAGGGAAGGGAGACTGGAGGAAGGGTGGAATAAAGAGGGGATTGACAGACAACATGTGAGCAGCAGAGTCCATTGGGATGGAAGAGGATTTTACAGGAAAAAAATAGCACCAACTGATGTGACCAAGAACACAGATCTTCCCAAACTAAAACATCATAAATTATAGCCTGAACATGAACCTATATTGTAATGCATTAAGTGATGTAGCAGTGGTGACAAAACCTCTAGTGGCATTTAGTTGAACTTCCTGGACAGACAGATGTATTTTCGGTTGCCACTGGCCAAACTGGTCTAACTTTAGAGAGTTGGGACAAGCAGCAAGGCTTGAGGAAGGGGATGTAGATCCATGGTTATAGAAAAGAAGGGGGCTAGGAACTGAGAAAGCAAAGCAATCCAAATGAAGCACAACATAGAAAGCTGTACATAGTTGAGAGGAATTAGAAAGGAATGGAGATGCACAGTTGGTGTGAAGTACATTTGAGAAATTATAGAAACAGCATGGAAGTTTCTTAGTTGGGGTTAGCTACAATGCTATTGCAAGGTCCACAGAAACCTGTATGACATTTTCAGACATTCTTTCTCAGTGTCCTCAGGATTGGACTATAAAGAGCTCTATTCAAATCCTTAACCACTGAGCTTGCTAATACTTTCTCTTCTTTCAGTTCCTTAGATCAATTTGCCCAATCCCCCATCAAACTCAAATCTTATTGGCTCTTGCAACTATGAGTAAATTATTATTACACTTCTATCACATGGCTCTTTCCTAATGATTGTGGCTTCCAAGAATAGGTTGAAGATGATTGCCTGGGAAGCACCCACACAGCACCATGCCATGGACCCAGATGGCTCAGGTTAGCCTGATCTCATCAGATTTTGGAAGCTAAGCAGAGTCAGCTCTGACTAGTATTTGGATGGGAGATCTCCAAGGAATACCAGGGACATGATGCACAGTCAGGCAATGGGAAATCATCTTTGAATGTCTGTTGCCTTGAAAATCCTACAGGGTTACCATGAGTTGGCTATGACTTGCTAGCATTTTACATCACACCAGGGCAAGTGCGCTTTAATGCCCAGAACCATTTGGGCAAGGTGTAATGTATAACTACTGTCAGTAGCATGAGATGGACCCACAGCTCAATTGGCTCTCATATCACTGCCATAGCATACAAAATAGTAAAACACTCAGTAGCACCTTTAGGACTAACAAACTGTATTGTAGCATAATTATTACTGTAACACAAGAAAGCCACACAAACTTTTCCAATCTCACTTCAGTGCCAGTTCCAGTCCTCAAACTCACAGAGAAACCCAAACACTCTCATTTTTGGTAGAATGACACCCCTCCCCTCCTCCACCTGGGTGGTTTGGCAAATGTAAGCCAATGCCAGAGGTTTGCATGCACCAAGTCACACAGCAGAACCAGAGCTTCCAATTTCAGCACTGGAGCTAGGGATGCCAGCCTCCAGGTGGGACCTGGGGATCCCCTGGAATTACAGCTCATTGCCAGTCTAAAGAGATCAGTTTTCCTGGGGGGAAATGATTTTCTGGAGGGTGGACTCTATGGCATTGTGCCCCACTGAGGTCCCCGTCCTCCCCAGACTCCATTCCCAAATCTCCAGGAGTTTCCTAACCTGGATTGGGCCACCCTCCCCTCATCCCCCAGAGGTGGCCAGGGGGTACCTGGCAATCCTAACTGGGGCTATTTTAGCAAGGGAGAGGGGGGAAGCTGGGGGGAAAACATATAGATTGGGAGAGAGAAATGAAAGACAGAGGGAAGGGAAGGGAAGAAAGTCATACTGGAAGGGAAGCAGTCTGGAGTGGGGGTGGGGCAGCTGCCCAGCATTTCCAGCTCTCACACATCTCAAGGGAAAGGGAAAGAGAAACAGAAAGAGAGAGAGGGACAGAAAGCGCAGCCCCCCCCCCCCCGATTACAGGAGAAAGTGAGCCCAGGATTTTCTGTATCCTGGAGCAATGTGCTCCGTGCAGCACAAGGGTTCCTGGGTTTTGTTTTCTCCTGCAGCCCAGTTTAAACTGGACTGCAGGAGAAAGCAAGCCACTCACTGATGGCAGGGGCAACCAGAGGCCATAGAAGGGCCCCCCACCTTCCCCCTCCTTCCATTCTTGCCCAGCTCCCCTCCCCAATCCTCCATCCTCCCCACTAAGTGGCAGCCAGGCACATTCTTATGCTGGCTCTCCCACCTCCCCTGCTTAGACTTGCAGGATGGCTGGGTGGGTGCAGCCCTGGGCTCCCACCCAACCCACCCCACCCCACCTGAAACAATCCCCCACTCCTTACACCCCCACCTACTTACCCTTCAGGCTGGTGGCGGCAGCAAGCAGAGGCAGCATGTGCTGCCTCGAAGCCAGCCTCCACGTGCAGCTCTCCACGTTGAACTGAGCGGGGCTGCTGGGAACTGTGGGTGGAGCTTAGCTTCCAGGAGGAAGCAAGCCCCCACCCCTTGACTTCCCTCCCACTCCTAGCCCAGCCGAACAGTCTCAGAAAGCGGAGGGGAAAACCCTCCGCTTTCAAAATGGGGTGAAGGACAGGAGGGGGGTAGAAAGGCTCTGGCTGACACCAGTTGCCTCCGGGGGGGGGGCTCAGTACTTTCGGGGGAGGCTTGAGCTCCCCAGCCCCCCTGAAGATGACGCCTATGACCCCAGGCAAGTCATTCTGCAATGCCTGCTTGCTGGTTGCTGGTCTGGATCCTGGAAATAAAGGCCCCGTTCACACGGAGCATTTGCCCTGCTGAAGGCACGAGAGCCCCGTGGAATTTCCGTGCACGATCATACGAGCACATCTGGGAGGCATAGCACTCCCATGGCCAACCTGCGGCTTCCCTCAGAAAACATGGAGTAAAAAACTACTGGGGTCGAAGTACTAGTTTTTGGAAACCCTGGGGCAAAGGCCGGTGTCTGATCGCGGGAGCGCCAGTATCCCGTGGCTTCCGACGCCGGCCCATATCCCGGGGTTTCCAGATGTTGTAAGTTTCCATGGGATGCACACCAACGCTGAATGAGGCATGCGCATATGCAAGACATCGGCAGGGGCTGCCCCCCCCAACAGCACTTGCGCACTTCGCAACAGCGCGGCTAGTGTGGTCTGCTGCTCCGCTTTTTGCTGCGCTGCAGGAGCGCAGTGTGATCAGCACTTGGAGCTGGAGCGTGGCAACCCGGTGGTCCGTATGATCAGGCTACCGCACCTTATTTTGCTCCAGGGTGAATTGCCATGCCTCCCCCCCCACACACATTTTATGGCCCGTATGACCGGGGCCAAAATAGGTCAAGGTCATCATGTTTCAGATACCTCACTCAATAGTTTAAATCAGTCTTATCTCCACACTCACCATCTTCCAACTCCAGAGCAGAGCTGATGACCAGTGGGGTGGGTGGGCCTTCTGGAGTGGACACTGATGCAACTTTATGCCGCCCTAGGTGTTCAAATGCAAAGGATTCAGTCAATTAACATTTGCGCTCCTTCAGGCATTGATTTCTCTCCAACCCCACATCTGACAGGTTTGCCCTACCCTATCCCAGATGTTTCCCATAGACATAGCAGTAAGGGTTGGTTGGCTTTGGAGCACTGTGTCCCAGGTTTGAGAGTCACTTAGAGTATCCCATCCTACTCTTGTTTACCCTCATCCACGTACATGACAGCAGCCGGTCCCCTTGGGGATCATGCACTCTCAAGGGGAACAGTGGACAGCACCATGAGCCCACATTTGCTATTATTCACTTACAGTTGTCACTGTCAATAAGGTTGCCAGCACTAAAATCCCACATGTTCTGCAGAGTGGTAAGAAGAAGAAGAGGAGGAGGAGAAGGAGATTGGGTTTATACCCTACCCTTCACTACCCAAAGGAGTCTCAGAACTGCTTACAGACTCCTTTCCCTTCCCCTCCCCTCCCCACAACAGACACCCTGTGAGGTGGGTGGGGCTGAGAGAGCTCTGACAGAAACTGCTCTTTTTCAAGAACAGCTCTGACAGAACTATGGCTTGCCAAAGGTCATCCAGCAGCTGCATGTGGAGGCGTGGGGAATCAAACCCAGTTCTCCCAGATTAGAATCTGTGCACTTAACCACTACACTAAACTTCTCCAGTGACTAGGGAGCGTCTGCGATGCTTGGACCAATGTCACATGTGGTTCCACACTAATCCGATTGCTGAAAATGATGTGGATTATTATGGCATTTCACATGGAATGTCAGTTGCCACAATGGTCACATGATATGCCTGGGGCAAATACAGAAATGGAATTAATGAGTTCCCTTACTTCTTCCCCCTTCTTCCTCACATGGGGTGTCACCTCTGGGCTGCTGATGTACTCAGCTGCTTGGGTGAAGGAGTGGGAGAAAAAAGGTGGTCATTTAATGCAGAAACAATGACATGTGGATGTACATAGCAAGAGTAAGGTGAATGACAGTGTCCACTGCAAGCAGGACCTATCAAATTCACTTTCCTTCAGAAGTGGTTTGCGCAAACCATGCGCTGAGCATGGCAACATGGGTCACACTGAAAGTCCAGGAACTCACTGTTTCCAAGGCCAATGTACAAGGGGCAACTTGGAAAAGGTGGGAGTCAAGCAGCTCAGGGGCTGAGGAATGGTGTTTGGAAAAAGTCGTGAACACAGAGTCACTTACCATGGCATGGTGAGGCCCCCCTGGGACTGGGTGGGGATGCCTGTCTGGCTCGCCTGGCCTCAGCAAGCACTGTGCTCCTCCTTTTGGTATGTGGTGCTCCTGTGAAATTATAACACTGTGTCACTTTATATCAATAAAGGCATTTTCCACATTGCTTGGGGGAAGTGAGGCTTTAAGACATGTACTTACGATAGGGGCATCTCTCTCACCATCCAGGTCTACCTCCCTGTCCCCATAGGCACCTCAGAAGGTTGAAATGTGGCAGGCGAGAATCTCTCTCTCTCTCTCTTTTTATTTATCATTTTCATAATCTATTGCCATAAATATCTTTACACTTTTACGTCACAGGAGTCTTTAAAGAAATTTTGTTTTTTACATATGAATACACTCTTGACCAACGGTTCAAAAATTCACTTTCCTCTTTGCCATGCAACAACGTTGTAAATTTCTCCATTTCTGCCATATTTAACAATTTAAGATGCAATTCTCTAAGTACAGGTATTTTATCAGATTTCCAGTCCTTTACCAATACCATTCTCGCTGACATTACTATATAGGTTATCAGATAAACCTCATTTTTTCCTTTACCATCTGATATAATATTTAACAAGAAAATCTCAGGAGACAAATCCACATTAATATCAAGCAGGTCTAGTATCAGCTTTTTAACTTCTTTCCAAAACTTATAAACTTTTTCACATGACCACCATAGATGGGAAAAGGTTCCTACATTTGCTTTACATTTTGTGCATGGGCAGTACAGCACGTCTAAAAATTTTTTGGCTTTGAGCAGCAAGGCCATTTATGCACATGCGCACTGTAACGAATGTTACCACTTTGTGAACAGGATGAAAAGGGGGGGGGACCTTCATTCAGTTTTTAATAAAAACATTCACACAGTCCTCCATTTGGGGCACACAAAACAAGAGTGGCAGGAATGGTCGGATCACCGTGTTTGCATTTTTTGGGCAAAGGGGGGGGGCTGAGCACCAGAAATACCACCAGTGTAATGCAAAAACAAAAGACAGGAGAACAGTGGGCAAATAGGGAGGC
Organism: Gekko gecko; assembly: GCA_029375565.1. Classification (NCBI taxonomy): domain Eukaryota; kingdom Metazoa; phylum Chordata; class Lepidosauria; order Squamata; family Gekkonidae; genus Gekko; species Gekko gecko. The sequence goes on from JAPDNY010000001.1 coordinate 212,517,898, forward strand.
AATGTAAAGGACGGCTGTGGGAAATGTGGCAAAATTACTGTCACCCTTGATGCCTCCGCTGCACATCTTTGCGCATGCCTATCTTTGTGTGTGCCTACCTTTGCGCATAATTTTAAATCGAGGACAGCAACTGTGCTGTGGTTTCACCACTTTGGGAGACATTCGGGATATAAGAGAGACATTTGGGATACAATATAAACGCTCGTCTGTGCCCCATGGACAGCAGATTAAGAAAAGTAGTCCCAGCATGGTGATCCAGATCAGCCACTCCGGGATCCCGGAACTACCTTCCCTGTACCATTGTTCTGGTGAGATGGCGGGAGTAAGAGGTCCATCTTGATGTAGGGAGGAGATCCTTGATCTACTAGCAGTATGGGGGGAAGGAGAAGATCCAAGAGTCTTTGAAAGAGAGTTACCAAAATCTGGACATCTACAAGGAGATTGCCAGGGGCATGGCTGGCAGGGGACACAGGTGTTCAGCTGAAGAATGCAGAACAAAGACCAAGGACCTTCACCTGGAGTATAAACATATCCTAGCCCACAACAGTAAGAGTGGGAACAACAGAATCACTTGCCCCTTCTATAAGGAGCTCAGGGCCATCCTCAAGGATGATCCTACAGTAAGGACCAGGAGGCTGAGCCAAAGTCTGTGCTGTAAGTTTGCAGGAAGGACTGAGGAGGTGAGCACCGTGGCCCAGGCACCCACTGAGGGAACCATGGATCTTTTCCCCATGGATGAGGAGACTCCAGCCGACAGAGCATGGAGAGAAGGTGATTTCCCATGGATATGGGGGGTGGGTGGGTGGGAGAGAGGTGGGGGTGTGAAGGCCAAAAATAACACCAGGGTTGGGGCCCCCATGGTAGCATGTCACACTACAATACTTGTATTTCTCAAGGAACTTAAATATGCTTCAGGGCTTCATACTATTTTAGAGTACAACATCTAGGTCCATACTATTTTAGAGTACAACATCTAGGTCCCTTTCTGAAATGTGAGAACAAGTGCCATAAGTGCAGCAACATGGCAAGATGCATGGATAACATGGCACCAGTACTCCTTGTTTGGAGACCTCAGGCGGATTATTCTGTATACAATGTGCGAGCATCACCATGCACAAGCTGAAACCACCCACCATGAGTCAAGACAGGATACGCAGTGATAGCATAACATGGACCTTCCTTACATTTTGGGTGTTCCATTTATTCCAAGCGGGGGTTTTACCATACAATATGCAAAACCCTAAAGTTCTCATGCAACTCTGCACGATCATGGTGTTCCCTCTGTTCACACATTCCCAATGTGTCTTGGGAAGAAATGCCAGCTGCCTGCAGGCTGAGATGACATAGTCCCCTGTTAAGAATATGATGTGCTACCATTGCACAAACTGACTGTGGTTCTCACAACCTTGCACTGGGAGTTAAGCAGCAATCTGTTTTTCATTTCCAAAGGGGAATCTCGTGCAGAGCAGGATGTCCAGAGAGAACAAGGCAGAGAAGAGGAGAATGACTCAGATGAGACTCAGGTGGAGTTTCAGGACGAGCCCAGTGAGTGATGTTTCTGGGACCCATGCCAATGAACACTGGAATGTTAGAAGGGTGGTGGTGTCAGGTACCCAGCTGAAGTTCTGTGACATTCTCACCATGATTGCTATTTGTTAACCACATTGATTCTTCTTCCTCCAATGTTGGCAGGAGCGGAAACAATGGCAGCCTCACCTGGTGGTGATCCATCCGATACAAATGAGCATGATTCGGATAGTGAATACATCACAATCTTAAATCAACACTTGCGATTGTTGTCTTCTGAATGTTGAGACAGTTGCCCACTAGCGTACCCCGTGGGGTTGTTTGACAAGTCTGGTGGGGTGCAGGATCAATGCCCCCTCTAAGCCATGGAGTCTTGTGACCAAAAATTCCTCTTGGAGAGCTGCTGGTGTAAAAGTTGTGAGCGAGCTGCTTAGCTAAGGCATGAATCAGTTTGCTCTGGAGCCATTCTTCCTGAGCTAAGTAAGAAATGTGTGAGCCGTAGGCTAATAAACTATTACCCAGATCACAATTACTCAGCTTTGAGGGACCACGAGACAGGATGGCAATGTGGGTTGCTTGAGGACCCACTTCAAGGAAAAGGCAGCATTTCCATCTGGAAAGAGATTGCCTTCAATTGATATGGTGATGGATGGAGATCACTCAGAGTAAGAACTGTTGCCCTTGATGGCGTAGATAGCTCACCCTGGACAAATCATTGTGACTTCTGGTCCTTTAACACTGCTGATGCCCCCCCCCCCAATGGCCAATATGACATAGCAGGGATTCATAGCACACGAGGGGCTGCTGGTGGGGGATGTGGAGAAGGAAGGCGGATGAGTGAGGAGTGTGAAATGGCTGGCAAATGATTAGCTAGGAAAGATATTGGCTTGCCAAGAACAGGTTGGATAATTCAGCCAGATCCTTTGCAGTGATACCAGGAGCAGGTTAAGTTTATATGAAAGGAAGGGGGGGCTTGAACAGATGTGATCCCACCTCCGCGTTTCTTCCTAGGGCTCCATTGCTGCCTATTTCAGTATGAGGACTGGCGATTGCTCAGAAGCAAGAAGGCTGCCCTGATACCAGGGATCAATTTAAATGTAGATTAAGCTGGACTCTGTGTCAATACACCCTGCATGGGTCACCACAGGAAACAGGTATCGAGTGGCCAAACCCATGCCACTCTTCCAGAGCCTGTTTCAAGCGCTTACCCCATAAGTTAACACAAAGAGTCTTTTAACAACTCCTGGTGTAAGACAACATGCTCTTGCAGTAATTCTGAATATGGCCCACAAAGGCAGAAACGCATCCGGCCTGGCCCATTGGCCTTCAATTGCCGGTTCCTGGTAATGTAACATGAGACATTGTTGGGATCTTAACTTTTCCTTCCCTCCTTCTTGAAAAATACACATCTGTATCCAGTCTGACCTGCCCTCCTGAGTTCACAGAAACGTGAATGTCACATTGCTCCATCTTCTTATACCGTCCGTGACAGTGGCCTGTGATGTTGAAGACAGCTCACCAATAGGTGTCAGGGCAACAGTGTCTCATCATATGGGGTGTTGTGCTCCACATAGGGCAACCACTGGGGACCCATCTTCAGAACTGTGAGGAACATGACTGTGATGCATTTCTTTTTTGTGCTTTTTCTCTCACCCTCACAGCCATTCCACCTGGAGCTGCCATGGCTGATCTATCACCAGCATCCCGCATGGCTCTTAAAAAGGCACAGCGGAAGTGTGTCTCAGTGTTAAACAAGGTGGGAGAAATGATGATGTGAAGTCCTCCAGAGATCACAGGGCCATGATGGAGCATGGGGATAGGTAGCATTCGGAGTTTTTGGAGGAGATGCATGCAGCAAGAACAGAGGACGGGAACCAAACCCAGGCCATTTGTTCCCTCTTCCATGAGACCATGGTGGCCATTGCAGGAATGGCCATGTCAGTGATGTGTGCCCAGGAGGGGATGCATGCATCACCTCTACAGTCCCTGGGTGAAACCCCCCTCCCCAACCTTGCCACTGGAGTCATCATCTCCGCAGACCTGATCGATGCCTCTGAGTTATAAACAGGAGGTGGGGTGGAGCTCCATGCCCTACTGGACATGGGTGAACCCCAGAGGGAACAGATGTCTTTGCTGACTGTGCCCATCCCTCCAAGGCAACTGACAGAGCCATCTTCCCAGGAAACATGTCCCAAACATCTAAAGAACAAAAAAAAGTGTACTCCCCAGGTGACTAGTGTGTGTGTGTGGAGCCCATGACGGCAAAGACATGTCTTTCATGGTGTCATGCACATCCTTCCCACGCCACATTTTTGCTAAATATGAGCACAGTTTGAGTTCAATTTTATGTACACCCCATTTAGTTTTAAGTACAGGCACTCTAGGTTTGTGATGCATGCTGTTAACCATTCCATGGCACATGTTTTATTTATTTATTTATTTATTTGGATTTATATCCCGCCCTCCCCGAAGGAATCTCTGTGGCATTAATAAGGTTTTGTTTTGAGCAGATTTTATTGTGTAGCCCTGGATTGATGAAATATCATATGTGGCAGATTTACTTTCCACACCAGGCTCCCTCCTAATGCCACACCAGTCCAAGCCATTGCCCTGCAACCTCAAAAGAGCCTTGATTTTCTCCCGCTGCTTCCTGGCAAATCAGGGCAAGACGCATGCACAGACCTGCCAAATCTCTCATGAGCCATACCATTTCTTGAGTGTTCACATGAACTCTGGGGGATTCATGGTGCGATTCAGACACAGTCAAAGTAATGCATCCTAATCAGTTCGGGCTTTTTTTTTACATCCCTAAACTCCATGGATCCCCCTGACCTATGGTACTTAAACAGGGCACAGGCCTACCATAACTTGACACAACACATTGTTAACTCACCTCCCTAGGAATGTCCAGGCGTGCCATTCCCTGTAAGGTGAATGGTGGGAGCCACTGATTGACATGTCCACAGTGGTTGGTTGTAGGGAGGGAAGCACATTTCAATGGCCATCGGCCTCCCAGCCCTTTCGCAAGGAACATGATGAGCACTGAAATGAGTCATGTGACAGCCTGGGTCTAGGAGGTGCTGCAGACCTGATCGTGGCCTGTCTTTGGAATGGTAACAGAAACACCTTGGTTTTCTAATGGTGGGGGTAGGGTCTGCCTATAGGTGGCCAACGTTCCAGGGTTTGCAAAATTCACCCCTCAGCCTGCATTTGGTGGGTTACTCTGGTGGCTTGCCAACACAGCCACTGGAAGGCCATGTGTTCATTGAAAGAAGGTGGGGAGGATGAGCAGTTTCCCTTGATCAGCAGCTGAAATAATGTTATGTGTGAGAGTTTTCATAAAAGAAACACAGTGGCACCACACTACTCTAGGATATTCACTGTCTCCAATCCACATGCACCATCCACACTACAAAGACATTTGCCTAACGTTTGTCTCCTCACTTCATAAAGATTGCATTGTGCAAGGATGCTGTATTGACCTCTGCACACACACACCTAACAAAACACACAGGGACATGACTGAAAGCAACCTCTTGGAAAAGCAAACCTTTCTTGAGATGCAGTCACCCCCCCCCCCGCTTTCTTGTAAGGCAATCAGCACGGGGTCCTCTTTACCTCTAGCTGTGGCTTCCTCATTGTTGACCGAAGCATTTCCATAGCACAAGTTGTGGAGGGCACTCACCAATGCACCCTCTAAGTTGGGGCCTAGGAGTATTCTGAGCCAAAAATGTACTTTGTTTCCTACTGGCATCAAAGTCATGAGAAGCCAATTTGGCTACTGCATGAACTAGTTTTGTCTGTAGCCATCCTTCCAGAATTTAAGAGCAAAATATGTGAGTTGGAGGGCAGAAACCCGTGAGCTACCTCACAGTGACTCAGCCAAGAGTAAACACTGGGGCCCTGCAGAGGGAACCCATCCCATCCCCACAAAGCCTCCAAGAAGTTCCCCTTTCAGTTTGCCACCGCATATATCTGGGTTCCTCTAGAACACAGACCCTAACTTAACCTCAGACTCAGCTATAGGGAGGCTGAGGGAATCCTAGTTGTTGCTTGGCATAAGTCTGTAACCCCCCTCTTTCTCATTTAAAAGTTTGATTATCAGGTCAACCTCTGCAAACAAGATCCATCGCTCTCCTTGACACACCTTCCAGGCCTCCCTGTGCACATGTGTGTGTATCCAGACTGGAGTTTCCATGGTCAAGTTCCTCCCCAGTCTCACCAGAAGCTTGTCCATAATCTCTTCCCCCCCCTCTATTGAGGGATATTCTAAACAGTTTCCAGCTGTGGGAACAGCGTGCGGTGTTGATGGAATGTCTAATGGGAATCTTAGGTGGGTGTCACCAGTGCCATCATCTCATGTCTACATGGTAAGCCCGCCGTATTCCAAACTCTATTTTCAGCGTGGAGATCTGTCAAGTGTGTACAACACAGTGTGCACAAGATCAGCACTGGTCCAAAACAGGTATTGCCTATTTGCGCGTGTAGCCACCTCATACCTGTGCTTACCACCCTCCCTGTAAAGAGAAAGCATCCACCCAAAGTGTCAACCTGTGTTATAAGCCAAGCATGACATCAATGATCAAGTGGAAGCCCAATGCACAGCCTTCTGACACATCCACCCAATAGGTGTTCATGACATGCCATTTCCTTTAAAGCACAGAAGCACTGACATACACCCAGACATACAGGAAATGACAATACAAGCTTGACACATGCAATGGAGTTATTACACATGGGGTGTTGGGTCGGAGGTGGCCTCGCTGAAGCCACACATGGCCGTCTGTAACTAAACTATCCTGTTTTTATCCCTCTTAGCATCCATCCATTGCCACACACCAGGAAGAGGCGGGAGACTGCCAATGCATGGTTGACTGGCTCCCATCAAATGACACGTTTCTGTTCTTCCTGTCAGGGCCCACAGATAGTTCTCCACTGCACACGCACAGTGATGTAGACATTCTTTCCAATGGATATCCCTTCCAAACAGCATGGCCTTTCCCTTGTGTTGTGATGTACTTTGATCTCCTCCCCATGTTTAGAGAAGATATGAACATGGCATGCAGTGGTGCTAAACTCCACCTTCCTACAGCCCTCCAAATGTTGCACACTCCTGGAGATACAGTGGTATTGCCTTGCTCCCTCACCAGGATGATGAGTCAACTCATGTCCAAGTTATAGCAGAGCTGAAGCACCTCCATGGCCAATTTCTCAACCACCAGAGGTCAAATATGGCATGTGTTAGATGTTGAACCAATGTGTGTTTACACTATTGCAGAAAGAGGACGGAACAAATAAACTTTTACTTTTTAAACAAACCCAGAAACATAACTGAGGGTGCAATCATACGTACTGGAAGCAAAAGCAGCCATGCGATTCCCCCGCGGATTAAAGGCATGCGATCAGACAGACACATCTGTCTGGCATCCCGGATTCATTGGCGGGGCATCGTTTCGCGTGGCAGTAGCGTGGAAAAAAGCTACTACCGAAAACTCAGTATTATGGGGAACTGTGGGTGCGCGGCGGGAAGTTTGATAGCGCAAACACGCGTCATTGCAGGCGGGGCAAACAGCCTTGCTTCCTGCCCGCCTTTCCCCCCTTCTGTGTGATCGCAGCCTGACAGTAGTAAATCGGAGAGCATCAGGGATGGGTTTACAGTGGTATTGCAAGCATCATTTAACAAAACCATCACACACTCCCCACCACCAATCACCAACTTGAAGACAGCTTGTGAATTGTCCCATTGTTATCCAGACACGCAGGGCTTCACACACAGCCTGCCCAGCATTTTTCTGTCTTTCATTCTCTCCAGGATCATACAATACTCAATTGTATGCCCACTTCCTCACAAATATTATGTAAAATGGTGCAGGCACAGATCAGTTTATGTTCTCCTCCCTTATTGGAAGAGTGGCACCCAAGCATCACCACCTGGCCTTCAAACACCAGAAATCATGCTCCACCACATTACGTGCACAACCATGTATGTGATTGAAGTGTGCCTGCTGGTGATTGAGTGCACCAGTGTAAGGAGTGACAAGCCATCTGCACGTTGGGTAGGCAGCATCAGCTATAATTAGAGGAGGTATTTGCATACCCTCAATTGTCAACGTACGGTTTCCTGGAACCCAGACTCCCGCATCCATGGTGTCAATAATGTGGGAGCGATGGAGAACATGGGCATCATGGTCTTTGCCCATGCTTCCCACAGCCACATCGACAAAGTGTCCACAGTGGTCCACAGTACCGTGCAGGAGTACAGAGCAGAAGTCCTTTCTGTTTAAGAAAGCTGCTGATAGACCAGCAGGAGCCCTCACAGTGATGTGGCATCCATCCATGGCCCCCACGCAATGGGGAAATCCTAGGGCAGAGAATCCTCTCATCACCTGCAGAGAAAGAGAAATGTGCAGCACTGTGATAACGTCTTGGGCATGAATGTGGAGGGAAGTACACATAAAAAGAGGCCCCCACTGCTCAGCAATAAGCATGCTTAACCACATTCTGAGATGACCCTCTTATGTGGGGTCACACTGTGTGATTCCATAGCTGTTGGGAGGCAAAATGGCATGAGACATGCAGACGTTCTCTGAAACAGGAAGTGTGAGGTTAGATCTGGCTCTCTCTCTAGTTCGGCTGGTGGCCTCACACCACTGTCTGAAAAGGCTAGCTGGAAGCAGGTCAGGGCTTCCTCCTCCCCCACCTCCTAAAGCATCAGTTTTGCCCATCCTAATACTCCGCCATGGAAGCAATATCATGTACAGGACCTTGGGAGTGGGCATGAGAACAGTCATTCGCCAAGTTGAGCACCTGGCATGTATTCACACCTGTGGGTAACCAAGAGGGAAAGAGTACTTTGTAGAACACAAACATAGAATGGTAGGATTGCCAGTGGGAATGCACATGATTCAGTATTGCAAGCAGCTACTCACCACCTGTGCATGTGGAGGACCTAGGGATGCCGTTCTCCGGGGGGAACTGTAGATACCCTGGAATTGCAGCCAATCTCCTGAATAAAGAGATCAATTCCCTTTGAGAACCCAGATGCTGTGGAGGAAGGGCTGTGTGGCCTCGTTCCACAGTGGGGACCCTGTACTTCTGAGACCCCATTTCCAGATCTCCAGGAGATTACAACCCAGATCTTGCAATCCTTTGCAACCCATCCCTTGCTGGTGGCCAAGGGGGAGTTGACAACATGGATTGAATGTAAGAGATGTGGAGACTGAGGCAGTTTTGAATGATAGATCTGCACATGCATGGATCTACAAGGACACACAGTCACACCTATGCACATGTGCAAAACTTTTTTTAAAAAAAAATCCACCACGCACAACTCCTTCAGTGGACACCGTCTAGAAAATCCACAGTGGAAGCAGCGTGTGGTAAGGCAATTCCCCCAGGGGGATGTCTAATCATGCGAGGATGGATTAAAAAGATCAGGATCAAATTTGAGCCGGCATAATGGCGGGATGAGCTGCCCATATGAACACACTCTAAGATACATAAAGTATCAGCTTCTCTGAAAGACACAGAAATACTATCATACCAAAATATGTGGCACAAATCCTGCAACAACATCCTATTAGCAAGTCATGGGATCGTATCTGGTCATCACCCCCCTTCCATTCTAAAATTACATCTATGAAACTACAGGCATTCAAAATACTATCACATTGGTACCTGACATCTTGCAAGCTGGCTCATATGAATTCAACATATAGCCCAAAACGTTGGAAGCAATGTGGCAGCATAGGAGATTATCTACATTGTTGGATTCTCCGTCCTAAAATTCTCCCCTTTTGGAAGGAAGTGCTAGATCAGTTCAAATCCTCCATTCTTATAGATATTGCTCCCTCACCAGAACATCTATTTTTGAACAGTTGGGCTGTGGACTGTGATAGTTCGTCCATCATTGAAAGGGTCTCAATAATGCTTTTTGCAGCTAAGACTGTCATTGCCACACACTGGAAAATGAAAATGACAATGACACCCACTCTTTCACAATGGCATAAAAGTTGTGGGATTTATATATCATGGCCAAACTCTTGGACAATCTTACGCATTTTGATAAATGTCCTACCTGTACCACTTTTCTTTCTACATGGTTTCCTATTTTAGAATATCTCTCCAAACAGCAAGACATCCCCTCTACAATGGATGACTTGTGGCTATGGAAATGCTATGGGTTGAAATAGTGGGTCCAAGAGGAGGCTTAACAGTGGGAGTTTGCTATCGCCCACTGGATCAAAAGGTAGAGGAGGATTATAAAATGATGAATGAATTAAAGATAGCAGCTAGACAAAATAACTCTGTTGTAATAGGTGACTTTAACTAACCACACATTGATTGGGTCAATATGAGTTCTAGTCGGGAAAAAGAGATTGCGTTTTTAGAAACTCTCAATGACTGTGCTATGGAACAGATGGTCACAGATCCTACCAGGGGAGAGGTGATCCTGGATTTGGTCCTAAATAACACCCAAGACCTGGTGAGAGATATAAAAGTGATAGCACCGCTTGGGAATAGTGACTATAATGTCATTGAGTTTAACATTTGTACAGATAGGGAGTTGCCCAAAAAGACTGACACAACCACTTTTAACTTTAAAAGGGGTAACTTCTCTGGTATGAGGGGACATCTGAGGAAGAAATTGAAGTGGAGAAGGTCAAAAGCTTTGGGGAAGCTTGGAGACTATTTAAAAATACAATCCTAGAAGCTCAGAAAAAATATACACCGCAGGTTAGGAAAGGCACAAATAGGTATAGAAAAAAGCCTACATGGTTAACAAATAAAGTAATGGAAGCTGTAAAAGGTAAGAAGGATTCCTTTAAGTGGTGGAAAGCTAGTGTCAGTGAGGTTGAAAAAAGGGAACACAGACTGTGGCAAATAAAATGCAAGTCTGTGATCAGACAAACAAAAAGGGAATATGAGGAGCATATTGCAAAAAACATAAAGGCCAACAATAAAACTTTCTTCAAATACATTAGAAGTAGGAAGCCAGCCAGGGAGGCAGTGGGGCCCTTGGATGACCAAGGGGTAAAAGGAGTAGTGAAGGAGGATAGGGAAATGGCTGAGAAGCTGAACGCATTTTTTGCCTCTGTCTTCACTGTGGAAGATGAGAAGTGCTTGCCCACTCCAGAAGCACCGATTTCGGGAGGGGGTTTGAAAGACCTGAATCAGATTGCAGTGACAAGAGAGGAAGTCCTATGACTTGTTTTGTTCCCAACACTCCAATTCTGAGTGTTGGAGGTAGCCTGCTTCTCAACTAGGGTTGCCAGGTCTGGGTTGGAAAATACCTGGAGACTTTGGGGGTGGATCCAGGAGAGGGCAGGGTTTGGGGAGGGGAGGGGAGGGGCCTCAGCATGCTACAGTGCCCTAGAGTCCACCCTTCAAAGCACCTTTGTGATTTGTGTTTTTCTGGACCTCTCAGTGGCTTTCAATACAAGGTTCCCTCTTATCCCCCATGCTATTTAAAAGCTACATGAAACTGCTGGGAGAGGGCATCCAGGGATTTGGAGGGAGGGATTTTGATTGTAAGTAGTGTATGTCTGTGTGTGTGCCTGGAAGTCATGGTTGATTCCTGGTGACCCCTAGTGAGACTTGGATATTTCAGAGAGGTAGCATACTATTGCCTGCCTCAGCGTTCCAGCCCTGGTATTCCTTGGAGGTCTCCCTTCCAAGTACTTGCCAGGGTCGGCCCTGCTTAGCTTCTGAGATCTGATGAGATTGGGCTATCCAGGTCAGGGCAGATCTGGAGTGAGTTGACAGCAATATGCAGATGACACCCAGCTTTATTACTTCTTCAAAGCTGAGACAGGTGGGTCTGTGGAAGTTCTGAATAAGTGCCTGGAAAAGGTAATGGGATGGATGAGAGCCAATAAACTGAACCTCAATCCAGAGAAGACTAGGGGTGTCCCAAAAAAAACCCCAGTATTTCTCCAGTTCAGTAATATTGAACCCGAAAAATATTGGTATTTTCTGATATTCCCAAATCCCAGTACCGATATGGTATTGTGATTCAGGATTTTTCAGAAATCCCAAATTTTGGGGGCTCCATTATAATCTATGGGGACCAGTTGGTGTGGAATTTAAGGCTGGGTTGCCACCAATATTTGGAAGACACCCAGTTGTATCTCTTGATGGACAGATGGATGGAAGCCGTCCTCGATAATCTGGCCAAGGGGCTGAATGCTGTGGTTGGATGGTTGAAACAGCTGGCTGAGACTGAATCCATCAAAGACAGAGGTTCTGTGGCTGGGCAGGGGGGACACATGGATGTGGCGCCAACTCTCAGGTCTTGATGGTGTACCTCTAATACCAGTACCAACTGCCAGGAGCCTGAGTGTGCTTCTGGATGCCTCCTTAGCAATGGAGGATCAGATCACAAACATTGCCATACTGGCATTTCTCCAGTGGAATGCTCTCCCCCTTGAGGTTCAACTAGCACTTACTTTACTTTCTTTTAGGTGCCAGGTTGGAACACATCTTTTTACCCAGGCTTTTAATTAGAGGGTTTATTTTATCATTCTTTTTAATGGTCTGCTCTGTTTTAAGGACAGTTTTAATGCTGCTTATATCTAATGGCTTCGTTTTAATACTTTTTAAAAAATTGTAAGTCACCACAAGCAGGACACTGAAGAGGCAACATAGAAATATTCTTAATTACTTATTTAACTTTATTTCATTATTTCAGAAAGGGAATGATTATTCCCCCCCAATTTCAGGAGCTTTGGTATCATTTTCAAAATCTATTTCTGATTAATTTTTTCAGGTCCAGGAATATCAGGTATTGGAAGACCTGGGGTCCATCTAGACACCATTGTAATCAATGGTGGTAGAGCTGGTGTCCAGATGCCAGGGCTCCCAGCCATTGAAAACAGGGGAATTAGACCTGGTGTACAGAGGCTGCAGGGCATCCATTATATGATCTTCTCTAAATCAATGTATAGCAGTACATTGGTACAAGTAAATGTAAACACATATTGGATTTGACAATGGTGATTATTTCTAATAGAATGGTGTTGAAGTGAGAAGCTATATTCATGAGGCTGCATGGCTACATTTCAATAAGGCCCTCTACCCATGTGTGTGACCCTCCCTCATCTAACTGTTAAAAGCTTTTAAGGGCTCTGGCTACTTTGATGTCAAAAGAATCCTGGTGGAGTTTCAAAATATAGTTTTGGCCACAGCTATCTGTGTTCGGATCACATCCAGATTAGATTATTGTAGTGCATTCTCCATGGGCCTGTTTTTGAAGACTATTCAGAAACTTCAGATTGTTCAGAGAATGCAACAGTAATTGCTGGCTGGTGTAAATTACAAAGGGCAGATTCTGAAAATTTTTAAAGGGTTTGTGTTGCCTGCCAATTCATTTACAGACATAGTTCAAAGTGCTGATTCTAATCTTCAAAATACAAAATGGTTTGGTATAGGATATTTGAAGGACTGCCTATTTCCACATGAATCTGACTATCAGCCAAGATTTACGGAGCCCCTGTTCTTTGAGGTCCCACATTCAGAAGTAAGGTGGGTGGTAACTAGAGATAAGACTTTCTCTTCATGGTGCCTTGACTGAGGAATTTTGTTTCTCACTTGGTTCACCTGGTGTCAAGCTTTCTTTTTTTAAAAAAAAAAATATCCATGCATTTTGTTAGCAGGTAGGATTTCTGCTACTTATATTCACCCTGCTGGTATTTACTATTTAACTTGTTCTTTTACTGTACCTTTAATTCTCCATTCTGTTATTTTAACCTAACATGTTGTTTAATTATCTGTTGTTTTAACAGGAACCATGCTATGTCCTGCATTTACCTTTTACGCTACATGTACCTGCTTTATTGGTAGAAGTTTTTAAACTTTATGCTTAAATTGTTAAAATTATTTTGTGAGCCACCTTGGACATTTCTAGAGGGAAGTGTAAATTATACATATTTATATCAGTGTACACAAGATTGTATGTAGCCTTTTATATGGGGCATCCTCACTGATCACATTTTCCTATAATTGTCATTTCAATTTTTTTTCTTACAGTGCTTTAGGGGAGGGGGCATGGCTCAGTGGTAGAGCATCTGCTTGGCAAGCAGAAGGTCTCAGGTTCAATCCCCAGAATCCAGGCAGGAGGTGATGTGAAAGTCCTGTGTATAATACCCTGGAAAGCCACCACCGGTCTGAGTAGGCAGTACTGAACTTTTTTTTCTATTTTTTTAAAATTTTGCTTTTCTAAACTACAAACCTACAGGGTCAGGGGAATGGATGCAAACTAAAAGAAAGAGTAGCAAGGATCATAATACAATTACTTAAAGATTTTTGATACTTCCCTTTTGCCCCCATAGTAAAAAGTGAAAATTAGTTATAAAAAAGTATAAAGCAAACAATCACATTCTTATTCTACTGTAGTGTGTACATCTTAGCTTTAAGTTTATGTATTAAGGATAAAAATCAGGCTATCAAGAATTAATCTATTTTGCTTTTTTCTTTCCTCTAAGCTTCTTTTTGTCAAAATCCAGTTTAATTTTTAGAGGTTTAGGGGCAGCTGCCCCTAATTCTGCTTCCATGTCAGACAATTCTGCCGAGCTGGTCAAGGTGTTGTAAGAACTTTCCTCCTCTTTCTCTTCTTCATCTTCTGTATCTTTGTTATTCTCCACTGTCTCAGATCCCTCTGTCACTTTCTGTAAGAATTTTTTCACTTTACAGAGTCAATCTTTTCTTTTTTTCCTTTGAAGTTGAAGATAAGCCCTTCAGGTATTATCCATCTGTATGGTTTTGCTGTAAGAACAATGCCAAGTCTCTGTATTGTCTCCTCTTTTTTCTAATCTCAAATGGAATGTCTTTTAGTACTTTAATTTGTTCTCCTTTAATTTTCAGGGTTATTCCGTTTGTCACTTTCAAAGTTGTATCTCTTGTTGATTGTTTTGAGAATTTCACATATAATTCCCCAGGTAGTTTTTTTTTTTTTTTTTAATAAATTCTGGATATGTACGATAAACCAAGTCAATATCATTTTATAGAGCTTCCGCTGTTAAGCCCACCATGGGGGCCAGTTCCTTGCTTAAAATCTCTTTTCAATTCTCTCCTTTCTGCTCTGGGATGCCTTGAAGTCTCAAGACATATGCTGATTTTTCCATTTGGAGGAGAAGCAGTTGCTGTTGTCCAGAGATTTTTTTTTTTTCTACTACCTCTAATCGTTGTCCAAATTCTTTGGATTTAACAACAACTTTTTTCAGCTTCTTTACTATCTTCTCTGGTTTTGTTGAATTTTCTTTAAGTTCTTTTTGCAACGTGTCGAACTTTTTGTTGAGATTAGTCATCTGGTCCAGCAGAGGGTGCAAAGCAGCAGTAATCATTTTAGGAAAGTCTGTGGTTACTTCCGTTTTAGTAGCCGGAGATGATGTGCTGGCAGTTCCTGTTGCAAGTTTCCCTTTAGCCACCATTTTTCTGCTTGCTGCGTCATTGTTTATATTAAGATAAAAGTTTTAGAAAGTCTCTGAAAGCCTGCAGATTTATTGCTTCCTTGCTGAATACACCACACTCAGTCAAATATTCGCTCACTTCAAACTGCCTTCTCAGACCCTGCTTTAAACTCAGTCTTTTCAGGATTGGGTATTCCCCTCCCCCTTCCGCTTGTTTGGGGCTTTGGCGTAGCTTTACTGCTATTGTTTGAGCAGTTGTTCACTAGTACATGAGTCAACTCATGTTTTTACTTGTGCTTCTTCAAAAGGTAAAGGTTCCCTTGCACAAAAGCTAGTCGAATCTGACTCTAGGGTTGCGGTGCTCATCTCTGTTTCCAAGCCGAAGAGGCAGTGCTGTCCAAAGACATTTCCTTGGTCTTGTGACTGGCATGACTAAACACCAAGGTGCACAGAATGCTGTTACCTTCCCACCGAAGCAGTACCTATTTATCTACTTGCAATTTCTTGCTTTTGAATTGCTAGGTTGGCGGGAGCTGGAACCAGAGATGGGAGCTCACTCCATCATGCGGCACTCAGGTCTCGAACTGCTGAAGTACTGACCTTCCAGCCTGCAGTTCAGTGTCTTAACCACTTGAGCCACCGCAGTTCAAAAGGTAGGAAAGATCGTTTTTCTTTGGATCACTTCTGCGCTCTATCTGGTGTGTACCTCTAGGTGCCATTGCTATCTCCGTGCCTCTGGAACCTATTGGGGCAGAAAGGAGCCTCAATCCCTTGGCTGCCACCTTAGGAGAGGTCTCCCATGCACCCCAGGCTACGACTCCCCTACAAGGAGTTGAGAGGGCCCAAGATCAACTCGGACCCTTCCCCATTGGCATGATTTGTGGGTCACTCACACCAGAGCTGTGACGGAGCGCACCTGCTTGCAAGCCACCAAAAACTGGAAATCTAGGCAGTACTGAACTTGGTGGACCAAGGCTCTGATTCAGTGTAAAGCAGCTTCTTGTGTTCACTTGTACATCTTAAGAAGACATCTAACCTGTACTTGGTGCTAGAAATAATAGAATATCTAAAAATAAAATGTAGTGGTACTATTCATTTTAATTCAAAACACTGAAATCAGAATGAGTCTTTTACAATTTATTTGGAAATTATCCCATACTGACTTTGCAAGAAATATTCTGGAGCAGAAAAAGTAGTAGGGGGGTTGATTCAAAGTGCATTGTGCTTGTGTATTACATTTTTCATCCAGTTATAGTTGTTGTCAGCAATTCTGACAACCATACATCCTTACTCTGAGCCCAGCTCTTACAAAAATCTTCCTGCTCACTGACTAGTACTTAAGCAGAAACACCTGTACACTAGTCATACACAGCTGAACATTTGTCAATGACAAGCCAGCTGCAGATGATTCCATATGGCATTCCCCCCACCAATTTAGAGCAGCCTCAGAAACAAACACAAAAATGCTGGGGAATAATTAAGGACAAGCATGGATGCCATTTCCAAACCATTGCATCAGGCTATGTATAAGAAGAAAGTTGTCCTTGAAACCAGTATAACAATTCTAGAGCACAAGACCTCATAGATCCATCTGAATTTCAGTTGAGCAGAGAACATGATTACATTTGTCATGGATTGCCCCATGGACTGACTGGTCACAATATATGCCATGACGTACTGCAGTGATTGCTGTGTTGTGGGCAGCATTTCCTACCATGGGCAGTTAAGAAGCTGATACCCCACCTTTCCCCAACCAATACTCAAAGCAGTTAACCATCTCAAAATAACACATTCTCAACTGAAAACAAGTCATAATCATAAATATCTAACACAATGAACTAATAAATTTTAAAGAATACAATAATATAACTATAAAAATAACAGTAAAGCATGCATTCATACACATAGCAGCAGCTAACATTTACTTTTTCCCTTAATCATTTTCAGTTTAATTATTCTGGGTTGTTGTTGTTTTTGGTACAGTGCTAGAATCAAGTTAAGGCTGTGGGTGGATACACGCAGTTACACCTGTATGTGGAGAAAGTGTGTTGTCTTTTGCTAGCTCACTCTCTCCCCCACTTGGCCTGGGACCATGGCTGGCTCGCCCACTAGGCAAGCTAGGCACTTGCCTAGGGCGCCGGGCCTGCAGGGACGTCAAGTGCCCCCCCACCACCATTGCTGCCGCCTCCCCGCCACCGCCGCCAGCGAAGAGTGCCCGGTGGGGCTCTGGAAGTGGCGGCAGAGCTTGCCCGCCCTCCCCCTCCCCCCAGGGGGGAGAGAAGGCGGTGGCAGTGGCCGGCAGCGAAGAGCCGGCACTGGGAGGGAAGGGACGGGGGCTAGAACCCCCGCCCCTTCCCTGGCTTTCCTGGAGGCCCCGAAGCTGTGGAGCCTCTAGGAAAGCCGGTGCTGGGAGGGAGGGGGCGGGAGCTAGAGCCCCCACCCCTTCCCTGGCTTTCCTGGGGGCCCTGCAGCTGCGGAGCCTCCAGGAAAGCCGGTGTTCTGCCACCCCCCAGTCTCCAGGCCCCACCGGGAGGTTGGCATCCCCGGTGGGGTGGGCGCCCTAAGCTGTCCTGCCTAGGGTGCCCAGACACCTGGGGCCAGCCCTGCCTGGGACCAAATGTGTAATAGGGAGAAGATACTGCTCTGCTGTCTAGACCAAGACAGAAGGCCTGGCCTGTATACTACCACTCCATACAACAAAGTATGACCCTTTCTTCTGTCTTTATTTATTTATTTAGATTTTTACACTGCTCTCCCTTGTGCACAGGACTCAGGGCAGTGTACATTATATCAATAAATATCAATTTAAGACAGTAATAAAACTAATGTGTTTTAAGGACTCTTTCCATCCTTTCCCCATGGGGGAGAGGAGAGATGGGGAAGCCAAGTTCAATGTTATTTCAAGGACACTTTATGTCCTTTCTCTTAGGAGAGAGGAGAAGTGGAGGAGGCCAGGCTTGATGGCAACCATTGCTGTCCTCAACCATAAGCCTGGCAGAACATCTCTGTCTAACAGGCCCTGCAGAACTGCACTAGGGCCCACAGGGCCCAGATGTCATTAGGCAGAGAGTTCCACCATGTCTTAAGTGGTTCTTCCAGCAAAGGCTCCTTTATCTGGAATGGCTAAGCAGAATGGCCTCATATCTATACCAGCCCCAGCTACTATGTAAACATACACTAAAAACTCTGAGCAGGAGATGTATGAATCTTGATTCTAGAACCTATGCACATGTGTGAACACAAAATTCAGGTACACTGATCCTGTCCCATCTTCCACAACTAAATATCCAGTGTTTCCAAGAGACAGCGGTTCTTGAAATCCAACCTGATCCATTATAAGATTAAAAATGAAAGATCCCTATTTTTTTTTTTAAAAAAAGAAAGTGAACTGATATGGTTGGTTTCCTAATGCTCTGTGCTCCAGAAGCCCTGTGTAGAATGCCCAGTGCAGTAGAGAGGAACCTTCAGCAATGTGTGAAGGGGAGAGGAGTGGGGTACTTATAGGTAGTGACCCTTGGTATAAGAACAGGCACATCACAACCATACAAGAGTGTCCTTATTTTCAATTCCTGCAAACTGTTGGAGGGTACACTGTTTTCTTCGTCTCCTCTGTTCTTCCCCTTTTCATGACTGATTTATCATATTTGACACTGAAGTTCTGTTAAGGGGCAGCACTGCATTTTTAACCTACATAGGGAGCACAGGAAGGTTTCTCATCAAGAGAGAGCTGCAAGCAATGTCTTCCCCTCCTCCTCTCCTTTCTTTCTTTCCAGCTCAATTAAGAAACAACATGTTTTTCTTCTCAGTGCCTTCCTTTTATCTAGTGCTTTTCTCATGTTTCCCTGTTATTTTTTATCCTTCATGGCATGGCAGTGGTGCTGAATGCTGATGAGCTCCTGCTCCATTTAACCCAAGACATTTCTTTCACTGTATATGTATATTCTTTCAAAGTGTTAGAAACAGGAGATGAACTTTTGCAAGTTTGGTACATGGCAGGTAATCTGATGAACATTTTGTGATCCTCACATTCCCCCATGGGCTCAAGAAAGTTATGATATTTCAGTCTCTACTGATGAGACTGGATAGCTAGCCAACCCCTGCATTGAAAGCAGGTGGTGGAGACTCCTAGCTATTTTATTACTTTCTAAGCCTTAGTCTACTCACAAATTGCTTAGGATGGATCATGCTGACTCCTGCTCCAGTGCATTTCCACAAGCCATAATGCTGTGCTGCTACTGATGCTATGCTGGTTGTCACTATGGGCTGATATGCCAGCACAGATATTTAGGACTGTGGTAGTGAGTTGAGGCAGATTTACACAACTGTTTCTCCAATCACACTGAACTGTGACAAGGCAATGGCCTAAGGCACCAGGATTTCAGGCCAAGACAAATGCAGGAAATCTGAAAGATCAGTATTGGTTGTCAGCTCTACCTGGGATTTGGAGAAAGGGCACTGCAGAGACAGATTTGGGGAAGGATTAATATATACATTGGGGAACATTAAAACAGGAAACCTCTACTTCTCACCTAAAACAAATTTGGAAAACCTGTATCGCTGTTTTACATGTCCTGGTTAGATAATGTAAATCATTTCTTGGCAGAAATGTAGAATAATTGAACTGACAATTATAATAATACTAGGAATAAGGCCCATTGCGGAAATAAATACAATGAGCTCTAGAAAGAGGCTCTGGGAGAGTGCCAAGGCCTTGGACACTCAGTGCCAATTTGCTGTGGTGACCTCCTCAAACCCCACCCTCTCCAGGCTCCACCCCTGAAATCCCCAGGAATTTCCCAACCCCACCCCAGCTAACCATCAACCTACTGTTATTTGCCCCTCTGACTGCAGCTGACTTCTGCCCTCCCTCCTGGAAATCAGTTGTAATTCTGAGTGATCTCCACCCCTCACCTGGAGATTGGCAACAGTGGTTCCCCAGGAGGAAATGGCTGGTTGGGAGGGTGGAGTCTATGGCATTGTACCTGTATGAGGGCCCATCCCTCCTCAAACCTCACCCTCTCCAGGCTCCACCAGTCAAATCTCCAGGAATTTCCCAACCTGGAGTTGGCAACCCTATCTCCTTCCCAGCGAAACATCAACCTGCCATTATCTGCCCCCCTGATTTCAGTTTTCCATCTCCTCCCCTCTCCCTCCTGGGGATCAGTTGTAATTCTGAGTGATCTCCACCCCTCACCTGGAAGTTGGCAACAGTGGTTCCCCAGGAGGTAATGGCTGGTAGGGAGGGTGGAGTCTATGGTATTTTACCTGTCTGAGGCCCCACCCGTCCTCAAACCTCACCCTCTCCAGGTTCCAACCCTCAAATCTCCAGGAATTTCCCACCTGGAGTTGGCAACCCTATCTCCTTCCCAGCCAATCATCAACCTACCTTTATTTCCTGCTCACTCTTTAGCTTTCCTTCCCCCACACACACATGCAATCTCTACCGTGCTCTGAAGCCCTGACTGCCACATCACATTGGCTGTTATGGGGGGAGGTTATCTCAGCAGGGTATAAGGACACAGAGTCCACTGTTTTCTCCAGGGGGACTGATCTCTGCCATCTGGAGAGCAGTTGTAATTCTGAGTGATCTCCAGCCTCACCTGGAGATTGGCAACAATGCTTTCCCAGGAAGAAAAGTAGTCTTTCTCTGCAATAGGAACCAAAGCAGCTTACATCATTCTCCTCGCCCCCATTTGTCTGGCTGGCACAACAACCCTGTGAGGTAGGTTAGGCTGAAAGTCTGTGACTGGTCCAAAATCACCCACTCAGCTTCTACATCAAGAGCCAGGATTTACAGCAAGAACCCTACATCTTCTATAGCAAGAACCATGCTCTGAAGCACTGGCTGCTACACCTAGGGTAGCCAACCTCCAGGTGGAGGCTGAAGATCACCAGGTATCACAACTGAACTGCAGATCTCTCCACCCCCCCCCCAGAGAAAATAACTGCTTTGGAAGGTGGGCTTTATGGCATTCTGTTCAGCTGAGGCCTCTCCCCTCCCCAAACCCTGGCTTGCATAGACTCTACAAGGAAATCTCCAGGAATCTCCCTACCTGGAGCTGGCAACCTTAGGCAGGACTGCCCCCAATGAGTTCCTCACAAAGGCCTGTGAAGGGTTTCCTTCCTTTGTCTGAACCATGCTTGGTTGCCTACTGTTGCGAAACAGGCTCCAGTTTATAACTCAGCTGTTGGCCTCCCACCCTTGTCCCGTGGGCGTATCTCACTCCTTAAGTTTGCTGCCACCACTCACTGAATTGTCACTGCCTTTTTAGAGGGACAGTGAGACCCCTCTGGCCAAATCTCCCTATTTGGAGATGGATCTTTGGGGGATCCCTGGAAAGTTGGCAACCAAAGGGTCTGGCCTTCCTTGCTTCCCCGGGGTTACCCCCTCCCTTTGGTATTGTACAGAGTGGGGGAGACTATGTGGTCAGAGCACAACACAGAATATTAGCCCAAATAAAAGAATTTATTTAACTATTTACACAATCATGGAGCACACACACACTAAATGAATCAGGCAGAACTGTAGGAGTAAGCACACACTATGAACCAACAGGGCATAAATCAACAGGGGTTAAATGCAATCCTCTTTACCTACACAAAATCCTCTTTACCTCTGGAGGTTGTGAGCTCAGTCTCTCCTTAAACTGGCCTCTGGCTGTGCTTCAACCTCTCTCTCTTGCCCAAGAGAGCAGGGAAACTTCCATTCATTCTCCAGTCCAGCCGACTGTGGAGTGGCTGAATTCCTGCTGCCTCCCAGGGTTCCCCCACATCTCTGGCTTGTGGCCTGGTCAGTGCAAGCAGCAGGAGCCTTTCCTAATCTCCTGTAGGACAAAGACTGCCTCCTCCTTGAATGGGGAATCTATATTGGTACTGCCCCACCCCTTGGCAGCTGGGAACTGTAGACCAGAAGATGAGGAAGCCCCATTCAACCCTGGAGGCCCCTCTCTGGAACTACAGCTCAATTAAACCTTATGGGGAAACATTTTAAACAAACAACCACAGTTGGCAGCCATCTTTCATCAAACATAGGTAACTACCATTTCGTCACACCTACCAACAGCCATTGAGGGGAAAGTTAGGCAAGCAGGAGAAGCGTCTTCGTCAAGAGAGACAGCTGTTTGCCAGTAATTCTGAGAGGGCACAGTGGCTGAAGGGGGAGTGGGTGGGGAAGAGGAGCAAACCCAGCACGCAAGTACTCTTGAGTGGCAGCTGATGATGGGCCAATGGCTGAGGGAGTGCATTGCACAGCCAATGGGAGAGCTGCAAAGTGCCACTCCAAAACATAATTATATATAAGGATAAAGATATAGTTAATAAAAACTGCCTACCTGCTTTGCATTGTCAGAATTGTGATTATATACATTTCAGGTTCAAAACAGGACCATAGGGGTTTTCAAACATTTGTCTATGCATTCACTGAATGAATGTAGGGAAGGGAAGGACTGTGCTTGCTGCATCCTCAGTACTCATGCAGTCAGTTAAATGCTGACAGTAAGCTCCTACATGTATGTACATAATCAGAACTCGGCTTCCTGCAGCATTCCATACAGACCAATACAAGTATCCTTATACACAGATAGGTTTGATATAAATAATCCACTGGATGTTCAGATGGCTGGGAATAGGTCCAGTGGCAATGACTCAGCTTCCCTCTTCATTGATTCAGTGACTGTATAGATGAATTATAAAGGATAGTATAATTTGTCACTTACTCAGTGATTTGGGCCTACCAGAGAGTTCCATGGATGAAAGAGATTTCCATCAGGAGAGCTAAACTTTCTTGCCTCCCTCTGCCACTGCAGCCTTGAATAGACCCAAAATGCTGCTCCTGTTGGACAGGGTACCCTCAGGAAAATCACAAGCAGTGAATCAGATGTCTGCTTTGAAGGAATTGGCAATAATCCCCCTTCACTTCAATCTGTGGAAATCCTCCACTGGATTCAGCCCAATGTTTCTACTTTATACACTAGAAATATGGCCTTGGCCACCTTTGGGTTCAATATTTGACAGTTTCAGTTGGCTCTCTGAGACCGATGTTGACAGGATCCTGAGTGCTACAAAGTCAACCACTTGCCTCTTAGACCTGTGTCTTTTGTGGCTGGTATGAGCTGGTGACAAGGGTATATTGGGCTCTCTGATGGACAGTATCAATCTGTCTCTTAGTTCAGGTGTCCATCCAGAGGGTTTAAAAGTAGCAATGGTAATACCGCCCTTGAAGAAACGATCACTGGATCCCCCTGATCTGTGCAACTACTGTCTAGTTTCAAATCTTTTGTTCTTGGGTAAGGTAGTTGAGAGAGTGGCCGCTGAGCAGCTTCAGTTTTCTGGAGGACACAATGGCAGTAGACCCTTTGTTGTATATTGACCTGAGCCCGCTCACAGGGAGGGTGGTATATAAGCCGAATAAATAAATAAATAGTAACATTGTACTACCAGAACCTTATGGTCTAATGAAATTATCAATATGAAAACATTAATGATACATAATATTAGTTAAAAAAAACAATGCTGGACCTGTTTACAACCTAGTTGACCCACACAACACTGTGCAATGTTTATACACCAGATATATGGAGACTAAAGATAATGCAATGCTCAGTCAGAATGCATGAACTAGGGATTAGGAATGGGCATGAACTGAACCACAAAGCAAAATCCATTATGAATTTTGCCCTGTTAGGGGTTCAAGCACAGAAGCTGATGACAGGCCTACTGTCATGAATTTCCACTGACTTTTAGAGCAGTTTGTGGTGGTTCATGGATGGAGCAGAAAGCAGGGTTTTAAAGGGACTTCAAGTCTCTTTAAGCCCCTGAATTTTGTTCCCCATGAAAGTGGCAAAAACCGCCACACAGTTATTTTGGGATGTCTTCTGCAGTCGCTTTAAATTTTAAAAGAACTGCAAAAGACTTTCCAAAAAAACAGCTGCATGGTGGGGAAACAGCTGAGACATGGAGATGCTGCTACTCATGTCTCAGCTCTCCCTCCCTGCTTTTTCCAGTCCTTTTAAATCAACCTGGTTTAAAGGGACTGCAGAAGAAATTGGGGGAAACAGCTGAGCTGCTTTTGCCAATCTTTCTGGTTCTTAAAAACATCTGGGATTTTTTTTTGGGGGGGGTTCCTTTTTTGTTTTCCTGAAAAATTCTGGATACTTTTGAGGTGCCAAAATATACCCCAAAATACCAATAAGGTATTTTCCAGGTATATTTCCAGCTTGAGAAGAACTGAATGCACACCCCCTAATCTTGTGCAGTCATTTTAAACTTTAAAGGGACTGCACAAGACAGCCTGAAACAGCTGTGCAGCAGGGAGCACCCACCACCCAGCTGTATTTTGGCCTGCAGGGAGCAGCAGGGAGCAAGGTGTTCCCCGCTGCTCAGCTATTTTTCAGGCTTTCTGTAAACCATGTTTAAAGGGTTTGTAGGGCCACAGACCAGTTTGGTTCATGAACAAACCTCCTGGTTCAGTTCATTTTGCGGTTTGGTTCATGGTTCAGACATGAACCAAACCAAAACACAGTTTCCTGGTTTGTGCTCATCCCTACTGGAATGTGCAAAACATTGGAGTAAACATGTTTGGCAGGCAAGCATTACAGTTTAACACTAGATTGCTCATGATCTGAGCCTCGGATTTTGTTGTCTTGAAGTCATTTAACTCGAACAGTTTGTCTCACAACTTTGCAGCTGTATATGGTTGTGATGATAGAGTGCCATTTCTTATGCTTAATGACCACGTTTGCACCTATGCAGTAGCTCAAATTGATTTCCCCCAGGGTAATAGGTGGTTGAGTCAGGTTAAATGGCATTGGGGATGGGAAATTATGGCTTTTCTGGGACTATACAAAAATGTGCATGTGTGATCTGCTGCTGAATCAGACAAGTCAACAGCCATTAACATTTATCAGGCAGAGACAGATGAACAACAGGTTGTACTTTTAAAAATTACACTGTATTTATATATGACTGACCTTTCTTTTTGCATTTAAATAATTGGTAGTAGAGTACAGTAAGTCAGCAGCAATAGATGGGGAGATTAATGAGCATTGCATTTGCTTTGAAATTCACCCACCAAACAATCTCAACCTGCTCAGAAGCAACGTGAACTGCCAACCAATTATTTGGCTTACAATGGATGACGCAAACCAGAGGATGTTCGAGTATCCCTAGCACCAACCAAGGATGTTGTCATGACTTACGAATACACAAAAAAGACTATACGGAACCCAAAACAGGGTTGCACTAGCACCAAAACTTTAATGCATGTTAGCTGAGCCAAAGTCCTGTCTCCCAGCCCCAATCTCAACTACCCCAAAACTTTTCCAGCAAAGTTCACTGTGCAATTGACAGCTACAACTGCACCCCTGTATTGGGGTCCTAAACCTTTTTGAGCATGTGGGCCCCACTGGAATTGAATTCTGACACAGTGTAGTAGACACAGCCACAAAAAAGCTGCCCCAAAATGGCTGCCACAAGAGGTGGAGCCAGACATAGAAATGGCTTCCACATCTTACCTTCAGTTACACAGGAAAGATCCTTGTGCTGTGGTGGCAGCTTTTGCCAAAACAATCCTTTTTTTAAAAAAAAAAATCTGTGCAGCCAATCAAACCTCCAGTGGCCAATTAGAAGCAAAAGCTCCATGTGGCCCTGTCCACTTTTTAAAACATTTGATGGGTGCTACACTGGAACCCCTGCCATAAATGAATCATTTGTGGAGATTACAGGTTGGAATTTAATGGCCTACAAGTGGCAGTGTTCAAAAATAACAATCTAATACTGAGTGGCTTCCCTAGCCTATTTGGTGTCCAAGGTGGATATTTTTTTAACACCCCCCTCCTCTTTTTTGCCATCAAATCACAGCTGACTTATGGTGGCCCCATAGGGTTTTCAAGGCAAGAGATGTTTGCAGGTGGTTTGCCATTACCTGCCTCTGGATCAGCCCTGCTTAGCTTCTGAGATCAGGCTAGGCTGGGGCTCTCCAGGTCAGGGTACCTCTTCAATATTTTCAGTAATAATCATGAAATAAAATGATGGTGGTGGTGGTCAAAAAAAGAAATGCAGACAGTGAAAACTTTCCTTTATTTAACTTCATATATAATCATGCCAGAAAAAAAAAAAATCACATTTCGGCACCCTGTTCCATCACAAGAGCCAGCATGGTGTAGTGATTAAAGTGTCAAATTAGAATCTGGGAAATACAGGTTTGAATCCCCACTTGTGCCATGGAAGCTTGCTGGGTGATCTCAGGCCAGTCACATTCAGCCTAGCTCTGACCTGGAGAAGACCAGGATAGCCTGATCTTGTCAGATCTCAGAAATGAAGAAGGGCCAAGTTTCGGTTTCGGTGAAGCGCATGGCAGTCGCCTTTCTGGGACGCTCCCAGAGGCGACCAGCCCACGCACGGTCAGGGGAGACTCCGCACAAGCAGAGACTCTAGTGAGCCTTAGACAAAGGCTCCAAACCAGCGGGCACCCGGGGAGTAGCCTCTTCGCCGGCCTGACAGTTGGAAAATTGAGGCTTTCCCCCTGTCCCAGTGGCCCCGCTGTGTAGTGCCCTGATGGGACCTAGCAACACCACCGACTTCCTGGAGTGAAGAAGTGGGAGATTGCTTAAAAAAGAAAGAATCGGCAGCAAACCGTGAGTTGAAGATCAGTTTGAAAGTGGATTAAATGCACTCACCCCCTAATTGTACAAACGTACGGGAGGAGGGAGCAACCCCCCTTGAAAAAAACAGGATTTATAAAAGAGAAGAGAAAGGGGGTAGAGTGAAAAAGCGGATTAGCGAAGTTACCTTTTGGGGTCTGTTGAAAGGAGAAGAGAATAGACTGTTTCCAGAGTTGCGTGGCATGAGCTTTTAAAAGTAAACAATAAAAATATCAGGGCAAAAGAGAGTCCCGGACAAGCTGACAAAGAAGCTGGGAGGAACTTCCGGTTCTGGTTCCCACCCCTTGGAGCCAACTGTCAATCAACAGAAAGACGAGATGCTCCGCCCTCTGCTGGATCAAATGCAAAAAATCAGTGAAACTTTATGTAGCATGGAAAGTGCTCTCAACAGTCAACAGAAACAATTAACAGATACAGCCAAGAAGATGGAGGAGATTGCAGAAAAATGCCTGATCTCAATGGAAGACACCAAAAAAATTAAGAAAAAGGTCAGCAAAATAGAAAAACATCAAGAGATGCAGGAAAAAAAATATTGATGCTACAGATGGAAAAATCAAACTTGACTCTCCATTTTCAGGGCATAAAAGAAGAGGAAAAAGAAGATCTCAGAAATATTTTGGTGAATGCCTTGGCACCAATAACTGGCAAAGAAGCGCAAAAATTAAGTGAAGAGATGGATTTGGCTTACAGAGCCTATTCCAACTTCACAAAGAAAAATAATTTGCCAGCAGAAGTGGTTGTCAAGTTTACAAAGCAACGTACCAGAGATCAAATTCTAAGAGCGACTTCAACAATGCCCTTGAAGATTGGTGAGCAGAACATAAAGATCCTAAAAGATGTTCCATATGAAATTCGTATGAAAAGGAAAGCATATAAAGGACTGGCCCTGTTCTTGCAAAAGTATCAAATAAGCTACAAATGGTGGATCCCAGAAGGACTGGTTTTTAAATTTAAGGACAAAAGAGAGAAGATTGACTCCATCTTCGAAGCTCAAGAATTTTTGAAGAGGCACGCCAGCTCAGAGGAAGATGCTGAACTCGCCAAATGGACAGTGTTAAGTAGTGGCCCGGAGGGAGGAGACGAAGAATCAGAGGATGGAAGAGCAATGAAGGGCCCATCAGATCATATAATCTGAGAGACTTGAAAAGGAGACAACCCAAAATATAAACATTTGTTCGTGAAGCGTAAAATGGATTATATCAATAACTAACCCCAAAGGGTTACTAATCTAACTAACAGGTTTATTTTTGAATTACAGTAAATTGAAAGAAGATCAGTCAACCACGGAAGAAGCCAAGAACTTTATATATACTAACAAAAAGATTAATATACTAATAGTGACTTCACTCACCTCTTTTCTTGATCCCTCTATATACCTTCCCTCTTTCTGTATTAAAAGCAATAAAATTCTCTCCTTTTTAGGAGAGTTTTACAAAAAAAAAAAAAAGAAATGAAGAAGGGCCTACATGGAGACAGGCAATGGCAAACCACCTCTGAACGTCTCATGTCTTGAAAACCCTACAGGGTCGCCATAAGTCAACTGTGACTTGATGGCAAAAAATAAATTTATTTATTTTATTTATTTATTTATTATGAGATTTATACCCCGCCCTCCCCGCAGAGCAGGCTCAGGGCGGCTTCCAGTCAGTAAAAAATACATACATAAAACATATTTAAAAATATGACAATTAACAACCCTTATAGATACAAAACATAAAACAATTACAAATACAAAATACAAAGTACAAAAATCCTGGCGGTGGTTAAAACCATTGGACCACTGTATCGCGATATCTAAAGAGCTGATGTTCCTTGCTTATCAACTTCAATGGCCCCTGCTTGGCAATAGGTGCTAGATGTTCCTGATCAGGCAGCTGCTCAGTTGTAGCATTGCAGGCTGGGCACTCCAGCAGCGGTAGCCCCTAATTGAATGCCTGGTGGAAGAGCTCCGTCTTACAGGCCCTGCGGAACTGAAAGAGGTCCTACAGGGCCCTGATCTCCTCCGGGAGCTCATTCCACCAGGTAGGGGCCACCACCGAAAATGCCTCAGCTCTAGTGGCAGCTAGCCTGGCCTCCCATGGGCCAGGGAGGGTCAAGCGGTTTTGCGGCCCAGACCGGAGTGCTCTCTGGGGTATATACGGGGAAAGGCAGTCCTGTAGATATATTGGACCCCAGCCATATAGGGCTTTAAAGGTGAGAACCAGCACTTTGAAGCAGACTCGGTATGCAATTGGCAGCCAGTGCAGTGACCTTAGCGCAGGCCGGATGTGTTCCCTTCTAGGGAGGCCCATCAGCAGCCTGGCCGTGGCATTCTGCACCAGCTGCAGCTTCCGGATCCATGACAGAGGCAGCCCCATGTAGAGAGCATTGCAGTAGTCTAGTCTTGAGGTGACCACTGCATGGATCACTGTAGCCAGGTCAGCCCGGTCGAGGAAGGGGACCAGCTGCCTAATCAGCCTAAGGTGATAGAAGGCTGACTTGGCAGTGGCCGCTACCTGGGCCTCCATGGTAAGGGAGGAATCCAGGAGGACTCCCAGGCTTCGAACCTCTGGCGCCGGAACCAGTAAGGCCCCACCAAAGGACGGAAATGGAATCCCCACCCCCGAACCACCCCAACCCAGGCACAGGACCTCCATCTTCACTGGATTCAACTTCAGTCGACTCAGTCTAAGCCACCCAGCCACGGCCTGCAACGCCCGGTCAAGGTCTTCTGGTCTGGAGTCCGACTGGCTACCCAACATCAGATAGAGCTGGGTGTCATCAGCATACTGGTGATATCCCAGCCCATACCTCCGGGCAATCTGGGCAAGGGGGTGCATATAGATGTTAAATAACATCGGGGACAGAACAGCCCCCTGAGGCACACCATACTCAAGTGGGTGCCTCCTTGACTGCTGATCCCCTAGCGCCACCCTTTGTCCCCGACCTTGGAGAAAGGAGGCAAGCCACTGCAAAGCAAGCCCCCGAATTCCCACGTCGGCGAGGTGGTGGACTAGTAGCTGGTGGTCACCCGTGTCATAAATAAATAAAAATCATACCAGTCGTGTTCTGAGCAGGCACTTGGGAGGGCTTTTGTTCTCCATTTTAAAGCCCAAGAGTTGACCATCCCAAATATCTACAAGGCATATTTGAGAGCTAGTGCCTTTGTACTAACTTTTACTAATTAACACTAGTCAAGGCATCACAAAATAGTGATGGCAAGTTTCACTAGAAGGTGCCCCCATCCTGCATTGTTTCCAAAGGATTAAAGTCAAACCAGAGAATCTCTGCAGTAGAAACTGAAGTGTTTGGGGGTGCCTTTTGCAAGCCCAGAAGAACCAGTGTAATGTACAAAGTACCTAGAGTACCCAGCAGTGCAATCAAAGGGTGCCCAGAAGAACCCACTGACATTGTGGCAATGGATAGGGATGAGACAGTCTTGTGACCAAGAATTGCAAATGGGGGGGGGACATGGAAAAATTAGGTGAAGGGAGACAGAAATGAATGAGAAAGGTGTGGGAAAGATGGAGATAAATTAAGAGAGGGAAAGGCTGTTTTATCTTTCTTCAACACCCTAATTACTGCTTTGCAAGATTTGGCTGAGCTGGATGCAAGGAAAGGAAGAGAGAAAGGCTAGACTCTTGGAGAAAATGGCCTGCAGGCTGGCAATTACTGCAGAAGCCATCAGCGTGCTGGCTTGGTTGTTGTTAAGTGAGTTTGTTTCAGTATTGGAGCAAGGGAAGTTTAGCTGATCCTAGAGTGGTGTTTTTTGTTTTTTTGCTCTGCTCAGACTTCCTTGCATCCCTAGTGGCTGCAGCCAGAACTGCATTTTAAAAATAAAGACTTTTGACTGGACAAAACATGACACTGACTTTGAGGGCCCCCTTCAAAGGTATTCCTCAAGCTGCATACGGGGATGATTCTACCCCCAACCACCATGCCCTTGGTATGCCACTGTTAGTACTGAAGTGAAACTTCTGAGGAAATATATGGTATGCACTATCTACAACTGAATAAGGAGAAAAAAACATCTTTTACCTCCTGCTTGTACTATTGATCTAACAGTTTTATTATATTGTGTAACTTGCTTTGGAAACATTTAGTTGAAAAGTAAGTCACATGTTTCCTGAACAAATCATTGAGATAGAAGGTGATGACAGTGGTGAATTCAGGCATAAAAAGCATCATTAATTTTTGTCATGCATATACTATATAGGTATAACATTGTCTATATAGGAATAACCTTTTTGTAGAACTTCAGAAATACATATGTACACACTTAATGCAGCATTTCCAACAAACTGGAGGTATATATCAGATCTGATATTCTTTAAATCCTGCATTTGTATGCCATTCAGTTGCTCTTGGATCACCCTTTATCTTACCGAAAAAAATAGCACATAGGGAACATTCTCTGTACTGAATGTGTATCATTCATATGGGCACATATATTCTCAATGCTACTGATGGATCCTTCCAAAATTTCTGAAGGCACATTTATTTTGTGACAGATCTTCTACAGCTTCTGAATTTTTCTCCCCTCTCCAACCTATTAGAAGCCTCTGAACTCACCAGATATAATTTTTAATGTTTCTGCTAGTGGTATAAAATTTTAAGATGAGTACCTTTGAAAATTGAATCTGATTTTTAATGATTATAGTGTCACATTTCCAGCCCAAAATACTTTTAAAATGTCATTAGCAGACATACCATTAATCATTTTGATATTTTTACCATTAAAATATCTTTCTTTTTTCATTAAAGAAATAATGAATATGAAAGTAAAGATAGAATCTATAGCAAATTAATGGCAGGACCAGAGAACCAGATTAACATGCTTAATTTTCCTTTGCTCATGACATCTCTGGTTATGTGTAGCTTCCGTGGAAAATAATGGTATCTGAAAACAAATGGCTAAATTATATTTCAATACTAGCATGCTTCAGTCCTAAATACATCCCCCCACCAATTTAGGTTCTTTAATGGTGGGTTAAAGCCATTTTACAGAAATGGTTGGTACATGATGCAGTAGTGGTATGCATGAGAATACTGAAACAAATTGCAATGGACTTGGGGTACTGATTGTTTGCTGATCAGATGGGAAAAACACGAAAATCACTCTGTTTACATAGCTGCAGTATTCCCACAATCATAAACCAAACCTGAGTATGTATATTTGTACATGCATGAGGTTTTCTCTGTATGATTAGTAGCCATTTTTAAAAATACATTATACCTCTGTAGGATAACATAGAAGAAAGTTTCATGACCTGGGGGGGTTATCTAGGGAATGTTTCATCTACAAACCCAACCTGATGAAAGCTCTGTGGGAGCTCTGAATAGGGATGCTACAAATTCTGTGGTATTTGGAAGACAGCTACTGTAGTACCAATTCATAAGTGAGGGGACGCCAATGATCCGGGGAATTACAGACCGATTAGCCTTATTGCCATCCCTGGGAAGATCTATTCTGCACTCTTGCAGGAGAGACTTCAGAACTGGCTTGATAAAGAGTTTCCTTTTTCCTGAACAGTGTGGTTTCCGTCAGGGTGTTGCAACTACAGACCATTGTCTGACACTTCTCCATCTCACTGCTAAGTATTCTTCACATCCAAGAGGTTGTCTCTACGCGGCCTTCATGGATTTGAGGGCTGTCTTTGATTCTATCTCTCGTCGTAGACTGTGGGAGAAATTAATGAACACCAATATTGACTGCAGATTACTGGGACTGATTATGGCCCTCTATTCTAATACATCCACCTCGGTTCGGGTGAATTCTTCAGGAATCAGGACAGACTCCTTTCTTGTGCAGAAGGGAGTTAGACAGGGATGTTTACTGGCACCTCTATTCAACATCTATATCAATGATTTGGTGCCATTTCTCAAAAAGAGAGCCAGGCATTCCCCGTATCTAGCTGGCCTCCCTATACCTCTTTTACTTTATGCTGACGATGCTGTTTTGTTGGCAACATCTGAAGTTGGACTGAGGTCTATTGTTAATGCTTTCCTGGATTATTGTAAACAAGAAGAGCTCACTGTGAATTATGCAAAGTCCAAGGTTCTCCGCTTTTCTGCTACTAGAAGAAGCAGTTCTCATCATTTTAAAGTTGGGGACGGTCAACTAGAATGGGTTTTGTCTTTCCGCTACCTTGGTATTGTTTTTAGCTACAATTTATCCTGGATGTGCGTTAAAAAGTCATCCAGATTTGCCATGGCATTGGTTGAGAGGTTTTTCCGCACTAAGGGGGCTAAGCAGATTCCTCCTGCCATTGAGGTGTACAATGCGGGGTGGTTTCCTAAATTCTATACGGTGCAGAAATTTGGATTGCTGGCGTGGATGAGAAATTGGATTCCCAGTTAAACTCCTTTCTTAGGAGAATTACCAGAACTCCATGGTGTGTTGCTGGGACTGTTCTTCAGATGGAACTGATTCAATCTTTGCTTGAAGCACGTGCATGGAGAAGGGCAATCAAGTTGAGATTCAAGTTATCCGACCCTAATTATTGCCCCCAGGCTGGCTTTCTTCATTTCATCCTAAAGGACACAACTTCTAACCCCTGGTTCTCTCTTCTTGCTGGTAAACTCAGGGCATTGGGAGTTTCGATTTCCTCACCTACTGAAGAGCTCATGCCCTCCCAGCTTGATGAAATTCTGAAAAAACTCAAGCAGTTGGATTGGGCCAGTACTGTGGCCAGGGCCAGACGCACCTGTTCCCCTTTGGCCCTGGGGTTGTCCCCACCAGAGAGACTTCCTGATTTTCATTCAACGCTACCAATTCCATCTCACCGTCGTGCCTTCTTGTTGGCCCAACTAAATGCATTTCCAACGATGGTAACACTGGGCAGATTTGGAGGCTTACCCTATTCAGAACGTCTCTGCCTTTGCAACTCTGGTGAAATTGAAACCCTAGACCATCTGATGTTTCGTTGTTCCCTCTAGACTCAAGATAGAGGAACATATATTATTCCTATTCTTACAAAGATGAATCTTTCCTTGCAATCCTGGGTGCTCTCAGTATTGTTATCTGACTCAAATGTTGATGGATCGACAACAGCCAACGTGGCACGGTTCTTGGCAAAGGTTGCCACTCTCAAGAAACATTGAAAACTTCATTAACTCTGATAATACCTATATTGTCTTTCAACTCTCAGATGATTTTAGTTAGTTGGCTCCGCTCCAAGTGTAGCTAGGTTATTATATATATATATATATATATATATATATATATATATATACACACACACACAGGGGTCTTTTCGTAGAAAAAGAGCTGCAGGAGCTTATTAGCATATGGTATGCTAATGAGCTATTAGGCTATTAGCATATGCCATGCCCCCTGACATCACCAGAAGTGATGTCAGAAGGGGAAGCAAAAGGGGGGGAGGCATCTTCAAAAGCCTCCCCTTCCCTTCTCCAGCTGGTCTGAGTGGGAGAGCTAAGAGAGAAGGCGTTTAAAGTTTAAACTCCTTCTCATGAGAGTTGGGCCACAGAAGGAGGAAAGAGAGAGAGCAGAGAGGAGGAAAGAAGGAAGGAAAGAGGGAAAGAAAGAGAAGGAAAGGGGAGGGAAAGAAAGAGAGGGAAGAAGGAGGGAAACAGGGAAAGAAGGAAAAAGAGAAGAGAAGAAGGTGGGAAAGAAAGAAAGAGAGAAAAGAAGAAGGAGGGAAAGAGGAAAAAGAGAGAAGGAAAGGATGGCAATTCGGCGCCGTTATATCCTATGGGCCATTGAAGTCAATGGTGAAAACATAGGGTATATTCTGGGGGCTGGAGGGGAGAGGGTTTGAGGGAGAGGCTCCAGACTCACAGGATAGCTGGTGGAGTCTCTCCCCAAGATACCCACCAAGTTTCAAGAACATTGGACCAGGGGGTCCAATTCTATGGGCCCCCAAACAGGTTGCCCCTATTCCCTCCATTGTTCTCTATGGTGGGAAAACAAGTTATTTTTTCCCCACCATAGAGAACAATGGAGGAATAGGGGCAACCTGTTTGGGGGCCCATAGAATTGGACCCCTGATCCAATGTTCTTGAAACTTGGTGGGTATCTTGGGGAGAGGCTCCATCAGCTATGCTGTGAGTTTGGAGCCTCTTCCTCAAACCCCTCCCATCCAGCCCCCATAATATACCCTATGTTTTCACCATTGACTTCAATGGCCCATAGGATATAATGGAGCTGAAATTGACATTCGGCTGCCTGAAAGACTCCCAGGGATGCTGGCTGGGGCGGGGCTTGGCTCCTGAGCTCCCGGAGCTGTGCTCCGGTGCACTCCCCCCCAAAAGACCCCTGTGTGTGTGTATATATATATATATATATATATATATATATATATACTTCTGGGCTTCTACCTGGGTTTTATCTATGTATATTGATTGTGACTATGTTCTCTGTCATATTTCTTGTATCTATTTTAGCCTCTTTTTCTACTCTCTTTTGTCATGACTTTGGTCACATAGACCCGTAATAATAAATGAAATGAAAATTCTGTGGCATAAAAAGAATATATGCACATTTTGAGTGCAGGCCTACCTGAAGACACACCCCAATTTACTGGAGACCACAGAGGTTATTGAAGGTCTTGCCATGTATGCCCTGAAACTTCGAACTGGGGATGATTATTTCATCAGTCATCAATACTGAACAATGCATAATGAAACAGAGCATGTTTTCAAGGAAATGTGACACTTAAGAGTTGCCAGAGCTCTAGTGGAGGTGGGGGTCCCTCGCTGCTAGGCCCTGCCCCCCAACTTTAAAACTGCCAACGAGCTGGCCAGCAGGGAGACTTAGGAGAAAGAGAAAGGCCCAGGCCGGCATCATGTAGGAAGTAACATTATAACATCACTGATGTCTGGGTGACGCTCTGGAGTTTGAGCAAAAACTCTGTGGTAGAAGCCAGTTTTACCATTGAGGTTTTTCCTAAATACTAGAGCATCACCAGGACATCGCTGGAGTGATAGTCATTTCCTGTGTGATGCTGGTGATGAGGTCTGTGCCTTTCTCTTTCTCCTGGTAAGACCTCCCCCCCACACATCCTCTGCTGGTTGCCAGGGGGGACCTAGTAACCCTAGTGACACTCAGCAAGTATTTTATAATCCATTTCCAATTGCAGATCAGATTGCAGTTGTTGAGAGATTTTTTTTAAAAAAAACAGTGGAATCATCTATATAAAGACAGGTTGGGTTTTAAATCAAGTGCTTGGAGGCAAACAATCCCCTCATAAAAGCACCAGTAAATCTACACAGGATCCAAAGAATTGTTGTTTCATGTTAGAATTTTGTCAAAGGGGTATGTTCTTTCAAGAATTCTTTTTGTTTGTTTCTGAACTCTAGAAAGTCCTTTTAGATATAATATTATGTGCAACTTAAAGAACTGTCTGTCCTGACCTGGATAGCCCATGCTAGGCTGATCTCGTCAGATCTCAGAAACTAAGCAGGGCCAGCCATGGTCAATATTTGGAAGGGAGACCACCAAGGAATACCAGTGTTGTCACATGGAGCCAGGCAATGGCAAACCACCTCTGAACTTCTCTTGCCTTGAAAACCTCACAGGGTCGCCATAAGCCAGCTATGGTTGTGATCACACACACTAAATAATCCACTTTCAGTGCACTTTCAAACTGGATTTTTTATGTGTGAACTGGCAAAATCCAGTTGGAAAATGCATTGAAAGTGGATTGAAAGTGGATTATTTAGTGTGTGTGATCACAGCCTATGACTTCACACCACAAATGGAGAGCCAGCAGATGCCGAAAGGAAACACAAGATTAATTCAGAGTGGGAGGCAAAGAGCATGGGCTCCATATATAAAAAAGCAACCTGACAAAGCATTGGGGAAAACAGAAGACTTACCTAGGAAATCCATCACTGGTATTTGGAAGTTGTTTGGAAGCAGCAGTAGCAGCATTGCATGGTGTAAAATAAAGGAACATAAGAAGGGAGCATGTTTGTGCACTGTACCTGTAATAGAATTATTTCTTTCACAGTGAACTTTGGTGGGGTGTAGCTATGACTTCACAGCAAAAACAAAATCAGATAGAACTGTCTTTAATTTTGGTGAAAATTGGACAAAGTATAGACTAAAACTTTCCTTTGTTTGGAATGACACCCATTTGATTTAAGCCATTTCAACCATTCCAGCAAATACATCTCCTCACAAAGAAATAAAAGTATCATAATGACATTAGCCAAAACTAAGTGGATCATGTTTTTTAATAAAGAGCTTGCAACAAAAAGCAGAAAATATTCAAGCTGCATCCTCAGAGAGAGATGTTGGGGAGGTAAACTAAGGCCGAGGACAGACTGGCAATTTGCCGCGGGATGGGACCCGGGCTGACAACGACTCAATATCGGATTAAATGGAATGTTCACACAGGCACATCTGCCTGGCGTCCCCCACCCGTAGCCTACCGGTGCTCTCGCGCTTCACTGCCGGATTAAAAAAACACCTGATAAAAGCCGACGCAAATCTTGAAAGCCTGCGTTCGTCGCGCGTTTCTCCGCTTCCGGGGAGTCTGAACGCGCAGCCGAAAAGCCGGGAGCAACCCGCGTTGGGCATGAGGCAGCAGCGGTGTGATTGGCTGCGCTCCGCTCCACTGCCCAATGCAGTGCCGGCGTTGCAGGGCAAAAAAAAAAAATCGCCGAAATGCGCTTATGCGCATGAGCGCTTGAGCGCTCAAGCGCTCATGCGTACATACGCCCACAGCCGAAATAATGGGGAAACAGCGAATATAGCGCGCCTCCGGCGCGGCAGTCTGAACGCTCCCGCGTGCCTCCGTCCCGTTTCTTCCGGCAGAGGCCCCCGCTGTGTGGACGGGAAAACCCGGTATCGTTTACTCCGGGGTTTTTTTTGCCCCGACTCGATACCGGGGCAAATTGCCAGTCTGTCCTCGGCCTAAGATTCAGGCAGCTTTCAAATTAAGTAAAACAGAACATAAGATAGCATCCAAATAAAAGATTAGTTCAGAGAGAAGCTGTCGTGAAAAGTTTCAGAGACAAAGCCTCTTGAAGCCTCTAGCAGTGCCATCCTAAGACTGTTTTCCTGGGAGTAAGCCCCCCTGAATGGACCTGAGAAGGATTCTGAGGAGACCTTCTCAGGATTGCTCTCTAAATGAATCAATTAAAGGCTGTCACCACTGAAAATATGATTGTCAAGAGGAGGGTATCGCAAGCTGGGCTGGATTTCTGGCCGATTTCTACTGTCTTTATTGAGTTGCTATCATTGTACCTTCCTGGTCTTTGCATTTCTGGATTCATGCTTTCACTGCCACTCTACTGTTTTTTTTTATGTTCATGGTTATTATTGTCATTATATGTTTTATTGTTTTATTATTTGTTTGTTTATTTATTATTTGATTTATATCCCGCCCTCCCCAACGGGCTCAGGGTGGCTAACAATTAGGGCTCGAACCCATGATTAAAACAACTAAAAGCAATATAAAACCATACAATATACAATCAAATGCTGGTTGTTAAAATGGATGCAGTAATGCACCACAGAAATATTTTATCAAGATAATAGAATATAAATATTTCAAATAAATAATGAAAGTGCAATTCCTCCTCCCACCATCCACATCCAAATAACATTTATATTGATCTTTCCTGCATGGCAGAAGATAATCTCAGTAAAGAAGGTAGTAAACATGAAAGTATAAAATGCTAAACTTTCAGATCTGCAAATGCAATGATAGCTGTTAGAAGATGGCATTTATTTTGCCTATAAGGCCACTATATATGTTTTTTCTTCTATGGGCCACTTTCATAACTGCTGTTTCTAAAATAAGTTGAACATTTTAGTTCTCACTTGAGTGAGACAGCTAGACTTGCTAGCAGAAACAGAAGCAACTGACCTCCTAAACTTCATAGGAATAAAGTGAAAGCTGTTAAGGAAGGGTTCTTTGCACAAAATAAGGCCACATCAAATGCATTTGAATGGTAGCAAATTTAAAGCAGGGCGCAGGAGATGTTTCTCACCTGGCACATTATTACTCTGTAGAATGCACATTCATTTCTCCACTTTGAAGTTATCTTGCCAGTTTGCAGTGACTGGAACTGTTATTTGCATGATATTAAAAAAACCCAGACCTTTGCAAAATAAGATAGAGATTACATGTGATCCCATTTGATCATGAGAAAGGTATCTTAAAGTCTTTTAAAGAAAATATTAAATTAATTTCTTTATATGTATTTTCATTGTGCAGACAATATCCAATGGGAACCAACAAAACATTTCAGTTTGGGTGATCTGGTCTGTAATCCATTAATGTCAGGTTCATTTCTTCCTCTATTGATCACTTTCAAATGTAAAACTGATCAGGTGGATGCCTAGTTTAATCCAATGCTTCATGTCTTATCAGAAAGTGCAAACAACATACTATTCACTAGATCTATATATCTGTCTAATTTTCTCAACCATTTATTGGCCTAATAATGTTGAAATTATTAGTCAAATTTAAATTAATATGAATAATTTCCAGTCCATATGTTTGCAACCTGCATAATCCATCTTTTTCATTCAATGCCAGAACATTTCTTCTTCTTTCCTGTCTTTTTTCCCTTCTCAGAGAGATTTTATAAGTTGTGTCTTATAGGTCATATATAGAACCCATGTAGCTACAAAAATGGGGGGGGGAGCCCTGGAAATATTTCAGCTTGCCTAATGATAATGTTGGGCAACCTGGGGTGCCAACCTTCCCAATGGTCATTTGCCTAACTACTAGGTATCTCCCAGAATGTATAGTACCAGCAGTAGGTAATTACAGACTGATCTTACCTCCTCAGATAATTTTCATATGTAATCCTCAGAGCACACATTTAGCCAAACCTGACCAAGTAATTGGTATGTTAGGTTACTTATAGGGAGTTGATCTTTTTCAAGAACAGCCAGTTTGGTGTAGTGGTTAAGAGTACGGACTCTAATCTGGGAGAACCGGGTTTGATTTCCCACTCCTCCACTCACAGCTGTTGGATGACCTTGGACAAGCCATAGTTTTGTCAGAGGTGTCCATGAAAAAGAGCAGTTTCTGTCAGAGTTCTCTCAGCCCCACCTACCTCACAGCGTGTCTGTTGTGGTGAGGGGAAGGAGTTTGTAAGCCACTCTGAGACTCCGAGTGAAGGTTGGGT
The DNA here is from genome assembly GCA_029375565.1 of Gekko gecko. Classification (NCBI taxonomy): domain Eukaryota; kingdom Metazoa; phylum Chordata; class Lepidosauria; order Squamata; family Gekkonidae; genus Gekko; species Gekko gecko. The sequence goes on from JAPDNY010000001.1 coordinate 212,557,583, forward strand.
TATAAATCTAGTCTCTTCTTCTTCGATGCACTTTACAACAATATCTGAACAATGTACTTTACAGCAATCTGAACAGAGTTTGAAAGTGATTTTGGAACAAATGCTATTATTTATCTTCAAGGTATGCTGTGGCTCACAGCTGTCAGCCATATCTGCAACTAACCATCAGATAAAGCAAGGGCCTGAGATTTACAGTTAGTGAAAATGAAACATATATAGACATATTGAACATCTGGTTGGTATACAGTTAAAGTGTTAGCCTAGGACTGGGAAGATCTGGTTTCAAATATCCCCACAAAGTGGAGAGTACAGACAGAATATTTGGAGGAACACTGTCACCAGTGGTAGAATTGGACCAGAATTTTGTTTTCCCTTCCTGTTTCCAGATATAAAGCTGGTGTATGGCCAGAAGTGTGAGCCAAAGCTCATGGTGTTGGATGAGTTGGCCCACTGGATCTAGAACCAGCCCAAGATATAACTCCAAATATACTTGATTGTTTTTGTTTTATTTGAATTGTATTTTTTAATTTTTTTTTTGTAAGCCACTTTGGGGAAGGAAGGCGGCTTGGTATAGCCCAGTCTCATCAGATCTCAGAAGCTAAGCAGGGTTGATACTTGGAAGGGAGACCACCAAGGAAGACTCTGCAGAGAAAGGCAATGGCAAAGTACTTCTACTTCTTACTTGACTTGAAAGCCCCTTTCTGGAGTCACTGTAAGTCGGCTGTGACTTAACAGCACTTTACAAACAAGCCACTTTGGGTTCCTTCCAGGAGAAAAAAGAGAAATAAATATTTATATAGGTATTTGTTAGTTGTGAATTGTATAATCTTGGACCAGTTGTTCTTCCTCAAACTAACATACTTCACAAGATTGTTGTGGGGGGGGGAACTTGTGGAGGATGAACTATGCATTCCACTGTGAACCCCATGGAGGAAGGATGAGGTAAGAATGTGATAAAAGTGGGATTTCTTCATGTATCTGAGAGAACACTGAATTGTTATTTGTGATTTTAAACTGCTCCAGTGACAATAAATAATAAACACTACAGATTTACTATTCTGTTTATTCTTTCATTGATGACCTGCTTCCTTGTGATAAAAATATTTATTGTTTAAACTCTTCTTACCTCTTGATTATTCTTAGTTGAAGTAGACCCTTCCTAATCCCCCTCCATCAAATATGACTGGTTTAGTACATATTTCTGCTTTACTGTAGATTAAGTCTTTATGTTTTAGTTAATATTAAGATAAATTCTCTTTTCACTTTACCCAATTTCTTCCCAAAATCTAACAATTGATTTATTTTCCTCTTTATATGGATTTAAAGTCTGTCTCACGTCATTTCTTTTTTTGATCAAAAAAGAAATTTGAAGAGTGGAAGGACAGGAAGGGAAGTTCTATATCCAAAACAGTGAATTTCAGAAAAAGAAATTCCACTTCCCATAATAACACTGGATCAATCCTTTCATCCTTCCCCACTTCCTTTCTTGTGGCCCAGGACAGACTGGCAATTTGCCCTGATATCGAGTCGCGGCAAAAAAACCCCGGAGTAAACGATACCGGGTTTTCCCGTCCACACAGCGGGGGCCTCTGCCGGAAGATACTGGACGGAGGCGCGCGGGAGCGTTCAGACTGCCGCGCCGGAGGCGTGCTATATTCGCTGTTTCCCCATTATTTCGGCTGTGGGCGTATGTGCGCATAAGCGCATTTTGGCAATTTTTTTTTTTTGCCCTGCAACACCGGCACCGCATTGGGCAGTGGAGCGGAGCGCAGCCAATCACACCGCTGCTGCCTCATGCCCAACGCGGGTTGCTCCCGGCTTTTCAGCTGCGCGTTCAGACTCCCCGGAAGCGGAGAAACGCGCGACGAACGCAGGCTTTCAAGATTTGCGTCGGCTTTTATCAGGTGTTTTTTTAATCCGGCAATGAAGCGCGAGAGCACCGGTAGGCTACGGGTGGGGGACGCCAGGCAGATGTGCCTGTGTGAACATTCCATTTAATCCGATATTGAGTCGTTATCAGCCCGGGTCCCATCCCGCGGCAGATTGCCAGTCTGTCCTCGGCCACAGTTTGTGTTTGCTCTAGAGGTTTGAAGGCTGATAAAATGTTTAAATTATTATACTCTGACTAAAGTACCAGGCATTCTGTGAGCTGGATGCTCCACACATTGGCCTGTTTAACTGAAGGGGAACAATCAGATTAAGTTAGCATACACTGGAGTCCATGACAGAGTGCTCAGTTCACTCAGTCCCCTACACCTATGGTAGGCATGATCTTCCAAAGGCAAACATTGATCCTTAGTGTGGTGAGTGAATACAGAAACACGTGAAGGCGCCATATCACATAGTATGCCCTGACTATCAGCAGCCCTCAAAAATCTCAAGCAAAGGTCTTTCTAAACTCTTCTACCCAAGAGACATTTAAACAGAGTAACTAGGTGTGAGCTACATCCAGGCAAGGTATGTGCTCTACCACAGAACTGCAGTCTTTTCCCACTGAACTAACTGGCTTTTGGTACGCTTGACAGAAATGGATATAACACTGCATGGATAAAACTTCACTGTTCCAGTGAGTCAGTATTGGATCTCATCTCAGCATATTAGCAAAAAGGTTGCTGATACAATGGATGTCCCCCAGGATGCCATTGTATTTTGTTATGCCGAAACCTATAGTCAGGCCAAACTATTAAGTGCTCAGCTGCACAGGAACTGATGACAGAAAACTGTTACAATTGTATGCTGTCAATAGGTAGACTGTATGAGACAAAGAGTCCTGTTTAGAAATGATCTAGACAAGTAGTCCAGGATCTACTTTTAATAACCTATGATGTTAACATAAAGAGCTATCTATCAGTCACTGTTCTGTTCATTCACTCTTACAGTTTCCACCATAACTTTCTCCTTAACTATAAAAAACAAAACCTTACACAAAAAGGGGAAAGTGACATAGCTGCTGAGTTCATCCACTTCAGATTGTACTCTTTTAGGGTTTCCTTTAAACAATTGTTTTATTTACAGCCACCTTGAGTTTCATGAGGTAGAAAGATAAACTTTTTATACCAATCAAACAATAAATAAAGAAGATCAAGGCATGATTTTATCATACCCACCACGTGAACACCAGTGATTTAGACAAGCAAGAGCTCATTGATAAATGACTGATTTGGACTTACATCATTTTGACTATGTGCTGAAAGTGACACCATGGTGTCCTGGAATGTTAGTTATAATTTTTTTTTAAGTCTGCCAGTGTCTAACTTTATGCCTCACTAGGAATAAGGCCCATTGTGGAAATAAATATAACGAGCTCTAGAAAGAGGCTTTGGGAGAGCACCAAGGCCTTGGGCACCTGCCCAGTTGACGGAAAATTATCCAGGAGAAAATATATATATATGGCTCCTATAGACAAAGATTCAAGTTCTGCTCATGGAATAGTACCTATAAGCAGAGGACTCATAAGTACCTGTGGGAGACATCTCTTTTAATACTCCCCCACTTTTCCCCTTTCCCTTCCTTGGCAGCCCCCATAGCCTCTCCGCTTTTCCTGCTTCCTTTTCTCCTTCTGATCCACTAGCCAATCTACTTTTATCTACCCCTATCTTTAGCTTTCCATCTTTCTCTTGCAGGTGGGGGATCTACAAGGGCTTGCAGGGGATGTGGTTTAGGGCACTTTTTTTTTTTAATTTCTTTAATTTTAAACAACCAACAACAACAACCACAAAAAACAAACATAACATATATGAACACAAACACATCAACAAACCGACCAAGCAACATCAATAATAAAAAAAGATAACAATCACAAACAAAACGGCATGAGTGACCATGTCGTCTAATCTAACACAATAGCAAATATCCTCACCTTTCACCCCATTAACATAAACCAAAATTTGTCTCTTTTAGCCACCTATAAAATCCCGACCAATATTTTTCAAATTCTTCCATACTTTTCTCTTCCAACATAAATGTCAATTTCTCCAATTCTGCTATATCATATACCTTATTAATAAGTTCCTCTCTAGTAGGAGTATTTCTGTCTTTCCATCTCCTAGCAAAGACAATTCTTGCTGCCATCACAACTTGCATGATTAAATATAATTCCTCTTTCTTAAACATATCAGGGATAACATTTAACAAGAAGCACTCCGGTATAAGTGAAACTTTTTTCCTCAGTATCTTATCAATAATTTCTTTTACCATTCTCCAAAACTTTTTTGCTTTACTACACGACCACCACATGTGGTAGTAAGAGCCATTACTATAGTTGCATTTCCAACAGTTTTTCCCAATATTTGTATTGTATTTATTTAACCTTTCTGGGGAGATATGCCATCTATAGAACATTTTTAAGATGTTTTCTTTAAAGGCACTAGACCTCACCCATTTTATGTTTCTTACCCAAATTTTATTCCATTGCTCTAATTCTAAATTATGGCCTATATCCTGTGCCCATGCTATCATAGATGGCTTTACCCATTCGTCCTGCATTTTCCATTCTAACCAAAAATTGTATGCCTTTCTGATAAATTTTTCACTTGTGCCCAACCATACCTTGTCTAATTCAGTTTGATTTTCATAAAATCCTACTTTCTTATCTTTTGCCCATCTTGATCTGAGCTGGATATTTTCCCACCACGTCAGATTCGTTCTGTGTCCCTTAAGTTGTTCTTCAGGAATCAGGTTTCCATCTGAGTCGAGCAAATCTTCATATCGCCATTTAGAATACTTAATGTATAGAGAAGGCTTTACAAAGGCTTCTATGGGTGACAACCATCTAGGCGTTTTCCTATAATACTTATCCTTTATCTCCACCCAAATTTTATATAAAGCCGCTCTAATTGTATGTTGTTTAAAATGGCTATATATAAAATCCTTACTATACCACAAATAGGCGTGCCAGCCCTGCACCAAGTCGTGGCCCTCTAGTTTAAGCAGTCTTCGATCTTCCTGCATAAGCCATTCCCTTATCCATTGCATTGCTGCCGCCTTATAATATAAGGCCCAATTTGGTAGAGCTAACCCACCTCTCTCTTTCTTCTCTTGAAGGTATTTTAACTTTATTCTTGGCCTTTTCTGTTGCCATATAAAGTCTTTTATCAATTTTTCCAAGTCTTTAAAGAAACTCTGATTTCTCAGAATCGGGATTGTCTGGAAGAGAAATAGAACACGTGGCAAGACATTCATCTTTATCGTAGAGATTCTTCCAAGTAGCGAAATCTGAAGTGGTTTCCACTTTTCTAAATCCTTTTTTAGATCCAAAAATAATTTTTTATAGTTATCCTTAAACAGAGAGCAACATCTATTTGTCAGGTATATTCCTAAATATTTTATTTTTTTCTGTACCTCAAATCCTGAAATTTCTTGCAAAGTCTTTACTGCATCCTCTCTGCTATTTTTCAATAATATCTTTGTTTTATTTTTATTAACCTTCAATCCTGCTACCTTACTATATTCTTTTAAAACAGACAGTAAATGTTCCAATGATGACTGTGGATCTTCCAAAATGAAGACCATATCGTCCGCGAAGGCCTGGACCTTGAAAATTTCGCCTTTAATTTGCAGGCCCTTGATCTCCTTTTTGTTTCTAATCTGTACTAATAAAGTTTCCAACGCAAAAATAAAAAGCAAAGGTGATAAGGGGCAACCTTGCCTCGTGCCCTTATGGATCTCTATGTTACGAGTTGTGTCTCCGTTTATTGTTATTTTAGCTATTTGATTATCATATATTGCACCAATCATCCTAAAATTTTTTTCCCCACATTGCCATCTTCTTAGTTTTTCTAACAGGAACATCCAACTCAAATTGTTGAAAGCTTTTTCAGCGTCGATGAAGACCAAAGCCATAATTTTTTCAGGGTGCTGTTCATAAAATTCCAAGACATTCAAAATCGTTCTTACATTGTTTTTAATTTGTCTCTTAGGTAAGAAACCAGATTGGTCCTTATTTATAACTTGTGACAGTACTTTTTTAAATCTTCCAGCTAGAATATATGCATAGATTTTATAATCAACATTGAGGAGAGATATCGGTCTGTAATTCTTGATTTCATTTTTTTCCGTCCCCGACTTGTGTATTAACACAATTTGGGCTTCCTTCCAAGATTGTGGTATTCGACCATTCACTGAAATATTATTTATTACTTCTTTCAGTGTTAGCATCACCTCCTCTTCATAAACCTTATAGAATTCTATAGGAATCCCATCGGGGCCTGGCGTTTTCCTGTTTTTTTGATTTCTAATTGCCTCAGTTATTTCACATACCGTGATTGGCCCATTTAAAAGTGTTTTTTGCTCTTCAGTGAAACATCCCTCTGGGCTTTTATCCAAGTAGGTTTTTAACTCTTCTAAATTACCCTCTTCCTGCTCATACAGTTTTTTATAAAACTGTGCAGCCACTATCTTCAAATCCTTTAATGCATACATTTCCTCTCCTTCTTCATTTTTTAAGCTTTTTATAAATTTCTTTTCTCTTTCCGTTCTTAGTTTGTATGCGAGCCATCTCGTTGGCTTATTAGAATGTTCATAGAAAAATTGCTTCACATAGCTTATCTTTTTAGCCACTTCTTGGGTCAGAATACAATTTAACTGATGTTGCAAGTTCTTAATTTTATTTCTCAGTAATTGATGGTTATCCTTTACCAATCTCATCTTCATTTCTTCCTTCTTTATTTTTTCTCGGATCTGATTGAGTTCTCTATTTTCTTGTTTTCTTTTCCACGCATTTTGCCTAATAAACCAGCCTCTTGCGAAAGCCTTAAATGCGTCCCACGTTATTTCCAAGGGTACTTCTGACTGTATATTTTCTTTAAAAAAAAATTTAAATTCCAACTTAGATTCTGTTATAAATTTTTTTATCTTTGAGAAGAAAAGTATTTAACATCCACCTTTTTTTACGTGGCGTATCTGACAAAACCAACATGACTGGATTATGGTCCGCAAAAGTACTAGGAAGGATCTCAATTTCCTTAATATCATTCACCATCTCAATAGACAACCACATCATGTCTAACCTAGACCACGACTTATGTCTATTTGAATAATAAGTGAAATCTTTTTTATCACCATTCTTCGTTCTCCATGCATCTATGAGAGTAAATTCTTCCACTGATTTCATAAAAGAATTTGGTAGTTCATTACCTTGTTTCTGTTTTGTACCTAAGTTTTTCCTATCTACCGATCTATCAAACACTGCATTAAAGTCTCCCACTAGACATAATTCATCAAATTTTTGTTTAGCTATTACTTCTCTTATTTGCTTGAAAAAATTTTCTTGTCTCTCATTTGGGGCATATATATTCACTATAAGAGTTGTTTTGTTCTGTCTTCTAATTTGTGTTATAACAAATCTTCCGTCCTCCGATTGGGCTATCAGGTCTGGTTGTAAATTTTCCTTGATATATGTCGCTACACCTTTTTTTTTCTTTTTACTGTCTGCTGCTGTAAAAACTTTACCCAGCTTTTTAATCTCCAATAGGCGTAAGTCATCCTTCTTGATGTGCGTCTCCTGAAGACAAATTACATCCGCTCCAAGTTTCTTTATCTGATGAAATACTCGTGATCTTTTTTGTGGCGAGTTCAGCCCATTAACATTAATGGAGAGTACCTTTAATCCTTGATTATTCATCTTTATCTTCTTCTGTGACTTCCTTGCTTTGCCTTTGTTGTTGTCTTGTGACCACTTGTGATGCGTGAATAACTTTCTTTTTCCTATTTCTTTTTGGTTTCTCTCGTCCTGCTTCAGACCCCTGCGCCCCCTCCTGTTTCTGGGCATCCTCTTCCCCCTCTGATAAATCTTCTTCTTCCTCTATCCATCCAAGGTCTTTCCCATATTTCTCCATGAAATCCTCCAATTTAAAAGTCGAATTAATCTTAAATCTTTTTTCCTTTATATATAAAGAAGAGGCCTTCTGGAAGCAACCACCTAAATTGAATACCATATGATTTAAGGAGGTTAGCTAGCACCGAATATGCCTGCCTCTTTTCTCTCACCCTCCATGGGATTTCTCTCAAAATTCTGGTTTCAGAGTCATGTATCCTGAGTGTTCTGTCATTTGACGCTTTAAGGATCTTGTCTTTTAATTCTCTTTTACTAAATTTTATATGCACTTCTCTCGGAACTTTATTGCGCCTCGCATAAGCCGAGTTTACTCTGTATACCAGATCTATATTTTGTTCTATTTCAGAAGTAGATTCCGTTTCCAAAAATTCCGCCAGTGCTTGTGTAATTTCTTGTTTCAAATTTTCCTCCTTCTTTTCCGGAATATTTTGAATTCTTAGCATATAAGATGCCCTTTCCACCTCTAATTTGATTACCGACTCTTCCAGAGCTTCTTGTTTCGCTTTCACCACTTGTATTTGTTCTTCTGTCTCCTGCGTCTTAAACTCCAGTTTATTTGTTAGTTTTGCTAAGGAGGCTATCTCTTGCTTATTCTCTGCTAATTGCTTTTTAATCTCTTCCGTTTGAATTGTCAACTGATCGGATATATCATCCAGTTTCGATAGTTCTTCTAGTTTTTCTTGTATTGGTTCCATAGCTTTAGCTACTGCTGTTTCTACCGCTGTGGCTACCGATTCCTGAATTAAATTTTGCAAATCTCTCAATGACAATTGAGGTAAACTTGTTGATGTGGAGAAGGATGGGCGCCTCCCTGCCCCTGTTTTATCCATTATAATTAATTATAAAGCTTAATATCAATTATCTTACACAGTCCCTCCCCCAGCAAACTGGTTTAAGTAGCACTTGATGCTTCACTATTAAATCCTTTTATAAACATAAGAAACTCAAAGATGTCCTTTTGTATGATAAAAAATATAGCCAGACCAGAGATCCCCTACTTCAATTAATTCTCAACTTCCATAGACAAAAACATCCAATAAATCACCTATACATAGTAAAGTCCTTATACAGCTTAAGACAAACAGAAAACCAACTTCCCTCCCCCTCTCCCCCCTCTCTCCCCCCTCCCCCCACTCCTCCCTTCCTTCCTCTTCTTGTCTTCTTGTCTTCTTTCTTCTATATAGTCATCTTTCTTCTTTTGGTATTATAAATCACCTATGACCACTTATTCCAAACACTTCTGGCACCCTTTCCCTTCACTGCCTTTATCACGGTTCATTGCCAGTTTCTTACTGTTAATCAGTTAATTCACTGAATATCCTCACCACTGTATATCTAACCTCCAAATGAGAGGAAAGAAAATAATAATAACACACCAGCAAATGCACACATAGAAGAAGATAAATCAAATCTTTGTCAACCTTTATAAATGTCCATAAGAGAAAGGTCAAAAAGAGGAAAAGGAGAAACTAACGAAGGGAAAGAAAAGGAAAGAGAGCAGGAGAAGAGAAATTGGTACTCTTCTTCCTTCCAGTGTTTTGTTTCAGATTTTCTCCCAGCAATTTCTACTGCTGCCAAAGGCTCCTTATGTATATCACCGCCTTCCGTCTTCCACCTTTTCTATTTGGCTGCTTCTCTCTGTTTCTAACAGTCTGCCTTTGTCCTTGACCAAGTCTGCAGCTGTTTAAAGTAAATTGGGTCTTCCCCTTTAATTGCAGCACAATTACTTGGCCAGAGGATTAGACTCTCTTCCACGCCACATTTTCTTTTTCTCCCTTTAAGGCTTCTCAGTCCCCCGGCTTTCACCCAGCTGTTGTACTTTCCTAATTTTGCCTACATTGGTTCCAATTTATAGCAGTTCATTTTCGAAGTCAGTCCAAAATAAACACCAAACTCGTGATTGTTTCCTTACGGAGGAGTTCTCTGCATGGGTTTCAGTCCTCAGCGTTTACCCAGCAAGGAGAACCCTGCTGGGTGTTGCCCCACCTTCTGCACTGAAGCAAGTTTCGTTCCGTTGGAGCTTGCCGCCGCTAGCCTCCGCCGTCGAAACAAGAGCTCCTTGCTTGAGAGGCTTCCTTGCCTCTTCTTGGGAACTTGGAACACCCCAAAGGCGGCGTCCTCTGCCCCAAAGGTAGGGCGAACGACTGTACTCGGTCAGGAGCTCGTCCCGACTGCGTCTGTCGTCGTCGCGACCGGAACCGGATCTCTGGTTTAGGGCACTTTTTATCCATTATTTCAGCCCTATACAGGTCCTGGAACTCGACCCATATGTCGGGGTGTGGCAAAAAGTGCCCTAAACCACCCTCCATTATCTCAAAAAAAAAAATGTTAGGAATAGGTTTCACCCAAATCTATTATAGTTATGTTTGTCAGTCAAGACAGCATAAATTAAAATTTATCTATCATCTATCTATCTATCTATCTATCTATCTATCTATCTATCTATCTATCGTCTATCTAATTTTTGTCAAGCAGGGACACTGCTGGAACTCTGGCAAAGTACTTGGCAAAGAATTAATTGAAATGGCCAGGGCAAAGAAAATGATTGCATTGCTGAGTTACAGCAGCTAGTTGGCCACCTCAAATTGCATGCTAGGTTGTGGCACGCAGCAGAGCATTTGTTAGGAGACTATGTGAGTCCATGATGGGCCTCCATCTCTCACAGCATAGGACCAGGGTCACTAAGGGTATATGGGATGGTGCTGTGGATCAGTGGCGCTAGTGGCGGACTTTAACCTAGCACCCTAAGACTGGAATTGCAAAATTTGAAGTTATTAATGACGTTTTTCTTTCAGGGCTGCTGGCCATGGGGCGAGGTGAAGAGTCAACATCTGCAGCCACAGCATGGTCCTTTGGGCCATCCACCAGGCCAGGAGGACACCCTGGCCAGGAAGGCCCTTGTGTTATAAGCTGAGGCTCTTGTGATGATAAGAGCAAGATGGCCTAGAGTGCAGATAGTCTGGTTGGCTATTCTGCTTTGCCATGAAGGAGAAGGCCATGGTGCTACAAGTGGAGACTGGCCTTGTGATGATAAGAGCAAGGTGGCCTGGAGTGCAGATAGTCTGGTCAGCTATTCTGCTTCACCTTGCGATGATAAGAGCAAGGTGGCCTGGAGTGCAGTTAGCCTGGTCGGCTATTCTGCTTCACCATGAAGAACAAGGCCATGGTGTTACAAGTGGAGACTAACCTTGCGATGATAAGAGCAAGGAGGCCTAGAGTGCAGATAGTCTGGTCGGCTATTCTGCCTCACCATGAAGGGCAAGGCCCTGGTGTTGCAAGTGGAGGCTGACCTTGCGATGATAAGTGCAAGGTGGCCTGGAGTGCAGATGGTCTGGTCAGCTATTCTGCCTCACCATTGACCCTGGTGTTACAAGCTGGGGCTGACCTTGCGATGATAACAAGGTGCCTGGTGATTGCTGCCAGGTCTGGCCCCAACGAGACACCCCTCCCACAAGGCCAAAACAGTCCAGGACAGGACTCTGACTCCCCAACCCCTTTTCCTGGTAGAAACAAGGCTTGAAGGCTGACCATACTGTTGCAGTTGCCTAACAACCACCACCAAGGGCATTCATTTCTCAAAGCTACAGGCACTTCTATAATTTCTGGGGGGCTAACCTCCAGAGTGGTTTGTTGCTTATGTTGTTGTTAGATTTCAGATTTTTCTGCAAAACTGGGCTTTTTCAGGTTTATAGAAATATCTGTCTTGTCTGCCCATGCTCCTAGTTTCTGGATTAAAGTTTTCACAGATGGGGTCATGTTGAGAATTAGATATATTAATGATGGAGGGTGCAGGAGACATGGGTGCATAACAAACAGAAAGGAAAGATGCAATAGGACATCTCTGTTGTGTTTCTGAAAATTCTTGGTAAAAAAAGTGAAACAGGAGAGTGGGGTTCTTGTCTTGTCACGGAGAAAATGAAGTTAAGGCAGAACTCTTCTAGCTAACAAGAAAACAGGAGAAGAATACAGGGCTATAATTCACATGCCAAAGAACAACTCATTGCCCCCCCAGACAGAAGAAAGAGTCAGACAACCAAGGCTGGGTAAAAGTAAAGCCACTTTATTTAACATAAATGAAAGTAATGGCAGGGGCAAACAGTGAACAGCAGCATGGTCAAGGCCTGGGGTTACCATGGTCCTATCCTTACCATACAATGGGCAAGACACCAAGGCCCCTGGTTGGAGCCAACTGCAAGTTGCTCACACCAGGCCACCCCAGCAATTGGGATCCGCCTTGAGGATCCCTCCAACAGAACCGCATGGCCTGCACAGAGGACCCGTCATGCTCATCTCCAAGGGCAGTTTGCAGATCTCATCCCTGGCCACGTGGCCACAGGGGTTATCCTGTCAGACCCCCATACTCCCCCACGGAGTTGCTGATTGGTGCTTACTGAGCCTCATGAACTTTATCTAAGACATAATTCTGCCACTGCAAGGGCCAAGCCTCTGCTTAGGCCCCTGTACCCACTCAGACACCTAAAACTAACCTAAGCCATTGTCACAAGTTCTGAAGAAAAATGTCATTTCCCTTCTCAGAAAGGTGAACGCCATTGCCCCTGTACAGCTCCAGGCAATCAAGCCGAATCTGGGGGTGAGGCAAATATTCCAGAGCTCCCTGTTGGCCTTATGCCAAGCTCTCTCAATCCCCTTGGGATCCAAAGTGCTATGCCATACTATGTGTGGAATCATGGCAGACCACACAATTACTGTGTCTGGTCACTGGCGCTGAATGAAATCCAGATCATCCCATCTGTTTGCAAGAGAGAGCATCAGCTACCCCATTATCTGCCCGCAGCACATGCCTAGCTAGATATAATGTGTTGAGCCTAAGGCACCACAGTGTAAATGCGCAGACCAGGTGCATTACTCTTGGTGATTTGGATGCGAGGGAACTGATGACATGGATAACTGTCAAATTGTCACACCAGAAGTGGACCTTGTGATCTTCCAATTCATCTCCCCACAGCCAAGCCGCCACCAGAATGGGGGAAACTCCAAAAATGTCAGATCCCTAGTTAACCTGGCTGAAACCCAATCTCCAGGCCATTCCTCCATGCACCAATGTCCCCAGAAAAATGCTGAGACAAGCTACTAACAACTTGCTGGTGATCCCCAGCCCTAAGGAGGGTTGGCTGTCCCCAACTAGGGCCAGTTGGCTACATACTTGTTCACTTTCTCAAAGAACTCCAAAAAGTAGGACTTCTTTTTGTAGAATACACGGTGATTTTCCCTCAGCAGGCTTTATTCCTCTATGTGCCTAATAACGCAGTCTTTGATTACAGTTTCTATTAATATGACTGGGGCAGGTGTTAGGTTAACTGTCCTGTAACATTAATATTGGTTCTAATGAGTTACCCATAAAATGGTGTGGATTTTTGACAAAACAGCCATTAAGAAACACCTCAGAAGCTTGGGAGGAGTGGGGCTTTCTATGCATTTGGTTTCCTTTAGTTGGGAAATTCCTGCATATTTGGATGTAGAGCCTAGAGAGGCCAAAATTTGGGAAGGGGAAATACTTTAGCATGGTATAGTGCTATAGTGTTCATCCTTCAAAGCAGCCATTTTCTCCAGGGAAAATGATCCCTATACTCTACAGATGAGTTATAAATATGAGACATCTCCACACACACACACACACACACCAGAGATTGGCAACCAAAGGCAAGAGAGTATTGAAACATATGATGTCTTTGTAATATTTGGTTTATTTACAAACTAGGGAGCAAAGCCCGTTGTGGTGGAAGACAACGGGCCCTAGAAAGGAAGGGAGGGAGGGTGGAAGGGAGAGAGGGTTGGAGGGAGGAAGGGAGGAAGGGAGGGAGGGAGGGAGGGAGGGAGGGAGGAAGGAAGGAAGGAAGGAAGGAAGGAAGGAAGGAAGAAAGAGGGGGAAGAGTGAAAGGAAGGAGAGAGGAAGGAAGGGAAGAGGGGCGGAAAAGGGCTTTTCTGGGCCTACTGCCCCCACAGAAGGCTCAGGGTATGGTGTAGGGGGGCAGAAAAGGGCTTCTCTGGATCTACTGTCCCCACAGAAGGCCCAGGGAATGGGGGGGCGGAAAAGGGCTTTTCTGGGCCTACTGCCCCCATAGAAGGCCCAGGGGATGGTGTAGGGGGGCAGAAAAGGGCTTCTCTGGGCCTAGTCCCCTCATAGAAGGCCCAGGGGATGGGGTGTGGGGGACGGAAAAGGGCTTCTCTGGGCCTAGTCCCCTCATAGAAGGCCCAGGGGATGGGGTGTGAGGGATGGAAAAGGGCTTCTCTGGGCCTAGTGCCCTCATAGAAGGCCCAGGGGATAAGGTGTCGGGGACGGAAAAGGGCTTCTCTGGCCCTAGTCCCCTCATAGAAGGCCTAGGTGTGGCGTGTGGGGGACGGAAAAGGGCTTCTCTGGGCCTAGTCCCCTCATAGAAGGCTTAGGGGATGAAGTGTGGGGGACAGAAAAGGGCTTCTCTGGGCCTAGTCCCCTCATAGAAGGCCCATGGGATGGGGTGTGGGGGACGGAAAAGGGCTTCTCTGGGCCTAGTCCCCTCATAGAAGGACCAGGGGATGGGGTGTGAGGGACGGAAAAGGGCTTCTCTGGGCCTAGTCCCCTCATAGAAGGCCCAGGGGATGAGGTGTGGGGGACAGATAAGGGCTTCTCTGGGCCTAGTCCCCTCATAGAAGGTCCAGGGGATGAGGTGTGGGGGACGGAAAAGGGCTTCTCTGGGCCTAGTCCCCTCATAGAAGGCCCAGGGGATGGGGTGTGGGGGACGGAAAAGGGGTTCTCTGGGCCTAGTCCCCTCATAGAAGGCCCAGGGGATGAGGTGTGGGGGATGGAAAAGGGCTTCTCTGGACCTAGTCCCCTCATAGAAGGCCCAGGGGATGGGGTGTGGGGGACAGAAAAGGGCTTCTCTGGGCCTAGTCCCCTCATAGAAGGCCCAGGGGATGAGGTGTGGGGGACGGAAAAGGGCTTCTCTGGGCCTAGTCCCCTCATAGAAGGCCCATGGGGTGGTATGGGGGGGCAGAAAAGGGCTTCTCTCACTTGCCTCAGCCTTGAGGGCCTGTCCCCGCGCTCACACTCCAGACGGTCCTCTCCTGTCGGAGGGCTGGAGCAGACTGAGCTGAAAACCCTGACTGGGGCTGACGTGGGCGGGACTTTGCGAAGCAGCCAGTCAGTCCTGGCCAGTGTCCTCTGACTGCCAGTTCTTGAGCCGAATCAATTATGGCAAGCATAGAATGTGGTGAAACCAAAATTCAAATATTAATAAGGACAGGATATACAAGTTGAGGAAACATCTCTAGTCATTAAACTGCTTCAACACTCTCTCATTATACCATAGTAATTGAGGCATTCTCAGAGCTCAGGAAGAAATTTATGAGCCGTTTAAAAGAAATAGACCCCTTTAATGTCTGTTCAGCCACATAATGCTTGAAATTTTACTTAAAATGTCTGTTTCCATACAAAGAGTTTAAAAATTGTGTGTCTGAGTTTCAGTCTTGCAAAATATTTCTTCACAGAACTGTTAAGGTCCAAGTATAAAGTTGAGCATGTATTCCTCTGATCTAGATTGTCAGCTTTAAAATGATCTTGTGTCTTTCACAATGACTTCTTTTCTAAACCTTCACCTGCTAGATTCCTGCACCAGCAGCCCAGCCTTGATCAAATGCAATTCCAAGAGGGTGAAAGTATCAGTGAATTTCTGTTCAAAGATGTGCACCTCTTATTTTCCTCCTGTTCCTCGCAACATTGTGTGATTGGAAACGATAAAGTAAAACAACCACTTCCTTGGAAAATGAGAGGTATCTGGTGAACCAGTATTTGTAGCCTTATGTTCTGTTTTTACTGTCCAGTTTCATCATGGCGCCTTTCAGTTATCATCGAGGAAAGTAAATAATACACAAATCAAAGAAAACCCAGATAAAGGATGATGAATTAACATGAAAAGGCTTACCTAATGATATTATTTAGTGTTTCTTCTCTTTGATAGCCATCTATTTCCTCCACAGGAAACACGAATAAGGAGACCAATGATAAGAACCAGCACAGTACAGGAGAAACCTTTCAATGCAGTTTATAAATCATATTGCAGCATTTGGGGAGCCCCAAGTGTGCTGAATTGAAGGCCTATAATGCATTCAAAGCCTTTCCATTTTATTTCTTTAATGGCTGCATTCGATCTGCTGCTAAGGAAAGAAATAGAAAGCACCAACTTTCTCCATTTTGCACTCTGCATTTGTAGACTGTTACCTCATGGTTTTACTGGGCTATTTGGACCTAAAGGACATGTAATGTATTTCACACAGTACAATAAAAATCTAGCTAAACATGACCCATCTATATTGGAGTAAATGTGTCAGCAAAAGTACATTCCAAGTTACTTTGAATCGGCCTCTTTGTGGAGATGATGTAACACTCCTATCCTTTTTAGCTCTCTATGTACCAACAAAAGTATGGAGAGCCTGAGACTTATGAAGCAGCAGATACAATTCAACACAACTTTGTTTTATGCTGCATTTCTACCATGTTTGGGCTTTTTTTTAAAAAAAAAGTTACTATTTACCCCTTCAAAGGAATGAAATACTTTATCTTCCTGACAGAACTAATTGACTGGAAAATTACATAAACCCCTTAGCAGATGTTCTTTCCCACATTGTTTGAGAATTTATCCCCATTATAGGCTGCTTCTAAATCTCAAATCAAGGTGAACTGGGAATAACAGAACACATGAAGTTATATCCATATTCTGGCATGCATGAGGGAACAATAATTCTTATATCACATTGGACTGACTTGCCTCTTTACTCAGTTAACACTGCTCCACTATTTTCTGCTACTGGGATTAAATTCTGGCACCAAAGAACTATATGGCACACTTTTCTTTTACTGTGATTGCCCTAGGATCTCTGATTCCCTCCCCCTATACACACACTAAAGTTATTATAGTCCAAATGATCAGCACATCCAAAATGCAAATCAGCTGTACAGAAACCTTCCCTCTTTTTACAGGAAAAAGCCACACCACCTAGACCTCTATAAATTCACTTTGTCATAATGAATGCGTCTCAGAGTTAAAGCTGTCAGGCAACAAACAAGAGGAAAAATAAACCAATTCTAGCTTCCTATTCCCTGCACTGTATTTCTAGGCATGTAGCATACTAATCTGTGCAAATCAGCTGGCATCTTCAAAATTATAATGCACATCAGTGAGTTAAGCATCTGTATAACAATAAGATTTGTCATCAATCATTCAGGGAACAGCATAAGGCAGTTTACTGTCACTTAGTGCCAACTGACATCTATCTAGATTGTCTGCCTGCCCATTTGACATTAGAAGCTTGTTGTAATCTCTGATCCATTTCTTTATTTCCACCACCCCCAATCTTTTTTAAAAAAGCCCCGGTGAAGCATTCATGATGCTTGTGAGTGAAAATAAACTAAACCACAAAGCATATAATGAAGAACCAATTGGCTGGAATGCAATTATCTCTAAATATGCCAAGAGTATTAATAAGTTCTTAATACGTATTAATTACTAATAATTCTAAATTATTGTTTTGATGCACAATCCTATCCTGGCTGGATTACCATGAGAAGCTGATTAACAATGCAATCCTGAACAGAGTTTTACCCTTCTAAACCTATTGACTTCAATGGAGTTAGAAGGGCCTACCTCTGTATAGGATTGCACTACAGATTTCCGATTCCAGCATAAAATAACAGTATAATATCATAATGACAATGAGAGAATGGCAATATTGGCACATCTCTATTGGCATAAGGGCCAAAATAGGGGTAGTGTTGGGGAAGCAAGGAGACTGAGTTATCTCAGAAAATAGTGCTACCCTTTAATGACATTGTGACATTTTGCTGACATTTAAAAGTTTGTATTGAACTCTGTTGAGTCTTTAAAAAATAACTGCTTCCCCCTTCCAATGGCCTATGATAATGTCCTGAGAGAGCATAAGGATTCTGAGAAACTTTGCAGTCAGTCATGGCATATCAGTGCCATTATGACCCCTGACAGGTGGCTCTTAAGATTTCAGAGGATGTGGCAAGCTAAATTCAGGTTGTAAAAACTAAGAGCACACAAGTAGGGATGTTGATGATGGGAACTCTAGAAATGCCCCCCCCACATCGCTATTGTTGGCCAAACACTCATGATTCCATCTGCCTTGCAGGATCCAAGAATAGCCTAATGGGGCAATCCAAACAGAAATGGATGAAGGCATTCCAGTGCATCTCCTCCCATTGGTGCCATCAGGGTCAGGCATTGAGACAGATGTCCACTCCAGGGACTCATCTCATTGGTATAACAGTTAGGTACCAGACTATAGCTTCACATTTGATTAATCTGTTACTATTTAAAGGTGCATCCCATAAGACAATTTACTCCAGAATGAATGATTGCCTGACTGTGTCACTGACTCTCTATAGGGAGGAAGACAAGTATTGTCTCAACAATTATTTTATTTTCCCCAGGTGCTGAGTCGGAAAGTGTAGACAAATGCAGGGGAGAAAAGGCAAGGAAACTTGAAAAGCATCTTGGTGTAACCAGTCTCTTGGGGACTTGATCACTACTACTTATAAATGGCCACAGCCTAGATGCTTTCTGTTGCAGCTACTGGATATTACTTATAAATTTCTTTACTCTTTGCATGCAGTCCTTTAACAGATCCAGAGGCAAGACCCACTCACAGTTCACTACAATTCAAACCATAGGTGAGCCTTTAACAATACCAGCACCTGTGGTAATCAGTAGGCACCCAGTGATACAACAAGTAAAGCCATGCAGAAGTCGTGTCAGGGAAAGTTTGACCCATTATCTTGGTGTATATCATGCAGATTTCAAAGGTTTGGGGAAGGACAAAAAATTTTTAAATTCAGTTCATCTGACTCGCTTTCAGTAGGACATACTTGATCTTGTTCAATAAAGTCGGTCTGTTTCAAAGCTGCATCTCTATGTTAAAGGGATTTGGTAGTGCAACTTCCTCAACCTTCACTAATTATTCACTGCAGCTGCCTTCAGGCTAGGACTCTCAAGAGGGATTGAGATGAGCACCCATCTTGCTAATCATTGCTGGTGTGATAACCCCTGCAGTTAGGTTGCATGAAGGGAAATAGACATCAAGGTCTACTGGTATAATAACCAGCAGGACAAGTAATGTACCAAAAGAGCAGGCATAGCTGGAATGGAGGAGTCTAAGGCAGCTAAATGGTGGAATGGAGGAGCCTAAGGCAGCTGATGGACAGCTAGTCAGCTAAATGGTGTAAGTGGCCCATTGCCACTATCTCAGATTTTCCAGGGATGCAGCTTCTAACCAGCCATATCAAGGATATGAAACTGGGGGATCATGCAGGCTAGACTTACAGTGTTTCATAGGGATAAAGATTCTTTAAAAGATCCTCTTCAGTCCCAGGATATAAACATGGTTTAATCATCAAGTGAAGACCACTGTAAGGTGGGACAAGGGGAACAAAGTGCTCAGGACCATGGTTACTCTGAGATCCCCTGAAGCTAGCCAGATCACATGATTACCTTCCATATGATGTTTAGGTTAGGTCTATGTGGTGTAAAGGAATTGCACTGGGGATATTTGGCTGGTGACTGCATCAAGGTAATGGGAGTTTCCAAATAGCCCAAGATACCTGATGTAATTGAGCTGTGAATTTGGCCCTACATGAGGCAGCCAATGGCATGCCTCATGAGGGCCGCCTTTGCCTCCTGAAGAGGAGAAAGGGGGAAGGGCTGCAGTTGCAGCCTGGCCTCCTAAAGGGGGAATGGAGCCATCACCTTGTCAATGGCTGGCTGCGCTCCTCCCTCTCAGTTGTCGCCTCGTGCTTGGCTAGGGAAGACCTTTGAGCACGAGGGGAGAACTCTAGACCTACCTTTGAGGTCTTGACTTTTGGCATCTGCGGCAGCTGGATCAGCCTTGAGGCTGTGGCTGGGCCCTTCTCAGGGCCATATTGGTGATGGGAGCTCCTAGCCACATTGGCAGCTGGGGCAGCAAGCTGTGTTGGAAGCCAGAGCAGTGGGGCTGTGTCAGTGGCTGGAACAGTGGGGTGGCAGCGGCTGGAGCTCCAGGGCTGCATTGGCAGCAGGGACAGCAGGCCATGTCAGTGGGCCTTCTGCAGCTGTGCTGGGGCCTCCTGTGGCTGGCAGCAGCGAGAAAGAGGCACTAGCAGCTGGCAGCAGTGAGAAGGAGGAGGCGGTGGTGATTTTGGGTGGCTGTTAGGGGCTGCTCCAGAGTGCCTGTCATAAATTTAGAGAGAAAGGGGAGGGAGGGAGGGAGAGAGAGAGTGTCACACTCTCTATAGTGTGGGGGGGAATCAAGTAGGGCCCTGTGGGTATAGGGGCAGTCACAGATGGTGAGTCTGCTTAGTCTGCCACTCCCTCCCCCACCCATACTAGGGCTAATTAGTCAGCACCCCCTCCAACTCAACTGGATCTTATCCTTTCACACACCCCAATATTGGCTAGCCCCCTCCCCCACCAGCTCTGTGCAGAGGCTTTTGGGGGTAAGTCCAGCCTGGCTATAAGGGCAGGGTTTGTGAGGAGCCTACTCCCCCTTGGCACTCTAGGCTGCTATTTTACTCATTCCAAAGATAAGCAATTAAATATTGATATGGCAATGGCATCTTGGAAAGGCCAGGGCCGATCAAAAGGCAAGGGGCCTGCCCCTAAAGGGCCAGTGCCAAAGGTTCCCAGGCAGGGCGCAGGGACTGTCCCTTCTTCATCTGAAGATGAGGAAGAAAGGGCTATATTAGACAGGTTGGCCACCCTGGAGCAAGCTAAGGGAGCTGCGGCTGCTGCCTCCCAGCAGGCAGCTGCTGGGTCTGGGCATAGAAAGGAGAGCCGGGCAGAGAGAAAGAAGTTTAGGGAGGAAGTGCTCAAGCACCTCTCTTTTCTCGAGTACAGGCCTGGCGATGGTAGACATGATGCCGAGGTGGATGTAGGGGCAGCTGGAGCGGCAATCATGGAGAAGGATGCAGCGCCAGTTGAAGTCATGGGTGCTGAACAGCTGAGACCCAGTGGTCAGTAGGATCCTGTACTGCAATACAATGTGATGTGGCCATGGGGGCCTTGAGGTTAGGGAGTTGACTCTGGGAATCCACCTGCATCACAATCAGGCATGACACTTAGCTCTGATAGTGCAGGGCAGCCATGGGCCTGGGGATCTCCCTCACCTGCCCTGCATGCGCCTTGGGGAATATTTCCACCCCAAATGCCGGGTATGCCAGCAAATCCTTGGGGTTGCTGGGGTTATCTGCCACCTTGGGCAACTCCTTGTGTAGCTGCATCAGCCAAGGCAATGCCCTTTGGGGACATTGCTTTACCTTTGGGGGACCATCTGTTTCCGGCTACCCAAGAAAAGATCTGTAAAGGTGGTTACATCGACCTTTTCAGACTTCTGTATCGGGATTTGGAAAAGAAAGATAAAGAAGAGATGGATGACAAAGATAAGGAGATTTTGAAAAGGAGGAAAGTAGAGCAGACCCGGGCAAATTGGTTGCCTGGATCTGTAATTTATACTAGAGTTATAGCACGATCACAGGCAGGGAGGACCATGGCTCTTTTCCAGTATTTAGATATTATTTATAAAGCCTATACAGGCTTCCCTGGCCCAGCATGGCTGCAATGCGAGCAGCCATGAATCCTGCACTTCCATGGGATCAAATACATCCTCATCTTTGGCTTCAGGTCATGTCTCCTTCTAGGCCCAATTTTGGTGACCGCGCTCATAGTGAGCATATGGTGCATCACTCACAAGGGGCTTACATTTCCCATAGGTCCATGGGGCAGGTGGTTCAACCCCGCTTACTCTGTTGAGAATTTGGTTCCAGGGGGTCTGTAATAGGAAGGCTTGCCTCTACAGACAGGAGTGTCCTTTTTGTGGGGGATCCCACTCATTCACTGCATGTCCTAGAGGGAAGCCCCATAGGAGTCAGTGACAGAGGGGGGGAGGCAATTCGTTCTCCTCTGCTGGAAAAGGGTCTCAGTCCAGTAAAGCTGAAAGCACTTGAAGCCTGACTGCGGTGGTACCCTAGGAAGGAGGATAGGGTTTACTTGTTAGAGGATTTGAAAGTTGGGTTTCACATCCGCTTTTATGGTTTGAGGGCCCCATTTATGGCCTCCAATCTTCAGTTGGTTAAAGGCATGGAGTCGTTGGTGCAGAAAAAGATTGCAAAAGAATTGGATGAGGGCTGCGTTTTGGGCCATTTTCTTCACCACCACTCCTAATTTGAGGGTTTCACCTGCTGGGATCGTGCCTAAGAAGGCCGCTGGTTAATTCACCACCTCTCATACCATCGAGGTGAATCAGTTAATGATGCCATTCCAGATTATCTGTGCACAGTGAGGTATACCTTATTTGACCAGGCAGTTCATGTTGTGTGATGCTGTGGTCGTGGGTGTCAGGAATCTACCTCAGTGTTCCTACCGGTACGTGCCTCTCTACACCAGGATGAGAGGCGCCGGTGGAATGCCGGTGACGGTCCCAGTGACCACCACTCCTGTCACCT
Organism: Gekko gecko; assembly: GCA_029375565.1. Classification (NCBI taxonomy): domain Eukaryota; kingdom Metazoa; phylum Chordata; class Lepidosauria; order Squamata; family Gekkonidae; genus Gekko; species Gekko gecko. The sequence goes on from JAPDNY010000001.1 coordinate 212,579,905, forward strand.
TGGCTCCAGTGACTACTGTTCCAGTTACCACCGTACTGGCTACAGTCGCACCGGTAACCACAATTCCAGTGACTACCGCGTTGGTCCCATACTCCTCGGCGGGACCAATCACTCCTCCGGTCACAAGCACCCTGGGAGCTTCGTACACTCTCCCAATCTACAGCCCAGCGGGGTCGATCCAGAGCCATGGAGGGGCTAAACCCTGGACCTACTACCAAAGTGCCCCGATCCCGTGGGACAAGTGGGTCACACAACGGAAGTCGAGGGACTGGTCCAGGAATTTATTGGACACTACTCAGATGACATGGTCCTTACCAGGGAGCCAAAGCCGGGATAGCCTGATGGACCCCCGTGGAAGCTTTGGACTACCCCAGGGACGAATTCCCTGCGGGTTAGCATGGCCCAGTCCGAGCAAGGATGTGGATACAAGGATGGACACAATCAAAGATGATTGTCGGCGGCTAATGCGAGATATGGGCAAGCTAATGCAATCCCTCCCAGGGATGATGGACCAAGCTATCCACACCCATATGCTCGCCCAGCCAGGACCTGCTCCGGGTCTGGGACCCCAACTGCCGCCGGGGTGCCCTCCACCAGGTCAACCCGCTCCAGGGCAGCCGGTGCCGAGGCAGCCGGTCCCAGGGCAACCAGTGCCAGGCCAACCAGTCCCTGGACAGCCGGTCCTGGGACAACCCATTCCTGGGCAGCCACCAATCCCCAGACAACTGGCCCCTGGACAGCCACCACCAGGACCTCCGCCACCCATCCCGGCGCCTGCACCTCAACTGCAGCCAGCTCCAGGACCTGCACCTGGGCCAGGTCTGGTGCCCCTCCCACCGATCATACGACCCAAAGACATATTGGAGATTACATTCGATGGAGACCCTGAGAGCGTCTCCTTTTTCATATTGCAAGTTGGGAACTTTGTGCAGCGGTGGGGGTACCTGTTCCCAGATGAAGAACAGCAGGTGGAATTTATTGCCTCCCAGTTCCGAGGAATTGCTACCAGCTGGTATGTGGCCTTGCATAATCTGGATGCAGTGGAATTGGGGAATGTGGATGACTTCATGTGGGCCTTGAGAAATCGCTTTGAAGACCCAGTGGCTGCTCCAAAGGCCGAAGCCTTCCTCTGCACATTCAAGAAGGGGAGGCTCACAGTGAGGGAGTACTCCCAAGAGTTCCAGAAGAATGCTGCCAAAATCCGGGACTGGACAGATCCAGTGCTAGCCCAACAATATCGAATGGGGTTGGCTGTGGACGTCCGTAACAATGTTCTCAATTCCAAGGAACGGCGTACACTCCAGGGTAGGATGGAAGAGGCTGAACGAGCTGAAAGCAGGCTTCACATCATGAAGCTGGATATGTCCCTTGGAAATAACCAACCAGCTACTTCCACACCCCAACCTAAGGGGAAACCAACCCTGGCCACAAGTGGGCTCAGGGACCAACGAATGAGTCAAGGTTTGTGCCTGAACTGTGGGGACAAAGGGCACTTTGCTGCCTCCTGCCCCAAGGAGGATCCTGGCCAGTTACCACCTCAAGAGGATGACAGATGATGACCGGGTCCCCCACCAAAAAAGGGCACCGCCAAGCCACACAATCCCCGGGCCCTCTTTGCCAACCAAGAGATTGTGGATCCACTGTTCCTGGAAGAGGAGGAAACAAAGCCGCAGGGAAACGAGCAGGTCCTGTTGTAAGTGGCACAGCACAGCAGGACCCAACCCCTGAAGCGCCCAAATTGGTGAGCAATTACCCCTCTCTCTTCTTTGTGATCATAATGAACCCAGCCATGATGACCCACATCAGGCTACGTGGCCTTATTGACTCGGGGTGCGGGAGGGACCTCATTAACCCATCTCTGGTAACGGGGTTGGAGGCAGCAGTAACCAAGTTGAAGGACCTTATCACCTTTACCCAAATGGATGGGTCACCGATGAAAGAGCCCTGCCATTTCGATACTGTACCTTTGCGCGTGGGGGCTGGAGAACACTGGGAGCTTTGCTCATTTGTAATAGCCCCGCAAGCCAAGTTCCCTTTGGTCTTGGGAAGCCCATGGTTGCATGGTCATGATCCGTACATTTTGTGGGAGGACGGGGTGGTGCGTTTCATTTCCCCAAAGTGTGCAGAGCACAAATGGGATCCCAACTGGGGAACCCCACCCCCAATAATGATCCTCCCTGGGCTTGTCTAGCAGCGGAAGAGATTGACTGGATCCCCGCAGAGTACTGGGACTTGGCTCGCGTTTTTGAGGAGGAGGAAGCCGACGAACTTCCCCCCCACCATAACTCAGACTGTGCCATAGAAATTCTCCCAGGGCAAAAGATGCCAAGGGGCAAAATTTATGCCATGAGCCCTATGGAGAAAGAGGAGTTACAGAGGTTCATTGATAAAAACCTGGCCCGTGGTTTTATTCGACTGGCTTCATCCCCGTTCGCAGCCCCAGTGTTGTTTTGTAAAAAAAAGGATGGGGGGGCTGAGACTGTGTACGGATTACTGAGGACTCAACGCAGTCTTGGCTACCAACGCCTACCCCGTGTCACTCATCAAGGATCTTTTAGCGGAGGTGGCCAAGGGGAAGATTTTTTCCAAGTTGGACTTGCGAGATGCATACTTTAGAGTACACATCAGACAAGGTGATGAATATAAGACTGCCTTTAACACCCCATTGGGACAATTTGAATACAGAGTAATGCCATTCGGGCTCCAGGGGGCTCCAGGAGTTTTCATGAACCTGATCAATGAAGTTCTGCACCCCTATTTGTTTAGGGGGTGGTTGTTTACTTGGATGATATCTTGCTGTACTCCCTGGATCAAAAAACACATGTTAAACTACTTCGGGAGGTACTTTCAAAGTTGCTAGAGCACAAACTGTTTGTCAAACTGTCAAAATATGAATTTCATCAGACACGCATTGACTTCCTAGGCTATCGCATATCCCCTGAGGGTCTAGAGATGGATCCCAAAAAGATCCAAGATGTGGTGGGATGGGAGCCCCCCAAAACCAGAAGGCAACTCCAAGGTTTTCTTGGTTTTGTCAATTTCTACCGCCAGTTCCTACCCCACTTTGCCCAAGTCAGCCTCCCACTCACAGACCTCCTCAAGACCAAAGGGAGAGGGATCAAAGCTGCCCAGCCAGGGGCTCACTTGGATTGGATCCCTCAATGTCAGGATGCGTTCGACCAGCTCAAACAGTTATTTACTACAGAGCCAGTCCTTGCGCACCCTGATGAGACAAAGAAATTCATTGTGCAAGTAGACACTTCTGACACCACAATGGGGGGGCGATCCTCCAGGAAGATGCACAAGGGCACCTATACCCCTTAGCCTATGTCTTGCGGAAATTTAATGATACTGAGAAATTCTGGCCCATTTGGGATAAAGAAGCAGTCTCGATCCGACTAGCCCTCATTACCTGGCGCCATTGGCTTGAGGGAGCTCGGGTCCCATTTGAAATCTGGACTGATCACAAAAATCTAGAAGTACTACGGAAGCTTCGGGTTTTAAATGCCAAGCAGTTCTGGTGGGCTGAGTTTTTCTCTAAATTCCAATTCACCCTTCATCACTTTCCAGGGAAGGCCAACCATTTGGCGGATGCCCTTTCCCACCTACCCCAGCATGATAGCAAATGGGTGGAAGCGTGAGAATCCTTCTTTACCCCAACCCAATTAACCGGGGTAGTGGTTACCCGCAAACAAAGCCAACAAACACGGGTACCCCAACCCCTGGGTGCTCCCTGGGAAGAACGTTTTGTGAAAGCCCTTACTGATCAAGAAAAACAAATTCTCCAGGCCCAGGGAAACCTAATACATAGACCTAATGACTGTTGGTACAAGGGAAACCAACTCTATGTACCTGAAAGCATTCGGCTGGAAGTTTTGCAATCTGCCCATGATTCAAAGCCTGCCGGGCACTTTGGATATGTTAAATTGCTGCACCTGATTCAGCACAGCTTCTGGTGGCCCTGCATGAAAAAAGACTTGTCAATCTATATACAACCCTGCCTGGTGTGTAGCCGATGCAAACCCAGGGGGGGAACCACCAGGACTGTTGCAACCACTACCCACCCCTGGTTGCCCCTGGGAAGTCATCTCCATGGACTTCATCACAGATCTACCCCTCAGTAAGCACATGACTGTCATCTGGGTGGTGGTTGACCTGTTTTCAAAGCAAGCTTATTTTATTCCGTTCCCTGGGCTACCAACAGCCAAAATGTTGGCGAGGGCTTTCCTCCAACATGTCGTGAGATTACATACTTTGCCAACCAAAATAATATCCAACTGCGGGGCACAGTTCGTTTCCAAATTATGGAAGGAGCTAATGGATCTTTTGGGCATAGAATGTGCCTTAAGCAGTGCCTATCACCTAGAGACCGATGGGGAAACGGAGAGAGTTAACCAAACCCTGGAGCAATATCTGTGTTGCTTTACCAACTATCAACAGGATAATTGGGTCGATCTTTTACCCCTAGCAGAGTTTGCTTACAATAACTCGTGGCACGCATCTACCGGAGTTTCCCCGTTCAAGGCAGCACTGGGCTATGATAGCCCACCTTTACTGTTCCTAGAACCTGTGGGAAATGGGGGAAATGCCACGGAGTGGTGTAAGACTTTTCGGGATTCATGGCCTATAATTTGTGACGCCTTGGAGGCAGCCAAGGCTGAGTACAAAAAACAGACTGACAGGAAAAGGGTGGCGGGTTGGGACCTGCAGCCTGGCAACTATGTGTATATGTCTACAAAAAAACCTGTGCCTTCCCCAACCTTCTCGAAAACTGGCGTGGAAGTACGTTGGCCCATTTAAAATTATTCGTTGTGTCAATAAAGTGACTGTGCAATTGGAGCTGCCAAAGAATCTTAAAAATATTCATCCCATCTTCCATTTCAGCCTTCTCAAGTCAGCATACCCTCCGAATAACTGGCGCCCAGAAGATTCTGCACCCTCCCCCGCTGATGGTGGACGATGCTGAACATTATGAACTATCTGACATTTTGGACTCTAAATTAATACGGGGCTAGCTGTATTATCTTGTTGAATGGGTTCATTTTGGTCCCCAGCATAGAGAGTGGGTGAAAGTCACAGATATCCGAGCACCTGAAATGATCAGGGACTTTCATTCTCATTTCCCGGCAAAACCGGGAGCTCCTACATTCTCCACTTTCTGATGGGGCGAGATGGATTTTGGGGAGGGCAGAGTGTCAGTAATGGTTTGTTTAATGTTTCACACTGTGTCCATTGTTCTGTGTTCCCTATCTTGTCCCTGCTTCTGCGCTTGCGTAGGTATGCTAGCTGTAACATGGGAGCTTCTTCTCTGCCGCTCAGTGTTATCACGGTGGCCTTGAATGCAGGCTTTGGGCTATTCTTAAGTCTATGAGAATTTTTCCATTTCTGTGAAGCCGAGGGGAGGAGGGAGTCGTCTCCCACCTATTAAGTAATTCTCCCACCGGGAGTTTCCTGCGCACGCGCTTGAAGTTAATTTGCTAGTCGCTATTTTGCATCACACTATAACCATGCTTGTGCAGCAAACCCCGCCATTCCTGACAATAACCGTTTCACTGTGGGTTTTAGCACTGTATTCCAATAAAGCCTTTCTTGGTCCTAAGAATGCTTGGATCTACTTGCTTTTGAACCTGACAGGGCAGAGTTGGTGAAGTGCGGTATTAAGTCTGTGTTTCACCTCCTCCCCATGCATCCAGATGATTTTAAGCTGTTGGGCTTTGCTTTTAATGGCCAGTTCTTTATGGATAGGAATGTTTTGTGTCATGAGCTGCGTTTGAGCGCTTCAGTTCATTTCTGGAATGGGTGGTGCAAGCTAAAATGGGCCTTCAGAATGTCACACACTATTTCAACGATTTTCTTTTTGTGGGTCCACAGGGAACAGGCAGATGCACTCAGCTCTTAGTAGGGTTTCAGCAATTAGATAAGCTGGGAGTTCCTTTGGCTCAAGAAAAGACTGAAGGCCCTGTGCAGAGGTTAGTTTTTGTAGGGGTGGAGCTGGATACTGTGGCTCAGACATCTTGCTTGCCACTGGATAAGGTGGAGCATATGAAAGCCCATCTTAGGCTGCAATCACATGAAACAGAAAATGCGGTGGGAATAGAGGCTGTTTGCCCTGGGCCGAAATGACGCACGTTTGCACGATCAGACTTCCACCCATACGCCTTGCAGTTCCAGATACTAGTAGCCTTTCCTTGATGGCTTTTTTCCATGCTCCTGTGGCACAATGAGATGCCCCGTCAATGACTCCAGGACGCTGGACAGATGTTTCTGTCTGATTGCGCCCCTTTACTGCGCATGGGAATCGCACCTTTGCTGCCACTTTTGTACGTATGATCGCAGCCTCAGTTCATTTCTGACATAGAGAAAGGCCACCTTAAGGGAAATACAACAGCTTGTAGGGCATCTCAACTTTGCATGCAAAGTGGTTGCCCCGGGGCGGGCCTTTTTGCAAAGGCTCTGTGAGGCCATGGCTGGTCTGCATCTCCTGCACCACAGAATGCACATTAATAGTGCTATGTGGGCTGATCTCACAGTTTGGCAGGAGTTCCTGACTTCCTTTAATGGTGTATCCTTTTGGAGGGAGGATTTGAAGCTTGAGGCTGAGCTCAGGTCACTTCAAACACTGCTGGGTCACAGGGCTTTGGGGTTTATTTCTGTGGACTGCCTTGGCAAAATCCACACCATTCAAAAATCCACACCATTTTATGGGTAACTCATTAGAACTAATATTAATGTTACAGGACAGTTAACCTAACACCTGTCCCAGTCATATTAATAAAAACTGTAATCAAAGACTGCGTTATTAGGCACATAGAGGAATAAAGCCTGCTGAGGGAAAATTACCATGTATTCTACAAAAGGAAGTCCTACTTTTTGGAGTTCTTTGAGAAAATGAACAAGCATGTAGACAATGGTGACCTGTTAGACACTATATGCATGGACTTTCAAAAGACTTTTGACAAGGTACCTCATCAAAGACTCCTGAGTAAACTTAGCAGTGATGGGATAAGAGATCAGTTTCTCTAATGGATAAAAAATTGGTTAAATGAATGGAAACAAAGAGTAGGAATAAATGGGCAGTGCTCACAATGGAGGGAAGTAAGTAGTGGGTTTCCACGAAGATGAGTATTGGGGTCAGTGCTATTTAATTTGTTCATAAATGATCTGGAACTAGGGGTGAGTAGTGGAGTGAAAAAGGCAAACTGTGTTGGGAATTATTTATTTATTTATTTATTAAACTTACGAATTGCCCACCCTGCAGCAGGCTCTGGACAATTTACAATCTTATAAAACATTTAAAATGCAATCAATATATGTATATATATGTTCCCCGGGCCTTAAGGGGAAGCCCCCACACCCAGCTGCACCCCCTCTGCTGCACTCACCTACCATCGAGTTCGGGAGCTGCAGGGGCAGACCGGCGAGTACCGGTCTGGCTGGGGAGAGGCCTCACAGGCCCCCCGTGAAGAACCCCTCCTCAGCTGCCGAAGAGGGGAAGACGGCAGTGGGGCATGCGAGGCCCCGGAGACGTGCGGCGCGGACAGTGCTGGGAGGAGATGCTGCAGCCAGGGAGGCCCCAGATGGCGATGCCGGCAGCGATGCCGGTGGTGCGGCCTCCCGGCTGGGAAAACCACCACCAACCCAATGGCAGCCACCTCCCCGGAAGGCTGAAGGCATCCCTAGAGATAAAGGGGGTGGGGCCTGGGAGGGCGGGAGGCGGCAGGGTGGAAGGGCAGCACTGGGGGAGGGGCCAGGAGAATAAAGGATGGGAAGGACAAGGGGGCAGGGAGAAAGAACGGCTGGAGATGCACACAAGAGAGAAGGCACTTCTACAAGCAGTCTCCCAGGACTGAGGGTCGAGGGAATCCTGGGGTGGCGTTAACCCCAGGCCCAGCTATTCTGAGACCCCCTACCTCCAACCCAACTTGTTATTGGCCCCACCTCCAGGGCCAACATCCCGCCCCAGGACTCCCTGGGTCACGGCTACGGGTGGGGCTCCACCGGGACCGCAGCAGGAATGCGACAATGTCAACCAAGTGTGCTGCCATTGGGGAAAAAGACAAACTCTATTTTGGAGATTATTAGGAAAGGGATTGAAAATAGAATGGCCAATATTGTAATTCCCCTGTATAGATCTATAGTGCAGCCTCGTTTGGAATACTGGGTGCAGTTCTGCTGACTGGTCACTGTATCTCCAAAAGGATATTGCAGAGCTGGAAAAAGTGCAGAAGAGGGCAACAAAGACAATTCAGGTGTTGGCACACCTTCCCTGTAAGGTAAGAATAGAGAATCTGGGACTTTTCAGTTTATGAAAGAAAAAACTAAGGTGGGAGGGACATGATAGAGGTTCATAAAATTATGCACAGTGGTAAGGGAGAGTTGACAAAGATAATTTTTTCTCCCTCTCTCAAAATACTAGAACTCAATTGCATCAAATGAAGCTGATGGGCAGTAGATTCAGAACAGCCAAATAGAAATACACAGAGAGTGATTAAAATGTGGAATTTACTGCCAGAGGATGTAGTGATGGCCACAGCCATAGACAGCTATAAAAGGGGATTAGACAGATTCATGGAAGACAGAACTATCAGAGGCCACTAGCAATGGTGACTAAAGGGAACCTCCACATTCAGTGGCACTAAACCTCTGAATACTAGTGCCAGGAGTCAACATCAGAGAAGGCCTCAGTCTCTCTGCGCTGTTATGGGTTCTAGAGGGACTGGTTGGCCACTATGTGACACAGAATACTGGACTAGATAGACCACTGGTCTGATCCAGCAGGGTCTCTTTAAGTTCTTATGTTCTTAATGTTCTTTAGAAACATAATATACACACTATCAGTAAGCATCTGTATGTTTTATATTAAAAATTGGTGAGAACGCAATTCTCATCTAGTGTGCTTTTGAGCTGTTAATATCATTTAAGAGCTAATTAATACAATCTGTATCATGATTTTCTGTAGTGAAATGTATCTTGACAAATTAAGATCTGTGTTGTTGGTTCTAAATAAAGGTTTGGAACAGTATAGAACACTCAAAAACAAGATCAAAGATGCATTACACATGCATATATACTTTTGTTTCAAACAACTTTAGTTTAAATAATCTTTATTTCAGGTGCAGTCAACAATTTCACCTAATGATGTCAACTTGTCACACTTTTACTCTAGATCTGTCCTTGGATTCAAGGAATTTATGAGAAACAGAATGCAAAAATGTTAATCAATGAACTTTTAACAGATGGATTCCAGATCGAAAAGTGGACAAGATAAGAATGTCCTTTATCACCACTGCTATTTATTCTTGCAATGAAAATTTTTGCATCAAGAATTAAAGACCATCAAAATGTTAAAGGATTGAGAGTCAATGGAGAAGAATTTAAGCTAAAAAGTTACACAGATGATGTAGTGTTGACAATGTTAAACCCACAAAATTCTATACAACATGTTATGGAGCACATAGAGAAGACAATTACTGCATGTGGTTTGGTAACTCACACAATAAAATACTTGGAAATAAATGTGTCTGGGGAAAAGATACATTATTGTAAGATAACTATGAGAGTTTGGAAGAAAAGATAAAAAAACCTGGAATTATGGTTTAAATTGAAACTCTCATCGCTTGGAAAAATTTCCACAGTAAAAATGAATATCTTACCAAAAATAACCTTTCTGTTTCGGATGCTCCCAAATGATATACCTGACAAGAAGCTGAAAGACTAGCAAAAACAAATCAGTACATTTATGTGGAATGGTAAGAAACAAAGAGTCAGATTTAAAGTGCTGCAAGATGCGGGGGGGGGGTAGAGGCCTCGCTGTACCTAATTTTAAGCTGTATTTATCAAGCAGCTGGCCTGATGTGGATTTCCAGTTGGATCAAAAATCTGAGTGGAAGATTGATAAAATTGGAAACAGCAGATGAAGGACTACATAGTTATCTCTGGATAAAACAAAACAGGGAAATCATAAAAAAAGGCAATGAAGGGCCATGTAATTATAGATTTGGCAGTCTATGAAAACAAGAATCAGCCCACCAGTCTCACCTATAATGTCTCCAATAGATGTGTATTATGATAAACCCACAAGAAAAAACTGTCTGAAGAAAGTAGAAAAAGAAGTTAATGCTGCAATGTTAAAATGTATTAAAAGGCTGACACCTTGATACTTAAGAGGATTACTCCTGAGGAAGACTATTGAAATGAGTGTTTAATGCTGCCATGTTAAAATGTATCAAAAGGCTGACACCCTGCTACTTTAGAGTATTACTCCTGAGGAAGACTATTGAAATGAGTGTATAACCGGGTGCTCATTGAGAATATTGGATGTTGTTTTGAATATGTTTAAATTTCCAAAGTTTTGTCTTGAATTTGTTAGAATTTCTAAAGTTTTTTATAGATAAACATAATTGTTATTAAATGTTCAATTTCATCACAGTGCTTCTTTGTTGTGATTTTATAATATACCAAGATACGATCAATTCACAAGGTGAAATTAAATCCTTGGCAGACAATGAATGAAGAAGGAAAAAAAGATACAATGGCTAATTTATCTTCAACTTACCTCAAGGCTTAAAGAAGCAAAGCATGCAGAAAAAGATAAACTAAGGGACTTGATGGAATTTGAAAACATAATAATGAATAAAGAAGAACATCTTTTAGGTCACATTTACAAACTTATACTTCAGTACGATACAGAAATGGAACAGGTTAAGAAATGCATGGTGAAGTGGATGCAGAATTTTGATGAAGAAATTTCACTTCAGCTTATGGATGAAAGATATAAAATTTACAGCAAGTCAAGCACTCAAAGAAAATCAGTACAAGATGTTCTACCACCGATATATAACTCCAAAAGAGATTGAGAAGATGGATAAAAATTATAAAGTGTTGGAAATGTAAAGAGACAGATGGTACCTTTTACCATATGTGGTGGTCCGACAAAAAAGACCGACAAATTATGGATAGAAATACACACTGAAACACACACAAAAAAAATTGAACATAAAATTTCCCATAAAACTTATTAGTCATTTTACCATCCAATATAAGTAGATCAGAACATGAACTGTTCAGATATATGTTAACTGTGGTACGGCTAGTATTTGCAACCAAGTGGAAGTCTAAAATCTGCCCGAATCTTGAGAACTAGAGAGACAAAATGGAAGAATATGCTGTTACGGCAAAAATGACAAACTATATAAATAAAAAGCCAATCATTGAATTCAAGAATAAGTGGACAGCCTTTTAAAATTACTACAGATAAACTACATAGATTAGATTAAGCTGTTAGAGGTGTTATAAAGAAATTTAAATTGATTAATACCTAAAACTGTGTAATTATATGCTTCATTAATCTTTTATAATTACACGGTGGGCTGGCTTAGACTGAGCCGATTGAAATTGAATCCAACAAAGACGGAGGTCCTGTGCCTGAGTCGGAGTGGGTCGAGGGTAGGGATCCCACTACCAACCTTTGGTGGGGCACCATTGGTGCCAGCACCAAGGGTCAGGAGCTTGGGAGTGCTCCTGGATGCCACCTTAACAATGGAAGCCCAGGTAGCAGCCACTGCCAAGGCAGTCTTTTACCACATACAGCTGATTAAGCAGTTGGTTCCCTTCCTTGAACACAATGTTCTGGCAATGGTGATTCATGCTATGGTCCCCTCAAGATTAGGCTACTGCAATACTCTCTACATGGGGCTGCCCTTGTCCCAAATCTGGAAGCTGCAGCTAGTGCAAAATGCAGCAGCCAGGCTCCTGATGGATCTCTCTCTACAAGATCACATCCAGCCTGTGCTGAAGACACTGCACTGGCTGCCAATAGCATACTGGATTCATTTCAAGGTGCTGTTTTTGACCTTTAAAGCCCTATATGGCCGGGGGCCTCTTTACCTGAGGGACTGCCTTTCCCCGTATGTTTCCCAGACAGCACTGAGGTCAGGGTCACAAAATTACCTGAAAGATGTCAGACTGGCCATCACTAGAGCCAGGGTCTTTTCAGTGACAGCTCCATTCTGGTGGAATGAGCTCCTGGAAGAAATCAGGTCACTGCAGGGCCTTTTACAGTTCTTCAGGGCCTGTAAAATGGAGCTCTTCCACCAGGCTTTCGATTAGGAGCCACAACTGCTAAATGAGTCATTGGAACTGAACATGCTATGGCCCTTATGACACAATGCTGGATACTGCCTTCGGACCACTTTATAAGTTGCAGTGCTGGATATTGCCTTCTTTTATTGGATTACATCATAGGAACCACAATCTGTATGTACTAGCACTTAATGTAATTGTTGTTTATGTGAATTTTATTGCATTTTATTGTTTTATTGTATTTTAATCTGTTTGTACACTGCCTTGAGTCAGTTTGTCTGACAAGGCGGGATATCAATTGAAAGTAATAAATTACATATTTACATATTTATATGATAGTATTAACCTTGTATTAAGAATTTTTTTAATTCTTTTCTCATGTTTCTTGCTTATATGTTTTCCTACCTAGCCCTATAGATAGGAAATAATGGAAATATACATGGAAATATATTATGCTGAAGTATTGATTATTTTACCATATTTTGATTTGCTATTATATCATTCGCTATTATACTTTTTCATGTTTTATATTCTTATATTATGCAATGTCCTTAAAATGTGTTTAACAAATGGTGTTTTATGATTCTCACCTTTCCCTTTGTCATTTTTCATTTTGTATCCCCTTAAATGGTAAAAAAATAAAATAAAATCCCATGCTGCCTCAATTTGTCTTCATTTCTACCCCAGTCTTTTTCCACATAAAAACCGGAAGTGTGGAACAACCACTCCAAAGGCACTATCAACAGAGATGCCTCAGAAGTGGAGAAAATATAGATCAGGGCTACAGTCTGGAAGACACTATTGTTAGTAAGTAGTGTGAAACTGTTTTTTCAAATATTAAAACAGTGCACTACAATAAAATCTACAATACTTCATGCATGTGTATTCTCATAGAGCCTAATGACAACTTTACTTTTCCCTCTCCCCTACAGACCTGTTGTTGCTTCATGCTGGTGACTAAAAATGTAGCTCAATAGTGAGCAAATCAGCTAGCCGGCAATTATAGGTATAAGTTAATTTTTTTAAAAAAGTCTTCTCATTTAATGTTCACTTTAGTCTGGGTTAGTAATGTTATTTAATGCATGTACATTAATGCATGTACAGTTCTGCAGAGAGTTCCCCCCTCACATCATTAAATTACCTGATCTGACCATCCTGGGAGGACTAAAGGTACTTTAGACATTCAAATATTCTTAAGTGAAGAGGAAACTTTGTTGCTATACTTTGAGTTTATAACCATAATTAGGAATAAGGCCTGTTGTGGAAATAAATACAACAAGCTCTAGAAAGAAGCTCTGGGCCAGTGCCCTGGCTTTGGGCACTCAGCATCAATTTGCTGTGATGACCTCAGCAGGGTATTATGACACAGAGCTTACCGTTTTCTCCAGGGGAACTGATCTCTACCATCTGAAGGGCAGTTGTAATTCTGAGTGATGTCCAGCCCTCCCCTGGAGATTGGCAACAATGGTTCCACAGGAGATGGCTGGTTTGGAGGGTATGGCACTGTACCTGCCTGAGGTCCCACCCCCTTCTCAAACCCCACCCTCTCCAGGCTCCACTCTTCAAATCTCCAGGAATTTCCATACCTAAAGTTGGCAACTTTATCTCCTCCCCTCTCAGCAGCCTCTTCCTAGGCAAAGTTCTGTCTTTTTCATTAGTGGGGAGCAAAGCAGCTTACTTCATTCTCCTCTTCCACTTTGTGATCTATACAGCAACCCTGCAAGGTAGATTAGGCAGAAAGTCTGAGGCTGGTCCAAAATCACCCAGGCAGCTTCCATAGGGAGGCTTCTGCTGAACAGGAGCAAGCAGCCAGGGCTAGTGAAGTAATGCATGAAGTCACCCTGAGAGTGCTGGTAGGCCTAGGGTTGCCAACAAAGACAGATTGATGCAAAGGAGGATGGAAAAGTCTCCATATCTCTGTTTTGCCTTAAATTGGTTTTGATGCCAGTGGAGTGAGAAAATGCCAGAGGCTCTGGATGGGTGCCCCATGGCAAATGGACCAAACAATTCCTCAAGATTTTCCAAAACACTACTCTGTCGATAATTCCTTTTCTACACTCACAGCATCCCCTGCCAGAATGCAACACATCCCCGGAACTTTGAATTAGCACCAGAGCTTTAAGAGCTCTCCAGCTGTCACCTGGAGATTGGCAACAGCTTGTCTGGAGGGTGGAGTCAATGGCATTGTATCTGTCTGAGGTCCCCCTCTTCCTCCTCCTCAGACTCCCACCCTCAGCAGGCTTCATCCCTAAAATATCCTGGAAGTTTCCAACCTGGAGTTGGCAACCCTATGTCCTTTCCGGGCAACCATCAGCCTACCTTTATCTGCCTATCTGTCTTCAGGTTTACATCCCCCCCTCCCCCACAGCCTCTGCCTAGGGAAAGGGCAGTCTTTCTCTGCAGTGGGAGCCAAAGCAGCTGACATCATTCTCCTCTCCCCTGTATGATCTGCACAGCAACCCTGTGAGGTATGTTAAGGTAGAAAGTCTGTGAATGGTCCATAATCCCCCAGGCAGCTTTTATAACATGAACCTGGGACCTGCACACCATCCTCTGAAGCGCTCTCAATTACATATCTGCAGCAGTAATGGGGTGACTGCTGGCACCTTTTCCTATCATTTTTTGCCTTGTGGTATTCTGCTTGTGGTGTGATCTGTCTTTTTTGTGGTGTGGCATGGTTGTATTTTTGGTTTGTTTCTTTTGAAGGGGAAGCAATGTGTTTTGAGTGAGGACATATTTTACCTCAGAATACACCAGGTCACATATGCAACTGACAGTCCCAAATGTCTCACGGGGGGGGGCAGTTTGGGGTGCGGAACGGAGTGAAGTCCAATCAACTTCCATGTACAGATGACCTTGAAACGCTGGCCCAATCAGAGAAGATAGGCTTAGGCTGCAGTGGGGTAAGAACTCAGGAAACACAGCCAGTGATTGATACATCACGGAGCCAACTGATTTTGCCGGGCATAGAACCTTGCCACCCCAACTTGCTTTTATATAATAAGGAAGGATAAGTGAAGCCATAATTTAGCAGTAGAATTCTAAGCTAGAATACACTAAGTAACTGAACTCAGTGCTCAGGAGTTTATGTGAAGATGTGACATCCTGTCATTCTTGCACTTCTTGGTATTTTGTCCTTGTTTTTTATCCACATCCAGCTATTTAACAACTGAGAATATGTTTCATACATCTAATGAAGTAGGCTGTAGTCCATGAGTTCTTAAATCATGGTAGATCAATTAGTGTTTAAGTGCAGAAAATTCCTTCCCCCCTGCAATAAGTTAACATGGCAACCTATATGGAACGTCTCTATCAATAAAAGAGATATTAATTTTACCAGGTGTACTGCTAAACAACAGAACTGAATTTGGAACTCTACGATGTGAAAGTAATGCTAAAGACCCTTAAACTGCTACATTTATGCAATATAGTAAACTAGGGAGCAAAGGCCATTGTGGAGTAAGACAACGGGCCCTAGAAAGGAAGGCAGGGAGGGTGGAAGGGAGGGAGATTTGGAGGAAGGAAGGAAGGAAGAGGGGAGAGAGTGAAAGAAGGAAGGAGAGAGGAAGAAAAGAAAGGGGGGAAAGAAGGGAAGAGGGGCGGAACAGGCTTCTCTGGGCCTACTAGGCCCATAGAAAGCCCAGAGGAGGGTGGGGGTGGCAGAATGGGCTTCTCTGGGCCTACTGGGCCCATAGAAGGCCCAGAGGATGGTGTGTGTTCGGGGCGGAATGAGCTTCTCTGGGCCTACTGGGCCCATAAAAGGCCCAGAGGATGGTGCATGGGGGTGGAACGGGCTTCCCTGGGCCAACTGGGCCAAAGAAGGCCCAGAGGATGGTGTGGGGGGGCAGAAAGGGCTTCTCTGGGCCAAATGGGCACATAGAAGGCCCAGAGGATGGTGTGTGTGGGGGTGGAACAGGCTTCTCTGAGTCGAGTGGGCCCATAGAAGGCCCAGAGGATGGTGTGGGGGGTGGAAGGGGCTTCTCTGGGCCAACTGGGCCAAAGAAGGCCCAGAGGATGGTGCGGGGGGCCAGAAGGGGCTTCTCTGGGCTGAGTACACCCATAGAAGGCCCAGAGGATGGTGTGGGGGGCGGAAGGGGCTTCTCTGGGCTGACTGGCCCCATAGAAGGCCCAGAGGATGTTGTGGGGGAGGCAGAAGGGGCTTGACTGGGCTGACTGGGCCCATAAAAGGCCCAGAGGATGGTGTGGGGGCGGAAGAGACTTCTCTGGGCCGAGTGAGTCCATAGAAGGCCCAGAGGATGGTGTGGGGGGGGCAGAAGGGGCTTCTCTGGGCTGACTGGGCCCATAGAAGCCCCAGGGGATGATGTGGGGAAGCAGAAGGGGCTTGCCTGGGCCGACTGGGATCAGAGAAGGCCCAGAGGATGGTTGGGGGGCAGAAGGGGTTTCTCTGGGCCAAGTGGGCCCATAGAAGGCCCAGGGGATGATGTGGGGCGGTGGAAGGGGCTTACCTGAGCTGACTGGCCCCATATAAGGCCCAGAGGATGGTGTGGGGGGCAGAACGGGCTTCTCTGGGCCGACTGGGCCCATAGAAGACCCAGGGAATGATGTCAGGGAGCAGAAGTGGCTTCTCTGGTCCAACTGGACCCAGAGAAGGCCCAGAGGATGGTTGGGGGGCAGAAGGGGTTTGCCTGGGCCAAATGGGCTCAGAGAAGGCCCAGAGGATGGTTGGGGGGCGGAAGGGGCTTGCCTGGGCCGACTGGGTCCATAGAAGGCCCAGGGGATGATGTGGGGTGGTGGAAGGGGCTTGCCTGGGCTGACTGGCCCAATATAAGGCCCAGAGGATGGTGTGGGGGGTGGAAGGGGCTTGCCTAGGCCAACTGGCCCCATAGAAGGCCTAGGGGATGGGGGGCGAAAGAGCTTGCCTGGGCCAACTGGCCCCATAGAATGCCTAGGGGATGGGGGGGGCAAAATGAGCTTGCCTGGGCCGACTGGCCCCATAGAATGCCTAGGGGATGGTGTGTGGGGGGAAGGGGCTTCTCTGGGCAGTGGGCCCATAGAAGGCCCAGAGGATGGTGTGGGGGTGGAAGGGGCTTCTCTGGGTCGAGTGGGCCCATAGAAGGCCCAGAGGATGGTGTGGGGGGGGCGGAAGGGGTTTACCTGGGCCGACTGGGCTCAGAGAAGGCCCAGAGGATGGTTGGGGGCGGAAGGGGCTTGCCTGGGCCGACTGGCCCCATTGAAGGCCTAGGGGATGGGGGGCCGAAATGGGCCTGCCTGAGCCGACTGGCCCCATAGAATGCCTAGGGGATGATGTGGGGGGCAGAAGGGTCTTGCCTGGGCCGACTGGGCCCACAGAAAGCCCAGGGGATGGTGTGTGTGGGGGGGTGGAAGGGGCTTGCCTGGGCCGACTGGGCCCACAGAAGACCCAGAGGAGGGGGGGCAGAACGGGCTTCTCTCACCTGCCTCGGCCTTGTGGTCCTGCCCCTGCGCTTACTCTGCAGATGGTCCTCTCCTGTCAGATGACTGGAGCAGACTGAGGCAAAGACACTGGCCAGGGCCGATGTGGGCGGGACTCTATCAAGCAGTCAGTCATCCCCGGCCAGCATCTTCTGACTGCCAGTTCTTGGGCCCAATCAATTATGGCAAGCATAGAATGTTCTCAGACCAGAATTCAATTATATATAAGGAAAGGTTGTATTTTCTGTAAATTTGGAGTAACACTATTTGGTATCATGCACACACCTGAAGGAAATGAAGTATAATGATTTCTCTTGAAGCAAAGATTAATTTTTATATGATTTGAGGTGTAGGGTTTGTGGGGTCCTATATAAAACAGATTATATGATTAATCATTCCCATGTGCATAGAGACATATTATAGAATTGTGCATATCATATAGTTGCCAGATGTCCCCAAGTGTTCGACACATCTCTCATTATATTGGGGATTGTCTCTTTTTCCAGAACACCGTAGCTCAGTACAATATGATGGATGTCTCTCATTTCAGGAGGCTATATATAGCTCAAAACTCTGTAGACAAAACATCACAGTTCTGCAGTGTCCCTTATTCTGGAAAATCTGAGCTGGCAACTCTGCCATGTCATGACATCTCCACAGCTGATAGTGATGAAGAAGAGTACTGGAGCTTGGACAACAGGTTCTGAATGCCAGCATATCCTTTGACATTTGAAAATCAGCCATCAGTTGATGAGACTTTTGCTACAATGAATCTCTGGCTTGGGAATCACTGCCAGACTTCAGAAAGGGAGGGAACACAGAGCCTAGGAAATAAACAAGAGCAAAGCAGCATGCAGAGGGGCAATTTTACAAAAGATTTGCATCGCTGAAGCCATTTAGTGTCACTCCTTTGCAGTGAATAATTTGCCCGGGCACAGGTCACTAGCAGTACTTGAACCGATACTTGGGTGAAAACAGCAGAACTGTGAATGGCTTTGTTGTCCAAATCACCCACTCTTAAATGAATTTTGTTCAGTGGCCATTGTCAAAATGCTGGATTTAGCCTAAATAGGTACTTGGATAGTATTTAATTTCTAAACAAAGAATGCTTGGGCAATCTTTTTGGAAATCAGCCACCCGGATCTGGAAATCTTTCTCCCCTATTTCATATATGTGATGTTAGATTAGGATTGTTTTAGTTAGTTAATGGGGAATGAAAGGCATTCCTTCTTTAGCATTCCTTACCAATTCATCGTAAGTCTGAGAGTCCCATAGTACCTTAAAGATCAACAAGTTTTTAAACCTTAGTGGTCCAGAGCCCTCTTCATCTGTTCTTGCTGCTATAGACCAACCCAGCTAAACCTCTGTAATTCTCACCTATTCAATGCCGGAGTCTCTTGATACCAAAAGTTACTCGATATCAAAAGTTACCAGAAAAGCTCAACTATAATTAGAACATGGCCAAGGGCGAAATCTCCTTGTTTTCCAACTTGCCAGCATTGTCTTTTGGTAGGAATTGCCAGACACTCATGGGCAATGCTCCCTCTAAACTGTGGAATCTTGTGAGCAAAAATTCTACTTTGTGAGCTGCTGGCATTAAAGTTGTGAGTGAGCAATTTGGCTACTGCATGAACTAGTTTGCTCTGGAGCCATTCTTCCTGAGCTAAGACAAAAATGTGTGAGCCAGAGGCTAAAAAGCTGTGAGCTAGCTCACACTAACTCAGCTTAGAGGGAACACTGCTCATGGGTTAATATGAAGCAATCATCACAGAGCTGGTGCCATGTAAAGAACACCAGAGTTAAACCAAGGTTTCATTCCTGCATTGTTGGACACTGTGCTAACATCGCCCTACAGCAATCAGTTGTTATCTTTTCCACACAAGAAAATATGTTTGTAAAGGATTGCTATACCACAGTAATAGTGTAATATTCAATTATATGTGGATGCAGCCCAGGGATGTACAGGCTCTTAGCTATGGAGCTGACTGACTGGACTTTGGTAAGTAAGCCATTCATTCAGGCTAGTTGTTTAATGGAACTTTCTTACTTCCTACTTCTGAGCCCCCCCCTTTTATAGCCAGGGAATCAACAAAGAGGGTCTGCAATGGAAGGGTGCATTGCTTCACAGATTTGTTATGGTGATTATATATGTGGGGATTACCTTGTACTCCTTGAATGAAAGCAAAGATAAAAATACATAGAACAACATTTGAGTACAGTGGCACCTTTAAGACCAACAAAGTTTTATTCTAGATATAAGCTTTCATGTGCAAGCACACTTCTTCAGATACAGTGAAACAGAATTTCCTCAACCATTACATACAGGTCAAGGAAATTGTGTTTCACTTTATCTGAAGAAGTATGTTTGCACAGGAAAGCTTATACCTTGAATAAAACTTTGTTGGCCTTAAAGGTGCCACTGGACTTAGAAGTTGTTCTGCTGATTCAGACCAACATGGCTACCCACCTGAATGTAAAAATATATAAATAAAGAACTAAACTAGCCCCAGAACCTGGTATTCAGCACATTTCTTATGTTTGCTTTGGAACTGGTGACTGTATAATACAATTTACCATTACTTTAGCTGAAACGGGAGGAGGCATTTTGAGAAAACTTTCTCCCAATAAGAGCTCTTTTTCGACATCATCATGTGTAGCAGCAGTTTGCTGAGGGCACTGTAGGACAAATGATGTGCTATCCCACTGAAACATATTCAGTTGGCCAAGACACAAATACACATGGCATTCAGGCAGTGGCAGAACTCCTTTGTGATCCACTTTGTAGCCCTGCTCAGTTATAACCTCTGCATTGAATTGCTTCTAAAATTAGCCCTTCTTCCTAAGTGACACTGGAGCAAATCAGATTGAACTGCCTGATGAGATCACCGAGGATAAACAAAGCTAGTTCTGAGTGGAAAATACCAATTCAAAAACAATATGTTCACTCAAAGTACATTTTGTTTGGTCTCATTGACATCATCACATAGTGAAATCTGATTGGCTGTATGAAAGGCTGTTTACCAAAAAGATGGTGCTGAAACTACAGTCAATTGAAACTGAATAGCAATGAACTGGCACAAAATTGGGAGGGGAGGCTTTTGGAAAACTTTCCACTTCTTCCTCAATCCCAACACCCTTTTTTCATGCTGAAAACATTCATTGGAGAACTGCCCTAATGGTAGGTTTGCGATAGTTTTGATACTGGGAAACAAAAAGACTTTTGAAAAGAAAAAAGGCAAAAGGAGTGTGGGAGTAAGGCATTTCTTCCATCAAATTATGATTCATGTTTGACCAAGCTGTGAAAACCCAGTTGTGGTAGTACTCATAGTAGAAATGGAGAGAACCTATAACCACTCACAATGACTGTGACTCATTAACACTCATGAATTTCTCCATTTTGAATCCACAGGAGTTAAGAACGTAAGAACATAAGAGAAGCCAATGTTGAATCAGACCAATGGCCCATCTAGTCCAACGCTCTGTCACACAGTGGCCAAAAATACCAGGTGCCATCAGGAGGTCCAGCAGTGGGGCCAGGACACTAGAAGCCCTCCCACTGCTGCCCCCCCCCAGCACCAAGTTCAGAGCTCTTTCAGAGAAAACTCAAGGGAACTGAAGAGCTGGGCACTGCTGTCCAGGGTCAGTCATTCTTTACTTCTCACCTGTTCAGTAACAGAGTCCCATCAAAAAATAAGTCCACTAACTATAAACCAAAAGGGGCTTTATTATATTTTGGTCTTAAGTTCAATTCAAGCTAAAAACCTGATGAAGTCTAGGTAAATATTCATTACTTTGAATCAAATTTCAAGCAACTGCATGAAGCAAGTGCATTGGCACCAGTTAGGAAGATGTATTCATTCACTCAAATTTGGAAAACAAATTTGTCTGGAAGAATGATATCCCCCTTTCTGCTAAATAAATATAATTACAGGTCACTTAAAATATAATTTCAATATATAAAATTGGCAATGAAAACATAACACACTATTCGCAAAATATCAAAATGATAAGACAAAACAGTATTAATAGACACAAATAAAACAATGAAATATCAGTACTGGAGCTGTACCAAAGCAAGAATGGGAAAGGTCATTTTTACCTTTCTCTCACTTCTCCCTGTCCCCTTGACCAGTGAGGTGATTCCTCCTTGTGGATTCCTTGAATTCAAGAATGATCTTTCCAGTGGCTGAAAGCCACAGCAGGGGTGGGGAGGAACACAAGAATATCAGCATTCCTTGTGTACTTCATTGGATACAAGGTATAGATTGTATGTAGGAAAACATATGTATGGAGGAATCAGTGGCTCAGGGGCTTTTGGCTCATGTGGACCTGGCACCTTGTCTGAGTAGACAACCCTGACTTTGACGGACCAATGGTCTAATTCAGTCTAAGGCAGTTTTGTGTGTGAAACTATCTGAGGTTTGTACCCTAGCACTCTGCTCAGTAAATCTGAAGCTTTCTTCCAGCTTCATCCAACAGAAGAGCCACTTAAGCTGAAGAAAGTCTCCTTTGGCTGGAGGGGTGTGAAGAGAAAAATTAAGAGTGCCTAAGCTTTCTTAAGAGGCCACAGTAGTACTTGCTCATTCCTCCTCCCACTATGCACCCTCGCTATGTTTTACCCCCCACTTAAGAAAACTTGCCAGTGCTTAGATTTTCTTAATTGCATGGTTTGCTACAGGCTGCTATCTTGAATGCATGGAGGCTGAGGGTGGACCAGTGGGCGTGTCTCCAGTCCCCTCTCTACATAATTTATTTGCTCAGCATGAGGATTTCTATAGTGCTTACAGCTGCAATCTGTGTACACATAGGTTGGTGGAAGTATCTTCTGCTTAACTCAGTGGGACTTAGTTTTAAGGTGAATATGCATAGGATCAGGCTACACAGTTGCAATACTATTCATACTGGAGTAAGTGAGTACAATGAATGGACACTGGTCAATAGCAGAAGCAGGCAAGAATAAAGGGAAACCTCTCTAAGCTAAGGTGTCCTCTCATCTATCATTGAAAGCAAAATTTAAAATGTGCCACAATTTTCTTAAGGATCTGTAAAAAGCACAACAATTACCATGAATAAGGCTCAACAATTGTCATGAATAATACCAGCCTGGATGTACACATCTAGCTTATTTATTCACAAAAGGAGAGGAGGCCTAAAATTCAACCACAATGACTCTGCAAACTGGAATTGGTATTTGAAAGCCAAGATTCTAGCCGAAATGGACAAAATGACAAAAAAACTAAATGGACAAATGGCAGAATTGTATTTAAAAGACTGGGAGGGCCTGAAATTGTATATGGAAACTGAATATAAAATGAAAAGGAAAATGTACAATCTTGATTTGTATTGAGAGTGAATGAGAAATGAAATGAATATTTGATTGTACTGTACCTTGGTTGGAAATTATGTTTGTAAAAGTCAGGCCTTTATATATTTGAAATTAGGTTACCCGTTTTGTCGATTGTTATAAGTCTAAACTTGATTACCTTTTAATTCTCTCTTTTTTGTTAATAGCAGTGTTGGAAGCCTATTAGGGGGTGGGGGGATGGGGTAAAAATTTTGTAAAATTGTATTGGTAATGATGTTTAACAATGTTGAAAGTAATCCAATAAAATTTTGTTTTTGTTTTTTTAAAAAAAGAAAGCCGACATTTGCTAACTTTTATGATCTTTCTTAGGGTTTTTTGTTTTAGTTTGCATCAGATGCCAAAACTAGGATTTTCAGAATCAGGCTTCCAGGTACTGACATGGAAATAATTTCTGCTACATTTAATCCTTAGGCATGAGGATTTTTGATGGGTCAGATGTACTGACTCAGTACACACCCAATCCCAACAAGGACAGTATAGTTGGCCTAGTCCTTGATAATCTACATAGTCATCTTGGAGAATCATGAGACCAATGAATAGGATTTCTCATTTTGATCTAATATTCAAGAATCAGTGGAAATTCTGAATTTAATTGAAATTGTGCATAGGGTCTAGCTATGCTATTGTAAATATTAGGAATGGGCACAAACTGGATCACGAACCAAAATTAGAGCTCAACTTGGGCCAGTTTGGAGCTCAGGAATCAATGTTTGGGGAAGGCACCTTCCCCAAATATTTACCGGACTTTTGGCCAGTTTGGCTGTCCGGGGCCAGCCATTTAAATCTAATAGCTGAGTGGTATGGGGTCAGCTGTTCAGCTCTTAGGTTTAAACCTTCAGTTTTGCTCCCAGCCGCTTCGGGGGGGACAGGACAAAATTGAAGGGTTAAATGAAGCCTCACTCCCTTTCTCCTGGCCATGGGGGGAAGGAGGTGTGTGTGGTGTAAGTGGTCCAATGAGGTTGCACCATCAATTTATACATGTATAAATGATGGTTCCTTTTGGTCTTTTGGGGTTTCTGTGTGGCACTGTGGCATGCTTGCACTGCCACAGTGCCACTTGTTCTGGAGTGTGCCACTTGTTCTCATGGCAAACAAGCATCTCCCAAGCATCTCCCAAGACAGTTCACTTTCCCTGAGATTCTCTGGGAGAGTTTGACTGCTGTGTGGCTGCCTGCTTGCCTGCCTTAAGTGCTGCTAGCTGGGTTTCCCCACTGGAAACAATGGAGGTAATGGGGGGGTAACCTGTTTGGGTGCCCATAGAATTAGGCCCGTTGGTCCAATTGCTTTGAGACATGGGGATGTATGTGGAGAGAGGCTCCTGAAGCTACCCTCTCCCTCAAACCCCCCCCCAGAGTTACTAACAGCACTGTGGCAAAAAAGTAACTTTTCCCCCCACCATAGAGAACAATGGAGGGAATGGGGGCAACCTGTTTTGGGGCCCATAGAATTGGGCCCCCTGGTCCAATGTTTTTGAAACTTGGTGGGTATCTTGGAGAGAGGCTCCAACAGCTACCCTGTGAGTTTGGAGCCTCTTCCACAAACCCCCTCCCATCCAGTCCCCAGAATATACCCTATGTTTTCACCATTGACTTCAATGGCCCAGAGGATATAATGGGGCTGAAATTGACATTCGGCTGGCGGAAAGACTCCCGAATTGGCTTGTACAGCTGAAACTGACATGCAGGAGCCTTTCTGCCCTCCAAAGCTGCCGGAGCTGCGCTCCCTCCCCAAAAGACCCCGGGTTGTAGGGCTAACTTTCGGTTTCTCTCCTGCAGAGTGCAGGGGGTTGAACTAGATGACCTGCAACTTCCAGCTCCAACATTCTATGATTCTATGAACTAAGGAGTCTTAAAAGAAAAATAAACTCCTTGTGGTGAAACAAAAGATACTCATTCATCTCACTAAGACTTTATACCCTGCTGGAGAGGGAGTTCGGTTTAGTGGATTTTAGTGTGTGCCAGAAGTGTTTATTGGACTAGTGGTTGTCCAAAATCTAAACCAAGGCACAGCAGATGGGTTTCTCTGTGAAGGGGGAGAATACCTGAGGAATCCACCCAAAAACTGGCCGTCTAAAACAGTACAGGGGTTGAGTTGAAAGTGAAAGCGTGTTTTGTACTGTGACATCTGAATTGACTATTTATAAGGAACTAAACAAAAGCTGAAATATACCATCTTCAACTACATATCCATAAACATCAAATTTTCCCCATGTACATATTTTCCCTGTCTGCCTGTCTTTGTAAATAAAATCTTCAATTGGTTTTACTGTTCCAAATTACATGTGCCTCAGTGTCTGACAGGATCTGACTAAGTTAAACATTAAGCTCTAGCCTATAAAAAGATTTTTTAAAGACAGTGTTCATGAAAAGCCCCAGAGACAATAAGTGGCTTAGTCTGTGACAGAAGAGTGAACTGTGTGTATTCCTGGGAAACAGAGGCTGGCAGTCAGTGTCAGTGAAAAATAAGACCACTCCAGCCTGTGAAAGGTTAAAGAAACCAAACCCCACATACTCAGGAATAAGGGAGTTCCTCAAAGCACCAAAGTCCCCACACTGGAAGGGGTACCTTTGGTGCTGGCCCAGACAGTGAGGAGCCTGGAAGTGACACTGGATGCCTCTCTCTCTGTGGAAGCCCAGGTTGCAGTAGTCACCAGATCTGCATTTTTTCATCTTAGGCAGATTAGGTTATTGAAGCCCTATCTCTCCCTCCAGGACTTAGCTACAGTAACCCATGCAATGGTCACTTCCAGGCTTGATTACTGCAACTTGCTGTACAGAAGCTTGCACTTGAAGCTGACCCAGAAATTGCAACTGGTGCAAAATGTGGTGGTGCACTTGCTAACATCGACGCCTGTGTGGGCTAACAATTGGCTTGTGTTCCGCCAACTGCATTGGCTGCTGGTTGAGTACCAGATTCACTTCAAGGTGTTGGTAATGACCTTCAAAGCCTTACACAGACTGGCAGTCCCTGGCCTGAGGGATGTCTGTCTTGTCTCAACCAGGGCCAGGGCTTTTTTTCCCCTAGCCCCAGCCCAGTGGAACAAGCTCCCTACTGAGATCAGGGCCCTGTGGGAGCTTCTTCAGTTCTGCAGGGCCTGCAAGATGGAGCTGTTCTGCCAGGCCTTTGCCTGTGGCAGCGGGCACCCAAACCTGGCCTCCCTGAGGTTTGCCATGCCAAGGGGTGGTCACCATGCCCCCTGGGGGGGAGGGGGAGCATGACCTTGACACAGGGGAACCCAAAGGGGACTTTGCACAAGAGGCCTCAGACAATGGAGCCCGTCTTCCTTGGTTGCATCACCAGGCTAGGGACAGGATCTCCTCCAGACTTTGTTCCTCTGGGTGCTGGCTCTCTGTCTCTCCCTCAGAGGAACCTGGCCACTCCTCTCCTGCTCCGGCTTCCTCCCCGGCCTCTGCTAATTTCCCCCTTTTTATTCCCCACTCAGCCCATGCTCCACCCTGTGCCACCTCCACCCTACCATCTGATTCACTCCCTGCCCTGTCCCTCAGCCACCCTGGCCCCTGACTGGTGCTGCCGTCTTGCAGGTGTCTGTGGGGTGGAGCCATCCTTGGCTCCCGGCATCACTGATTCTGGGTGGGGCTTGCTTCTGGGACTCCGTTTGCCAGCTGTTTCAGGGCGTCGTGATGCCCCACCATTGCCCTGGGGCTGTCGCTCACTGCTCCTGAACCCAATTGTCATCTTAGGGTGCATCTTCACTCCCTCACTCGGCCAGGCCCGCCACTCCTGTGGGGACCATCAGGAGATGCTGGTAAGCCGC
Organism: Gekko gecko; assembly: GCA_029375565.1. Classification (NCBI taxonomy): domain Eukaryota; kingdom Metazoa; phylum Chordata; class Lepidosauria; order Squamata; family Gekkonidae; genus Gekko; species Gekko gecko. The sequence goes on from JAPDNY010000001.1 coordinate 212,606,538, forward strand.
GGGACAGGCCCTTTGCAGAGAGGGAACAGTTGGGTGGCTCCCTGGCTTGTGGGGTGGGTGCGCTGGGGCTTGTGGAGGGGTGCGCCAGACCGCAGCCTCTCCTGGCCTTTCCATGGGGGTGGCTACCTCTGGTTCCCTGGCTCCGCTCCGGGGGGGGGTCCCAGTCCCTAGCCAGGACAAGGTTGTTGTCATCTACCCACTGTTAGCTGGCCATTATTCCATCCATATCAACAGGCCAGAATCCTCATAGCTAGCTGAATTTCTGTTTTAGTTGTAACTACCAATTTTAATGTTTTATATTGCTTTGCAGTCTAAATTTTAAACTCTGATTGTATTTATTACAAATGATGTTACTCACCCTGAGTCCATTCGTGGGATGGGCGAGATACAAAGACAAATAAGAAAATAAAAATAAATAAATATGTATATTTGCAGATCTTAAAGTGACTATTCTAAAAGTGAATTAAAAAAGACACAGCAGGAGGCTGCTGAGATACCACTATAATCACTGGCCAAGTCCCACCTTTTCCTGGGTTTAGCCCAGCCCAGGGGCATGGCTAGGAGGTTTCCCATGAGTTCCCAGGCCCCCCTAAATTTCTGGGGAGCCCCTTCCTAAATCCGACATGGCTCCGCCTCCATAGATAGTGACAAGGGCCTGTGATGTCACTAGCTCCTCCCTATGATGTCACTGGGCCCTGGTTCTTTTAAGGACCTAACATAGCAACACCTCTGGCCCAGCCCCCTGGAAATTGGAAAGTCTACGCCCTTGCATAAAAGGGGCCTTTTTATTATGGAACTTCAGAATTCTAGCAAAAGAGATTCAGCTAGTTCCTTGTGTTGATCTTTCAGCTGCAGATGAAATGGTGCTTTAATTGCTTTGACAGATGACTAATTTTATTCTGCTGACTTGTTTTTCTGGGGGTTGTTATTGTTGTTTTGTGTTGCTTTTGGTTGTTTTTCCTTGTAAGCCACTTTGGGATCCAGCATCAGATAGAAAGCTGAGGGGAGATATATGTTTAATAATCAAATAAATGATAAAGTGGCCCAGCCCCCACATAATATGCTTAGTGTGGATGTGTGTACATGTACATCAGATGTACATGTACTCTTCCGCATTACTACTTCATGGTTTCTGATGTAGAGAATATTGTACACACATAGTATATGAAGCTGTCTTCTTGTAAAGAGAATCCTGCATGGAGATGTCCCCTCCCAAATGAAGTAAGTGGGACAGCCAGTCGGTGCCAGCAAAGATCTCCACAGAGCCCCTAAGCCTGTGTTAAATTGCTGCATCAGGATGGTGCCACCAACCTGCTGGGCTACAAAATATTCCCATGAATTTGGAAACTTGAGAAATTTATAACATTACTAGAAACAATGAGTAAAGAACTGTTTCATTGATCTAATGCTTATTATACCCAAAGCTGACCTTTGTTGCTAAGTGCAAACAAAATCACCAAGCACAATGGAATAATGTCTGCCAGTGTATGTGTGCTAGAGGAGGCTAATACTGATGAGAGAAAAAGTTCTTTCTATATACTTGACAGTCCTTTCTGTTGGCTTATTGGCCATATCAAGTTAAATGTTAATTGCAGGCTACAGAGAGGTTACTTATCCCTTTGTAATCAAATCTCTCTTTCATTAGCTACCTGTGCAATAGGATACCTGCTACTCAACATCTGACTGGGCCTTTTGTTTTCTGCGCTCCAGCAAATAAATGGGCAATAGCTGAAATGCCTCAGCAGTTATACTAAGGCTCGGTGGAGGACGGCAAAGCATGGAAATTCATTTTAAGTTTTGAATATAGCAAACTGCATATTCCATTAAAGGGCAGAAGGCCAGAACAGAAGAAAAATTCAAAGTGTTTTAGTCTCTTGCAAAGAAGATCGGAGCCTCCGAACCCAGAGAAATGAAATACAGTCTCTTTCTCATAATCACTTTCTCATTACTTACTGACCTCCTCTGTGACCTTGGTCAGTTCATTTTACTCTACGTGGCCAAAGCATTCCAGTTGATGATATTTTAAATGAGGCACCTATTTTTCTCCTTAAGGTTGGGAGACTCTGTATTTAATAGGGTTGTCATCCAGACAGAATTGTGTTGGCTCTGCCAGAATTTTATTCTCTTGGCTACCTGCCAAAATTGAAGAAGAAAAATCCGGTCTGGGTTTTCTTAGAACATGTATGCATCATAGTGCATATCTCAGCATGTTGGTGTCAGGAAGGGAAGGCTGGCTATATTAGTACTGTAGAGTCCAGCATGTGCTGGGGAAGCTACATTTCGTGACTGCAAACAGAAGTCCTCTGTAATGTCAAAAGGAGCACTTCTCAGCAGATGCTTTAATAAGATGATTACTGTCATCACACTGTGACTCAGTAGAAGAGCCTCTGCTTTGCAAAAGGTCCCAGGCTCAATCTCTGGCATCTCCAGTTAAAAGAGAGGCCAGTTTGGTGTAGTGGTTAAGAGCGGCAGACTGTAATCTGGAGAACTGGTTTCGATTCCCCACTCCTCCACACGAAGCCAGCTGAGTGACCTTGGGCCAGTCACACTTCTTTCAGAACTCTCTCAACCTTAAAATAAACAAGTCTAGCTCACCACGCTACAAGCTGGAACTTGTGGCTTCCAGACAATCTTTGGATCTCCTGGCTATCCAATGCCATACAATAATTTAATTTAATTTTCCAGTTAAAAGGATCAGGTGATATGAAAAGCCTATGCCTGAGACCCTGGAAAGCCACTGCCAGTCTGAGTAGACAATACTGACTTTGATGGACTGAGGATCTAATTCAGTATAAGGTAGCTTTGTGTGTGTGCGCACTAGGGTTCTAGGCATCATGTAGGTCAGGGGTGTCAAACAAAAGGTCAAGAATCTAAAGAAGTAAGTCAAACAGAGAAGAGGGCCAACAATTAAAACTTAATGTATATAATATAAAAGTACATTAGTAAAGAATTAAAAATCATAAAAGGGCCCAATTACACCTCATATAAAAATAGCAAAATCATACACACATGTGCCAATGGACTTGACCTGATGCATTTCAGCCTGTTTAGGCCTTCTTCAGAGGTCAAACACAATTGGGAACAAATTGGCTTATACCATAATACAATGCAATTATACAGCATGGATACAAAATGGCCCAGAAAGGAATTGTTCCAAAGTGAAACCACTAGGCCCAGAATAAAAGTATAAACAAGGCCTCCGAAGATCCAATCATATGCCAAATGATATTTCACTGATCATAATTTCTGGTTCAGAAAGCGCCTTCTAATGATTGTTTAGTTCTAATGATAGTTTAGCAAAGGGACAATTTTGCTGAGGACACTTTGGCTTGAACTGAGTTTCCCCCACTGGCCAGCTACCCGGGAGCAGATAGAAGCCCCCAAAACTGGGGGATTCTCCATCCAGACCTGAGGAATGGCAACCCTAGCCTGGCCCAACAAAGTGACATTTATATCAGACTAGCAGTAAAGCCCATTGTGAAAGCAATACAATAAGCTCTAGAAAGATGTTATGTGTAACAAATGCATAGGCTGGAAGGAGGTAAAGTAAATATTAGCAGTCTGTAAGTGAAAGATACAAATGTGGAAGTAAAGTCTCACAGACCTTATGTTACACAATAGCCGGTGTCCAAGGTCACACAATGTGGGCCAGAAAATGTTGCACACAGGGGTCTGTGGAGTAGTGTCAACAACTGGGCAGTCTGCAAAATCATTTTATGTTGGATGTCTGTGTCATTCAGTTTGGTTGTGGTCGCACTGTCCACCCTGTTAGAGCAGAAGTCTCAAGGGAAGATGGGTTGAAAGTGAGTGGTCATGATGAAAATCTCAGTAGGTTACATGGGAATGAGAAGGAGGAGTCTTGGGGGATGAGTGTTGTGAAATGTCTATAGTTTTGAAAGTTGTCTTTTATGGCAGAGAAGTGTGGCTGAGGAATGTTTTCCAGCAAGATAGTTTAGGGCTGGATGGTGTTGTCTGTGGAAAGTAAAGCATTAAGTGATGTCAGCCACCAAGGATGGATGTTGCAGCCATGAGACATTGTGGGTTTTTTTTATCTAAGGATCTCATGCCCACAGGACCATCATTCCACAAACCATGCACAGAAATGTTCAGGAGGGCATTCTTGTACTGGAACACTTTCCCCATGTCGTGTCCACTTACCTGGTCCTGTAATGTGTACAGTATGTCTTTTCACAGTTGACTCAGTTTCCTTTGGTTTTTTGTGGTTCTCTGAATGTGAATTGTTGTCTGTAGAAAGTAAAGGATTAAGTGATGATAGCCACCAAGGATGGATGCAGCATCTATGAGACATTAGGATATTTTTGTCTAAGGATCTCATGCCCACAGGACCATCATTCTACTAACTATGCACAGAAATGTGCAGGAGGGCATTCTTGTACTGGAATACTTTCCCCATGTCGTGACCACTTACCTGGACCTGTAACATGTATGATATGTCTATTCGCAGCTGTCTGAATCTCAGGTGGTTGTTGTGGTTCTTTGAGTCTGAAGTGTTGTCTGTAGAAAGGAAAGCATTAAGTGATGTCAGCCACCAAGGATGTATGTTGTGTCCACTTACCTGGTCCTGTAACATGTACAGTGTGTCTTGTCACAGTTGTCTCTGTCTCCTGTGTTTTTTTGTGGTTCTCTGAATGTGAAGTGTTGTCTTTAGAAAGTAAAACAGTAAGTGTTGTTAGTCACTAAGGATGGAGCGCGGATGCTCCAGCCATATCGATGGCCTCTGTATGGCAAAGAGAGTGGGGGTGATACTGTATGTGCTCCTGGGCCCCTCCATCCTGTTACAATGCCTGTTGAAGCAACTACCCATGGGCTGAGGCAACCAGGGCCAGAGCTGGCCTCACAGCCTCCCAAACCCCTTCGGCTTGGGGGAAGGGGCCTCACTTGCACTGGCCGGCCACCACTGTCCCAACCGTGCATGGGAAAGAAATCTTTAGGAGCAGTGCCATGACCTGGCTGCTGAGCCCACAGTGGCTTGGAGGGCTGGCATCAGAGCATCCCAAGCCTCTCCTACTGAACTCAGAGGGACTTTCTTTGAAGTAAAGGTGTGCAGAATTCGCAAAATCAGTAACAGGAAAGAAGGAAGGAGGGAGGGAGGGACTGACGGAAGGAAGGAAGGAAGGAAGGAAGGAAGGAAGGAAGGAAGGAAGGAAGGAAGGAAGGAAGAGATGGGGAGGAAGGAAGGAAGAAAGAGCAAGAGGGAGGAAGGGAGGGCAAAGAGATGGTGAGGAAGGGAGGGAGGAAAAGAAGACAATCAGCGAGACCTGCCAGCTGAGTGAAGGTGGCCATAGCCTCACTGGGCAAGGCCCCACCAGACCAGCAAGGCCAGCCATGGGCCTCCTCCCCAAGCCAAGGCCCACTGGCCCAGCGAAGGTGGCCATGGCCTCACCAGGCAAGGCCCCACTGGCCCAGTGAGGGCAGCCATAGGCTTACTGCCCCCCCCAAGGCAGGCCCCGCTGGCCCAGGCCAACCACAGGCCTTCCACCCCCCAGGCAGGCCCTGCTGACCCAGGTGGGCTGGCCATGGGCCTCCCACCCCCCCAGGCAGGCCCCACCAGCCCAGGCAGGCCCCACCAGCCTAGGCAGGCCCCACCAGCCTAGGCAGGCCAGCTGCAGACCTCCCACCCCCCAACAGGCCCCACCAGCCCAGGCAGGCCAGCTGTGGGCCTCCCACCCCCCACGGTAGGCCCCACTGACTCACCTCAGAAGCCAGCTGGTGGGGAAGATGGGCCCTACCTGCTGCAAGGCTCTCCTGAGAGCTGAAGAATGATTGGAAGACAAACAGTCGCAGCTGCTTCTCCACTGATCTTCTCCTGACAGCCGAAGAAGGCTGGTCAGGCAAATGGCTGCTCGGCTGCTGAGGTAAACTGTTCAGATTGGGGTTTTGGCAGGAGCTGGCTTTGTGGGCGGAACTCAGGCACACCTTCTGATGGGCAGTTCAGGCAGCCAGATGATTTTGGCAAGCATAGAACATTGCCATACAAAAACACGTTTATATATAAGGACAGGATTCAGCCATCATAATAAACAAGTTTGACACCTCTGGTAGATGCTATGTGACATCTGAGCATCTGCTGTTTTGTCACACGAATCCCACCATCTTATCTCCAGATACTCCTCAGGATGTGTGTGTGTATGCGTGTGATGAGATTGCTGTGTGCCAGAAAGTGTCAGCTATGCAGCTGCCATGGCTGAGGAGGGGGATGCTGGTTGTGGGTGCATTGTCTGTCTACGCCTGATTTGGAATGTTAAGTTTCAATTCTCCTTGCCTCCTTATCTTCTTGCAGCTTAGGCCTGTGACCTTGGTGCCTTCTTACTCTATTCTCTGGGAATTCTTAGCCAGTAGCTTAGGCGGGCTTTTGCAGTTATTCTGATTGGCTCTGGTCCATCCCCCTGACCCCTTTGAATCTTGTATATTATTCAGCTACGTGCGCTTACTTTCATTCCTGACACTGGATGTATGTGCAGATGACTTGCCTTTACTGACTCCAATAAACTTTACTCCTTTGGTAAGAAAGTTGTGGTGACTGATTGCTGCAGGACTCTGACAGAAAGGCATTCAGTCTTACCAAATAGGTTTGTAAATCCCAATTCCTGTGAGCCAGACCACAGAAACAAAGGAAATGCAATTTACAACCTTATTGAGTAGTTCTCAGTGATCTACAGTCTCCCAACATGGAGTGCAGGTGCAGTAAAATGACAACAGCCTTGTGAAGCAAATTCATTGCACACTGTATTTAACCTGTTTTAATTATTTATTTACAGTATTTATAGTCTGTCTTTCTCACTTGACCTCAACGTGGATTATACAGAGCAGGGGTCTTTTCGTAGAAAAAGAGCTGCAGGAGCGCATTAACATATGGTATGCTAATGAGCTATTAGCATATGCCATGCCCCCTGACATCACCGGAAGTGATGTCAGAAGGGGAAGCAAAAGGGGGGGAGGCATCTAAAAAAGCCTCCCCTTCCCTTCCCCAGCTGGCCTTGGTGGGGGAGGTAAGAGAGAAAGGGTTTAAAGTTTAAACTCCTTCTCACTAGAGTTGGGCCACAGAAGGAGGAAAGAGGAAAGGAAAGAGAGAGAGTAGAGAGAAGGAAAGAAGGAAGGAAAGAGGGAAAGAAAGAGAGGGAAGAAGGAGGGAAACAGGGAAAGGAGGAAAAAAGAGAAGAGAAGAAGGTGGGAAAGAAAGAAAAAGGGAAGAGAAGAAGGAGGGAAAGCGGAAAAGGAGAGAAGGAAAGGAGGGAATGAAAGAAATTCGGCGGCAATTCAGCCTCATTATATCCTATGGGTCATTGAAGTCAATGGTGAAAAAATAGGTTATATTCTGGGGGCTGGAGGGGACGGGGTTTGAGGGAGAGGCTCCAAACTCAAAGGGTAGCTTATGGAGCCTCTCCCCAAGATACCCACCAAGTTTCAAGAACATTGGACCAGGGAGTCCAATTCTATAGGCCCCCAAACAGGTTGCCCCCATTCCCTCCATTGTTCTTTATGGTGGGAAAAAAGTAACTTGTAAAGTAAAATCTGAAATTGACATTCGGCTGCCTGAAAGACTCCAGAGACATCGGCTGGGGGCGGGGCTTGGCTCCTGAGCTGCCGGAGCACAGCTCCGGTGCGCTCCCCCCAAAAAGACCCCTGATACAGAGTGAGTACTGTTGTGCTGGTGATTTTGGTCCCACTTATGATTTCAGTGAGGATAAAACAGTACAAAAACAATTGGCTGTCCACTTCAGTGACAAAATCCATACCTGATGCCATTGGCTTTGAAACCATTATTCCACCTTCTTATCAAAAATAGAATTTTAGACTCAGTTTAAAATATGCTGGTTATACTTTGGTATAATCTCTGAAAACAAGTTAAAAGCCAAAGTTTTTCTAGACCTGCTCTGAAAGTGCTTCACCCCATTAGATTTTATGCTTTACTCATGCATGACATCCTTTAAACTTGAAATTAGAAAAGCAAATGTTAGGTTTTTCTTACACCATCTGTTCCTTGTTACGTGACCCATGCAGAAAACTAAACATTGTAAAATTATATTACTTTTCTGGATTCTTTTGCTGTCTTCCAACTTCTGAATCACTGCAATATGTGCTGCATATATATATACAGACATATTAGGCTTTTATGAGATCACCAGCCCCAGCTTCTGCTACAATGCCACAAATTGACAGGTGTTTTTGTGGCTGTAATTACATGCTGAAGCAATTATCCCTATTTGCTTTCCTTGAAGAGATGGTACAGAGCTGTAAGGTACATTCTTGTTCTGCAGCACTGATGTTCCCATTTGTAACAATGTCTGAGTTGGAAATCAATTTCTTAGAATAAAATATGGATCGCTATATTTGTCTTAAATAGAGAAATGTTCCCAGTTTTGTTTCTTTCTGCGTTGATCCTATTTTTTTTCAGGCTTCCCCTTTTCACTGTTGATTTTCTAGATTTGTTCACATTGTATATGCATGCTGTGCTTTTAAAAAAATTATTTAACTTATGTAGTGTTGGATCCAAAGTGCCAGAAATGGAGTTCTGGTTACAGCATGAAACTATCCTGTTATGACCTAATACAGCCTCCAGAGTGTTGCCCCAAGGAATTAAGAGAGTCCTGGCATACTGCTGGGTGTGATGTTGAGGTCCAGAATTAATGTAATCCTATAACATATTATATAGCCTTTTGAATGTTATTGTTTGATTGTTATTAATGTTATGTATTGTTTGTTAATTATCAATAAAAACTTCCATAACAAAACGTTAGGGTCCAGAATAGTAGGGATCCAAGCTTTGGATCCAATTGTGTCTGTCTGTCTATCTACCTATCTATCATCTATCTATCTTAGATAAATTAATCAAACTTAATTTGGACCACTGGAGAAATTTTAGAACCTGAAACAATTTGCTTTTCTAGCATAGCATTTAATTAAATATTCAGCCTCTGAGTTTGATACTGGCCTGAGGAAATCCCCGAAAGTTAGCCAGAAGTGAATATTCATTTATTTATTTACTTCATTTATACCCCCATAGCTACTTACATCATTCTTCTCCTGGTGGAAGAATGCCTCTATGCCCTGTTGCTGGCTCTATAGAATAACTAGTTGGCCAGTATGTGACACAGGATGTTGGACTAGATGGCCCATTGGTCTGATACTGCAGGGGTCTTTTTAAGTTCTTATTTCATCCTCACAACAACCCTGTGAAGTAGCAGAACAAAGTTTGAGTCCAGTGGCAACTTTAAGACCAACAAAGTTTTATTCAAGGTTTAAGCTTTTGTATGCATGCACACTATCTTCTGATACAATCAAATGGCAGTTACCAGTCCATACATATTGGTGAGAATACAGATGTAAGTACTGAATGAGGTTAGCATATGTAGTATGCAGGGTCTCTGTTAATTACTATCAGCATTCCACAGTTAAGAAGGGTGCATTTGCCCATCAGTGTCCAGTTTTGATATATTTGTTTCCTTCACTATGTTTTCCCCTGAAATTAAACCCAAACAAATGGTAACTATATAAACTAAGCTCGTTACTCCTCTTTGATCCTTGTATCTGTGAAACATATTCATTATGCTGTATGCTAATTTACTGCTCACCCTCTACCTATATGTATGGGCCGGTAATTTCCTTTTCATTGTATCTGAAGAAGTGTACATGCACATGAAAGTTTATACCTTGAATAAAACTATGTTGGTTTTAAAGGTGCCACTGGACTCAAGCTTTGTTCTGCTGCTTCAGACCAACACGGCTACCCACCTGTGAAGTAGATTAGGCTGACAGTGTGTGATTGTCTCAAGTTCAGTGCTTTATCCTCATTCTGGCACAACTTGTTATTTGTGTTTTATATGTACATTTTAATTCCATTTTCTCCAGTCTCCAGATTTTGTTTTTTATGTCTTCTTGCACTTGTCCTAAGCGTGGATCACAAACAGAGTTAAACTTAAACTGAACCATAATATCCTCATTGTTTGATTGTATGACTCAGAGTAAATTTAAATCACCACCTTTCCTTTTAATATGAGCTGTTTGTCACAGAAATTCTTTGATAGTATTATGACAGGTTCAAGGGGGATGTATGCATTTCCAGTTTAAAAAAGAGGCTTTGAAAGAAGCCCCTTTATCAAAGCATAGGGTCCTGTGAACAGGTGGATATACTTGCTTTAAAATACCACTGAGAAAGCTGACTCAAATCTGTCCCTGACACCTGAAAAGAGAGAATGCTAAAGTTTTCCTGTCAGTCATTTAATCGACACACAAAAAGGAAAATTGATATGTCTGCTGTGAAAAGCCAAGACTGCAAGAGCTGCTAAACTATAGAGCCTCAGTGGATAGCTGAATGTTCTGGTATGTGAGAAGCCATAGTGCAAGGTATGATCATTAACTGCGTGAAGGGGGTGTGCCTGTCATCAGCGCTTAAAGGGTCTATCCTGACCTAAGAAGGTCAGTCTGGCTTTCTCAATTCTCTGAAAATGAATAATAACTTGCACCTGGAGTCTAAGTGGGACCGCTTTGTGAGCTGAAGGTAGCAAAGGAGTCACATCTGAGATTTCAGTGAAAATGTTTGGGCTGTCAAAGAACTGAGGGAGTATTCTGCTGTCTCCTGACAGATAAGAATTTTCAAAAAGTACCCAACAAAATGGAACAGCTCGATATATCTATATGTATTTGCTGGAAGCTTAATTGTCCCTCTGCCACTAGACTCAGGGACATGACAGAGAATTGTTCAGTGACCCAAGGGTAAGTAGATGAAAAAATTATGAATCTTTGAATTCATCTTAATAATTGTGTGAATTTTTCAGCTAAAGCAAGGATTTCTAAATTTCTAACTGGCACTGCCTCACTCAGGAGGGCTCAAAGCAGAAGATGGGAAGTTCCACTTCAGCTACTTTCTCACCAGTACTTCATGCCAGGTTACTTTCACCAATGGTGGGCTACAGAGAACCTGGAAGCAAGCACATGCACTCTGTGTCTTTTAGACTGTTAGAATAATTTAACCTTAGACTTAAGATGCAGTAAAGAGAAAGCTGCATCTGTTGAATTTATGGCTGCAGTGTAGCTGTTAAAGCCCCAGGAAGCTGTATACTTTACGCTGTTCATGGATCTAGGTATAGCCATATGCTAGGTCATATACATAAATGACTAAGCTGGATAAATGTTACTCATTTTGCTCCAGATTTCTTCTTTCTTTTTGTTGTGTTCCATTCCACTTTCTCGTGACACAGTACTGTGAATTTCTGTGGATTTGCACAAGATTCAAGAAAGAGGCAAACTAATTCTATTGCAAATTTTGAGTCAAGTGGCACCTTTAAGACCAACGAAAGTTTATTGAAGACCAATGAAAGTTTATTCAAGGTATGAGCTTTCATGTGCTTAAAGGTGCCACTGGACTCAAAATTTGTTCTACTCTTCAGACCAACATGGCTGCCCACCTGGATCTAATTCTATGACAGTTACCTATTAAATTTCCATCTTACTACAGGTTGCACAACAAGACACAATGCTTGTAATAATGACTTGGAAAAGTCACCATGTGATCTCATATCAATGCATATTAAAGAATATTCTGTTTCATATGCTATGCCATTAGCTTTGTTACATTCAGCAGCTTTCTGCTTGATAATTCTTCAGTGAATTTTGGAGACTTGTGCCTCTCTTAGAAGTCTACTGACATGGTAGAAGAAAAGATCTAATGCTTCTTAGGAATTCAAACTTTAAAAAGTAAAAGCACTTTCAACCTTTTCTTCTGCTTTGCTTTAAAAAAAGATATCTGACAATACCTTAGAAAGCCACTATAAATTAAATTGCTACACTCAAATGAAGTACAGAATCTGTGTTACGATTGTGATTAAGCCTACTTAAGACAAATGAAAAGGGATATATTCTGCTTGACTGATTAAAATGGGACAGGGAAGTATTTCACAAGCCAAACCTGAGAATACAATAATAAAAAAACCAAACAAACAGTTGATCAAATGAACCTTCACTTACGTACTGAAGGTAGAATCACATGGTGTATTTTGCCCTTTTGCCCTTTCAGATATGTTAGAAGTGATGTTGTATATACACGGTAGCTTCTTCATTAAGTTGACTTTCATCTGAACATTGGATAGGGAGAAACTAGGAGGCAACATATGGAAGGAGACACTTCATCTGCCCAGAGAGAGGAATATTATGGGTTGGATCCTACAAAACAAAAGTGTAATGGCACTCATGGAAACAGATATTTCCTGCCTTCCTCTTTTCCAAGCATCCCCTTCTGATCTTGATACGGGTCATGGGAAGCTACAATGTAAATCAGGGATTAGGCGAACTGTCCTGATCTTCTTTTGCTTCCACTGACATAATAGACTCTGCTGGTGAAAGAAGAATGTGGGAGTGGTGTCACAACTCCTCTCCTAACTTTAGCACATCATACTCCATGTCACTTTGTTCATGCAGCTCCCAGACCCCCAGGCATCAGTTGGGGGGAGGGGCTGGGTGTCATAACAGGCTTCCAAACTAAGGCAGGAAAGATCCACATCCATGAAGATTTTCCCCTTGGGATTTGCAGGATTCTTTAATGAATGACAGAATGGATATAGGGACTGTCTGCAAAGTCCAATGAATGCAGAAGATGTCAATCACTGGGACAGCATAGCATGTTTTAAAAGCAAACTATATGGGATACTACAAAGTGACTGGTTATAGAAATGGCATTGTAAACCCTAGTTGCCTAAATTAAATTTTATGCCTCATCAAGATTTTCTCACTGAAAATGAGGTGTTTATGCACACAGCCACTTCTATGTATGCTCTCCAGGTTTTACTCATATTTCATTTGAACATGATTCCTCCCTGCATAGTGTTCTCAGTGCCAAAAGCTGAGAAAAGTAGTAGGACTGTGGTTCCTGTCCATCCTAGGCTGCGGTCACACATACTAAATAATCCACTTTCAACCCACTTTCAGTGCACTTTCCAGCTGGATTTTACTGTGTGAACTGGCAAAATCCAGTGGGAAACTGCAGTGGAAGTGGATTGAAAGTGGATTATTTAGTGTGTGTGACTGCAGCCTTAGTTTCTTTAGTTAATTTACTGACAGTGAAATCCCAGATGGAGTTACATTCTTTTAAATCCATTCAGTAATCTCAGAAGGTGATCTCAGTAAATCTGTTTAGGATTGCACTGTAACTCATATTTTTATGCACTCCTTGGAAACCCCTAAAGTATGTAGAGACACTACCTGTTTGTGGAATGGCCCTGAGGTATAAATATCATTATCCATATTTCCTATATATGATTTCTCAGAATAACCTCTCAGGGTTAGTTCACACATTGCAAATCCTCATGGCCATCACAAGGTCTTTTGATTAGGCATGTTCTAGGAGGACTGTGATTCCTTGATGTGCACAGTTCCAATTCAGATCAGGACCATAGCTCATTAGGCAAGGGGACTTAAGCCTTCCCTCCTCCATGCTGTCTCCCCAACCTGAAACAGCTCAGGGAGCCACTGTTTGTCCCACAGGGACAAGTACTTATAGCTTACATGTAAGTTTTACCACCTGGAAAAAAAGCAGTAAGAGTTTCCAGGAATAAAAGGAGACTCTGAGGCACTTAATGCTGCAGGACCATATTTAAATATCAACAGATGTTGCAATTGTAAATATTGCTGTTGAACAGAAGATGACATCATACCTAGACCTCAGCTGAGAAAATGACAAAAACTCATCATCATAGTCTATCAACTAATCCAACACAAAAATCCCCCTATCGATCCATACCTGACCTGGATAGCCCAGGCTATCTCATCAGAGCTTGAGAGCAGGGTTGGTCCTGGTTAGTATTTGCATGGGAGGTCACTAAGGAAGACCAAGGGTTGCAATGGAGAGGAAGGCAAAAGAAACCATCTATGGAGTTGCCGTAAATCAGCTGCAACTTGTCATCACTGAATACACACATACACACACACGTAATTCCAAGCCTTCCATTAAAAAAAAATATCCTCAGTGTTTAGGTCTGGATTGCCCCATAATGTTAGCTTAGCATGTGAAAGTGGATCAAAATGATATTGCTTTGCCATTATGCACCATTGTTCTCTAGCTGCAGAAGTTGCAGGTATAATGGGATCCACTTTTGCATAAGTAGACCCTAATGCATTCCACTTAGAGAGGGACACCAGACAAGAAGCCTCCAAAAGAGCTCAAGATGGATAGTCCAACTGCAGGGAGTGACCCTCATAATTAGTATAAGTTAACAAGTATGCCTCAGCCGCCCTGAGCTCGTTCGCGGGGAGGGCGGGGTAGAAATCCTGTCCTTATTAATATTTGAATTTTGGTTACGCAACGTTCTATAGTCGCCATAATTGATTGGGCTCAAGAACTGGCAGTCAGAAGACGCTGGACAGAGCTGACTGGCTGCTTGGCGAAGTCCCACCCACGTCAGCCCCAGTCAGTGTCTTCGGCTCAGTAAGCTCTGGTCCTCCAACAGGAGAGGACCGTCTGCAGAGTGAGCACAGGGACAGGCCCTAAAGGCTGAGGCAGGTGAGAGAAGCCCTTTTAGCCCCCCACACCATCCCCTGGGCCTTCTAATGGGGCAGTAGGCCCAGAGAAGCCTTTCCCCCCACACACCATCCCCTGGGCCTTCTATGGGGGCAGTAGGCCCAGATAAGCCCTTTCCCCCACACACCATCCCCTGGGCCTTCTATGGGGGCAGTAGGCCCAGAGAAGCCCTTTTTCGCCCCTCCCCCACCATCCCCTGGGCCTTCTATGGGGGGACTAGGCCCAGAGAAGCCCTTTTCCGTCACCACACCCCATCCCCTGGGCCTTCTATGAGGGGACTAGGCCCAGAGAAGCCCTTTTCCGCCCCCCCCACCATCCCCTTGGCCTTCTATGGGGGCAGTAGGCCCAGAGAAGCCCTTTCCCGCCACCACACACCATCCCTTGGGCCTTCTATGGGGGCAGTAGGCCCGGAGAAGCCCTTTTCCACCCCCACACCATCCCTTGGGCCTTCTATGGGGGCAGTAGACCCAGAGAAGCCCTTTTCGCCCCCCACACCATCCCCTGGGCCTTCTATGGGGGCAGTAGGCCCAGAGAAGCCCTTTTCGCCCCCCACAATCCCCTGGGTCTTCTATGGGGCAGTAGCCCAGAGAAGCCCATTTCTGCCCCCCACACCATACCCTGGGCCTTCTATGGGGGCAGTAGGCCCAGAGAAGCCCTTTTCTGCCCCCACACACCATCCCCTGGGCCTTCTATGGGTGCAGTAGGCCCAGAGAAACCCGTTCCACCTCTCTTCCCTTCCTTTCCCCCTTTCCTTTCTTCCTCTCTCCTTTCTTTCACTCTTCCCCCTCTTCCTTCCTTCCTTCTTTCCTTTCTCCAACCCTCTTTCCCTTCCACCCTCCCTCCCTTCCTTTCTGGGGCCCATTGTCTTCCACCACAATGGGCTTTGCTCCCTAGTACAATAATAAAAAAATAAAAAAATATTTATATAAACTAAGATCAGGGCAACAAAATTCTCTCATTGAATGGAAGTTGCATCCTCTTTAAAGAAATCTGAGGTGGTAAGGAACCCCACATAAATTTCCAAAACAAAGTATTAATTTTGTGAATAAATCTGCAAGGTATAGAGGAAAGAATTACAAGTAAAATATAAATAATCCTAGGTTCAATATTAATTTTGAGTGCATTTACTTTGTCCTATAATGACAAGTTTAAAGTTGCCCATCTGTCCATATCCAAAGATATATCAGCAATTAGCTCGTTAAAATTTAGCATAATATTATGCATAATAGGGATAAGGTTGTCATAAGTTTACTTGCTTTAGGCATGCCTGAACTACAAGCAGTTTCTGTGATGTTCCTTGAGGCATATTCTTAAATCCCAGTGTCCCTTTGACTGTGTCTTAAAATGAGCTGCATTGCTGGAAATTTAGACATATCACTGAAATGGCACGATGGTTTTAAATCATGCCCTAAAGGTTAAGCTCTATTTTGAGGTGCCAAAAGTGATTCTCAGATCTCAGTCAACAGTGTGACACATGGCCACTTATTTCATGTGCTGTAAATGAATTCATCAGTGACTGGGTCCATACTGTGTGCAGATGACTGCCTGGGTCAGCTATTGTATTTTTCTCAGAGAGTACAGAGTAATTGGAGGAAGAAAGTTAAAAACATTAACTAAGAAGCTAACCGGGGGGGGGAGATAATACCCCCCCCCCATCTTGCTGCATATTGTCTGTCTGCTAAGCCCAGGAAATGAACATGTAACTAAAAACTCTTCTTTTAGTTCTCCAACTTATTAAAGCAGAAATGTGAAATATTTTTATTTATTTTTATGAATCTAGGGTGGTACTAACAATAATAGTACAACCAAAGCCTCTGGCCATATTCTTCAACCTTTTAGAAGTCTTTTGTGAATCTTGATCCTGATACCACTTATTCCAGCTGGAAACTCATTGAAGTTACAGAGCTCCTGTTGGCAAACATGCTTGGGGCACTGAAGCTGCTTTATTATCTAATCAATGTCACTGTAGCTGTTCTTGCCAGTTTAAACCAACCAGGGATCACAGTGTTATTTTTGTATTCCAGCATAATGTTCTTTATTAAACTGGTTAGTGCTGAGTGAGAATGATGAGAAGGCGTGGTTGTTTCTACAAGGTCCTTTAATTTTTTAAAAAAATCCATGGTACAATGCAAATTTTAGCAAGAAGCTGTATTCTGACTCCAGGTTCTTTTCAGTCATTGCCATTTTGCTGTTCTTACCTTGTGTACAAGGGTAGTGTGTTATACCTAATCCTCTTGATACTAAAACAAAGTTTGAGTCCAGTGGCACCTTTAAGACCACAAAGTTTTTGTTTTTTTTCTGGGTATAAGCTTCTGTGTGCATGGACACAGAAGCTTATACCCAGAATAAAATTTTGTTGGTCTTAAAGGTGCAACTGGACTAAAACTTTGTTCTGCTGCTTCAAACCAACATGGCTACCCACTTGAACTTCTCAATACTAGTGCGTGTGATTTTGTGATCTTAGGCCACATGTGCATATTTTCCAGCTTCAGTAGGAAAATGAGAGCACACATTCATGCATACAAAAGTTGGGAAATATGCATGTTGCCCCATTCACATAAAATAGTGAACACATGTTTTGAGAGGATTGCTTGTAGTACATTTCTACACTTCCCTGGTGTGCAAATTGGGAGTGCCAAAACTATTTTTTAAAAAGAGCTTCTGTGAAGAGTTAGCAAAAGCTGTAATCTTCACAAATAAAGTATTTGAATCTCAAACTTATCTTTTTCACAACGCCCATGTTCTTTCAAGTCAAGTACTTCACATTTATTAATTTATATGGTATTTAAAATGAGCAGCATTTCAGGTGCATTTATGTGTGTGTCATTGGCATCACCCATCATCACACAAGCAGCCAGCTGGTACATTCCCCAAACTTACTGGACTTCAGCACTGATTGAAATAGTCTTCCACTTCAGTTGAAAAAGATGAAATATCTATGATTCACATCAATTCCATTAGGAAGTCATTCCGGAGAAAAGCGCCCAAACTAATTACAGGAAAAACAGACCCTCAGCAGGGCCAATTGCCTTTTAAAAGCCATGCACTCTGGCAAGTTATTCCCACTCTTTAGAATAAGGTCTGTGGTTTGAGGAGGGGGCAATGCAGGGGAGATCTGGTGTAGAGGAGGACTTATTTGTGTGCATGTGAACATATGCACATTTGGTAAATATCCTGTCAAAACACTCACACATACTTGTGAAGCATTTTCAAGTATTTGACAGGAATGATGCAAAATACAAGCTATTTGCATGACATGTGTTTGCCCTTAATTAATGAAATTATTGGAAACATTAAATTTGCAGTATCTGAGTTCTTTCAATTAATATACAATAACTGAAATAAATAATCATGTTCAGAATTAGAAATGGCCAGTCACTCATATCAGATATAAGGCAAGCTAGGTCATTTTAAAAGGAACATATCTTGTAATGTGCACAGTCCACAATTCTGTTTCATACTTGGTACATGGCAATCCTAGCTTATTGCCACAACTGGTTTTATTTTATTTTATTTATGTAGCCAAAAAGATCAAAATTGCTTAATGTTTTGCATGACTATTGATCTGCTATCACTCATTTTTGTTTTGTAGGGTCCATGCTCAAAGAATGTTGAAATTCCAAATGAATTTAGAATAAGAAGAAAATGGCAACCCACTCCAGTATCTTTGCCAAGAAAACCCCATGGACAGTAACAAAAGGCTAAAAGATATGACGCCGGAAGATGAGCCCCTCAGGTCGGAAGGTGTCCAATATGCTACTGGGGAAGAGCAGAGGGCAAGTATGAGTAACCCCAGAAAGAGTGAAGCGGCTGGGCCAAAGCCGAAAGGACGCTCAGTTGTGGATGTGTCTGACGGTGAAAGGAAAGTCCAATGCTGCAAAGAACAATACTGCATAGGAACCTGGAAAGTAAGATCTATGAATCAAGGTAAGCTTGATGTGGTCAAAAATGAGATGGCAAGAATGAACATCGACATCTTGGGAATCAGTGAACTAAAGTGGACAGGAATGGGCGAATTTAACTCAGAAGATCATTATATCTACTACTGTGGCCAGGAATCCCATAGAAAAAAATGGTGTGGCCTTTATAGTCAACAAGAGAGTGAGAAAGGCAGTATTGGGATACAATCTCAAAATTGACAGAATGATCTCGGTCCGAATCCAAGGCAAACCATTCAATATCACAGTAATCCAAGTCTATGCCTCAACCACTGCTGCAGAAGAGGCTGAAGTGGACCAGTTCTATGAAGACCTACAACAGCTCATAGAACTAACACCAAAAAATGATGTCCTCATCATCATAGGGGACTGGAATGCTAAAGTAGGAAATCAAAAGGTAACTGGAATAACAGACAAGTTTGGCCTTGGAGAACAAAATGAAGCAGAGCAAAGGCTAACAGAGTTTTGTCAAGAGAACATGCTGGTCATAGCGAACACCCTTTTCCAACAATCTAAGAGGCGTCTCTACAGATGGGCAACACCGAAATCAGATTGACTATATAATTTGCAGTCAAAGATGGAGAAGCTCTATCCAGTCAGTAAAAACAAGACCTGGAGCAGACTGTGGCTCAGATCATGAGCTACTCATTGCAAAATTCAGACTTAAATTGAAGAAAGTTGAGAAAAACACAAGGCCATTCAGATTTGACCTAGATCGCATCCCCGATGAATATACAGTAGAGGTGAAGAATAGGTTTAAGGGACTAGATTTGATAGACAGAGTGCCTGAAGAACTGTGGACAGAGGTCCGTGACATTGTAAAGGAGGCAGCAATCACCGCCATCCCAAAGAAAAAGAAATGCAAAAAAGCAAAGTGGCTGTCTGATGAGGCTTTACACATAGCAGAGGAAAGAAGGAAAGCCAAAGGCAACAGTGAAAAGGAAAGATTTGCCCAACTGAATGCAGATTTCCAGAGAACAGCAAGGAGAGATAAGGAGGCTTTCCTGAATGAACAATGCAAAGTAATAGAGGAAAACAATAGATTGGGAAGGACTAGAGATCTCTTCAAGAAAATTGGAGAAATCAAGGGAACGTTCCATGCAAAGCTGGCCATGATAAAGGACAAAAATGGTAGGGACCTAACAGAAGCAGAAGAGATTAGGAAAAGATGGCAAGAATACACAGAAGAACTATACAAGAAGGACCTCAATGTCCTTGACAACCACGATGGTATAATCACTGACCTCGAGCCAGACATCCTGGAAAGCGAAGTTAAATGTGCCTTCGAAAGCATTACTAACAACAAAGCTAGTGGAGGTGATGGTATCCCAGCTGAGTTATTCAAAGTCTTAAAAGAAGATGCTGTTAAAGTGCTGCACTCAATTTGCCAACAAATTTGGAAAACACAACAGTGGCCACAGGATTGGAAAAGGTCAGTGTACATTCCAATCCCAAAGAAGGGCAATGTCAAGGAATGTTCAAACTATCGCACAATTGCACTCATTTCACACGCTAGCAAGGTCATGCTCAAAATCCTACAAGCTAGGCTCCAACAGTACATGGATAGAGAACTGCCAGAAGTACAAGCTGGGTTTCGAAGAGGTAGAGGAACTAGAGATCAAATTGCCAACATTCGCTGGATTATGGAGAAAGCAAGAGAGTACCAGAAAAACATCTACTTCTGCTTCATTGACTATGCTAAAGCCTTTGATTGTGTGGATCACAATAAATTATGGCAGGTTCTTAAAGAGATGGGAGTACCGGACCACTTCACATGTCTCCTGAGAAACCTGTATAAGGGTCAAGAAGCAACAGTTAGAACCGGATATGGAACAACTGATTGGTTTAGCATAGGAAAAGGAGTATGACAAGGATGTACATTGTCACCTTGCTTATTTAACTTATTTGCAGTGTACATCATGCGAAATGCTGGCCTGGATGAATCACAAGCTGGAGTTAAGATTGCTGGGGAAAAGATCAATAACCTCAGATATGCAGATGATACCACTCTGATGGCAGACAGTGAAGAGGACCTAAAGAGCCTCTTGCTCAGGGTGAAAGAGGAGAACGCAAAAGTGGGCTTGAAGCTCAACATCAAAAAAACTAAGATCATGGCATCTGGCCCTGTCACTCCTTGGCAAATAGAAGGGGAAGTCGTAGAAGTAGTGACAGACTTCACGTTCCTAGGATCCCAGATCACTGCAGATGGAGACTGCAGCCATGAAATTAAAAGACGCCTGCTCCTTGGGAGGAAAGTGATGGCAAACCTAAACAGCATGATAAAAAGCAGAGACATCGCCTTGCCAACAAAAGTCCGCATGGTCAAAGCAATGGTATTCCCCGTAGTAATGTATGGCTGCGAGAGTTGGACTATAAGGAAGGCCGAGCGCCGAAGAATAGATTCTTTTGAACTATGGTGCTGGAGAAGACTCTTGAGAGTCCCTTGGACTGCCAGGAGATCAAATCAGTCAATCCTAAAAAAAATCAACCCTGATTGTTCCCTGGAAGGCCAGATCCTGCAGCTGAAGCTCAAATACTTTGGCCACCAAATGAGAAGGGAGCATTCACTGGAGAAGACCCTGATGCTGGGAAAGATTGAAGGTCAAAGAAAAAGGGGACGGCAAAGGATGAGATGGTTAGACAGTGTCATCGATGCAACGAACATGAAATTGAGCAAACTTCAGCGGACAGCGGAAGACAGGAGGGCCTGGCGTAACCTGGTCCATGGGGTCACGAAGAGTTGGACTTGACTGTGCGACTGAACAACAAATTTATTTCAGTGATATTCTGTCATTCTTCCAGGGAGTTTTGGGTGGCATACACAAGTTTATCAAGCAATCTTTTCTTCAAGTAGTGATTAGCCCCTTACCTATCTAACTTTAGCAAGGTTGCTGCATGTAATGATTTCAGATTCTCTGAGCTCACATTTTAGATGAACTGATGTGCTTATCAGGTAATGATTCACAGTCTATGGCAAGGCTGTACAACCAGGTTGAATGCAACTATTAATGTTACCCATGAAGCTGAACACACCTCAGCCACCATTTATGGTGATTCACTAGAGCAGTGGTGGGCAAACTCATTAGTCAAGAGAGCCAAATATCAACAGTACAATGACTGAAATTTCTTTTGGAGCCAAATTTTTTAAACTTAAACTATATAGGTAAGTACATTGTTATTAACTTAATCAGGGTACTCCTAAACTGGCCTTTGCTAAAAATGTCCTCAATCTGATTGAGGTACCTTCGCTGAGGTCGACCCCTTCCAACTCTCCCATCCACACTTGTCTTGTATACTTGTTTTGTCTCCTTTCGTTCATCCTCTCTATATGTCCAAAGTATCCACAAAATTAAATCATGACAATAACTGACAAACACTAATGTGAACAATGGCCTTGCATCTCCTTGGAAAGTTTGGGTAAGTCAGGTTTGTATGTTGTTTTTAATTTTAGGCATGATTCCAGGTTCTGATCAATAAGACGATTTCTCAATTTACTCTTGATATGATTCATGCTTGAAAATGTTTGTTTGCATAGACCCGAATAAGGAAAGAACAGCAAACACTAGTTTTTTCAGTTGATTATATGAGTCAGGAATACTATTCCAGGTGTTAAAAATCAACATATCTTCCTTCTCCAGGTCTTTCAAAGCAGACCACTTGTGCTGTGAACTAAGTTCACATTTGTTTTTCTCCAATATTTCTAGATCAGCACAAAGACATTCAAATTTCGAGCTCCACAATTCTTTGTTTTTTAAATCCAGCAATTGCATTTCAAAGTTGCCAATAGCAATATTACAGT
The DNA here is from genome assembly GCA_029375565.1 of Gekko gecko. NCBI lineage: Eukaryota > Metazoa > Chordata > Lepidosauria > Squamata > Gekkonidae > Gekko > Gekko gecko. The sequence continues at coordinate 212,628,805 of JAPDNY010000001.1, forward strand.
AGCATTAAGAGGTTTTTTAACAAAGGCTAATGTTGGTTTGCTGTTTCTGAATTCCTGAAACCTGTTGAGAAAAACTTCCCTCATACTTAAAAGTGTTGTTTTGAAATAGCAAATGTCAATATCAGAATTATTTTCTTGGCGATGTTTCAACAGGCTTGGAAAGTGAATTAAAGTTTCTCTTTCAAAATCTTGAGCAAAAAGAGATAATTTGTTTTCAAATAAAATAACTTCTTCTAACATTAAAAAAATTGTGTTTCCTTTCCCCTGTAGTTTACGATTAAGCTGATTTAGATGAGACGTAATGTCTATCATGAAATAAAATTTTTGGATCTACTGATGGTTTGTTAGTTCTGGATAGTGAACACCCTTCTCAAGGAGAAATGCTTTAATTCCTGTTAATAAGGAAGTGAAACGTTTCAAAATGTTTCCTCTTGATAACCAACGTACTTTGTTATGCAGCAGAAGATCTGCATACTCACTCTCCATTTCAACTAAAAATTCTTTAAATTGGTGATGATTAAGAGCTTTAGCTATAATGGAGTTGATAATCTTAATCACCAATTCCATAACTTTGCAGATTTCTTCTGGGAATGTCTGCGCACAAAGTGCTTCTTGATGAAGGATGCAATGGTAAGTAAGTATCTTGTGATTAATTTTTTCTTTCAAAATAGCAACAAACCTTTTTCTTACACCGGTCATACTTTTCACCACGTCTGTTGAAATTGAGACAATTTTATCAAGTGGAATATGATGTTTTTCAATGCATCCAATTACAGCATTTGCTATATCCTCTCCACATGTTTGACCTTTGAGTGGCAATAATCCTAACAGTTCTTCTTTAGGACCTGTAGATGAAATAAATCATACAAAAAGTGAAACTTGTGCTGTATCATTTATGTCACAAGACTCGTCAACTGCTATTGATAAAGCTGAAACCAGTTTAAGATCTTTGACTTGCTGGTTGGTTATATTCAGATACATTTTGACTGTTCTGTCTTTCACAGTTTTAGCAGACAATGGTAACTCTTTAATTTTTTTTAGAATATCTGCTTTGTTCTTAAAATCCCGAAATAGCTCTTTGGATACATTGATAAAACAACTTTTTATGTATTTGCCATCTGTATATGGTTTCCCTCTTAGCAGGCTCATGCCATGCGCCCAGCCACCGCCGCCCCTGCCGGAGGGGAAAAGTGGGAGTCCCATGCCAGGCACCTGCCTCTGCACCCCCAAACACGCCGCGTGCCCCACTTCACATAAATGCACCTCTCGCACGGCGGCGGTGCATCCTTAGAGTGCGAGATGCCCAGGATCCTGCCAGAGCTCCAGCCAGGGCCACCCACCCACCTCACCCACCCCAGCATCACCTCCATTGGGTGCCCGGCCCACATGCACTGTGGACGGATGGGAGGAGGGAGAGGGAATAGCTACACTGAAGGGATCCCCCAGAACCCGCCTCAGGGCACCATCTCCGTCCCCACCTCATACCCCCCTGCCCAACCTCAAGGGCTTGCCCGAGCTCCAGGATGAAGGTGACGGCACAGGCACACCCCAGCCAGGCCAAGAGGTGCCACCAGGGCAGCAGGATGCCTGGAATCCTGCCAGGGCTCCATCCAGGGCTGCCTGCCTTGCCTGCCCACCCCAGCATTGCTGAGTAACCAAATTGCTCACTCACAGCTTTCATGCCAAGAGCTCACGAAGTAGAATCTTTGCTCACAGTTTCCCATTGCTGCCAGACACCCGCCGCGCATGCCTCTGCACCCCCAAACATGCCTCGCGTCGCACAAACGCGCCTCTCGCATGCCGGCGGTGCAACCTGAGCGTGCAGGGCTATCAGACCAGAGGTGGCGCATGTGTACTGGCCGCAACAAGGTGGCAAAAAGCCCAAGCTCTTCAAAAGCTGCTCCCGGGCTCCCCAGCCGTCCTCGGCTATGGGCGCCTCCTTCTTGCCCACTCTCGTGCAGGCTCCACGACAGGCATCACCATGGGGTGACGGTGCAGGCACACTCCAGCCAGGCGCAGCGGGATGCCCAGGATCCTGTCAGGGCTTCAGCCATGGCCGCCCACCCCAGCATCACTGAGTAGCCAAATCGCTCACTCACAGCTTTCATGCTAAGAGCTTAGGAAGTAGAATCTTTGCTCAAAGTTTCCCATTGCTGCCAGGGGCCACTCACCTCGCCCACCCACCCCAGCATTGCCTCCATCATCCACTTGGCCCGACCCATGTGCACCACAGATGGAGGGGGGGAGGGAGAGGGAAGAGCCACACTCAAGGGGTGAAAGAGCCGCATGTGGCTCGCGAGATGCGGTTTGCCGACCACAGCACTAGAGGCTTCCCTCCTGGGGCTGCAAGAACTGTTATCACCTGACGGGCCACAAAATTAATAGGCTACATTAAACATTAGTGATGGGCATGAACTGGCTGACAAAATGAAGTTCATCATGGCTTTTGGGCAGTTCGTGGTTCACAAAGAAATGTTCATGAACTGAAGAACCACCATGAACTTCCGCAAATTTTGATGCAGTTTGTGGTGGTTTGTGAAGAGCAGAAAGCAGGCCTTTACCCCTGCTTTCTGCTCTTCACAAAAAACAAACAGCTCTGCTGTTTGGTTTAAATGAATCCAAATCATTTAAACCAAACAGCTGCTTGGCGGTCCATGCTGCTCAGCTGTTTGGAAACCCTGCTTTTTGCTCTTCATGAAAAACCATGGGGAGAGGAAAGCAGGGGTTTAAATTTAAATGGCTCATGAACCGACATGAACCAGTTCAGTTCACAAACCGGCATATTGGTTCATGGTTCAGTTTGTGGTTCAGCCACAAACCACAAACTGAACCACAAAAATGGGATTTATTCCCATCCCTATTCATCATGGTGGGTCACAAGTTGTCCATGCCTGATCTAGAGATTCAGTTGCTGTCGACTCTTTATGGCTGCATGGCATTGAAGGAAAGTGCCAAATTTATGATGCAGTGTTTCAGAGTCTTTTTTGTGTACAACAGAGTGCAACAGTAGAAAATGTGACAATCATTAATGAAAGTGTTTATAGTGCTTGTCCATATTATATATTACAGAGATAAGCTTTATGATCTGTTATGCATATGTTCATAAAAGCTTCAAATGTCCATGAACGTAAGTATAAACACTGATCTTCTGAACTACAGAGCACAGTCCTGTTCCTTTTTTCTTGTTTATGGGCAAATAAAGGATCAGAGAAAAGATTCACAAAGCACTCTCAAAAAAACATTTTTCACAATTTAATCAACATGACCAAAGTTTAGTCAAATGTTCATAGAATCAGAAATGTCTTTATCTTAGTGAATAAATTTGTTTGTGGACCAATCAATGTCATGAGTGTTAATGTGCCAGCACATATGGCTCAAATGTGGTACTAGACATTATAGGCCAAATTGTGCTAAGACATAGCTTGTAACAGAACCTTCAGGGGGACATAGCTTGTAACAGAACCTTCCTGAACATTAAAAAGTTCAGGAAATGAACCCATATCCAACATGAAACGGAGAATAATAGGAAGCACATTTTGAAGGGAAAAGTGGTAAAAATTAAAAGCTGAAAGCTCTTCTTTAACATAAAGTCACAAGAAATATCATTATCCATTTCTATTCACCTTTTGTAAGCTCAAATCTCACATTTCTCAAAAGAAAATTTGGGGGCAAGGGAGGAAAGTAATCCTATTTATACTAAAACCCCAGATTCCATTAACTGCTTTATCACTAAGCAATCTAGGATGCATATTGGCCCCCTGATTTCTCAGAGATGGAACACATTCCACAATGCCTTCCTTGCCATCCCTTGTCACTCAAAGAACAAGGCCAGCTGCTGAAGCTAGGCCTCCCATCACACTGTTACTAAGCCAGCCTGAAAAAACATGTGTTAGTGTCCTGTATATTATCATTGGACCTTGTGGATGCTATCCTAGCATAGCAACATTTGCTTTTGGAAATGCCATTCAAAGTGTCACTTGTACTCATCAGGGCACCACAAGAAAAGGGCTTGCAATAGGGAAACTGAAAAAAGACACATTCTTACAAAGGTAATCAACTTTCCTTTGGTGTTTCTTTTCATATTATTTTACCCAGTAAGGTTTTGGAATGTTTGTCCATTTTTTTAAAAGGCTGGCTCATCCAAATGTTTTTGTAACTTCATGAACATGTCAAAGGTCCTCTGTGGGAATTCTGTGGGAAATATGCAGAATGACCTGCACATAGGAAACAAGGAAAACATCACAGCATGGGATAGCATGGAACTTAAAAAGAAGCATCTGCAGCTTTGTACATGAGACTTTGGAGAGCTGCAATGGGAAGTCCATCGTCAAAGGATAATCACAATTCTATGCACCGACCTTGATTGAAAACTGGATTCTATTTTAACATTTCAATATAATCAGCATTTAGAATGCTCATCACTATTTATGTATAAAGGACACTGATGTACAGCAGGGGTGGTTTGTTTTTCTCTCTTGCCTTCCCCCATTTGACTGCTTTTCTCCTTCTGGGACTCATTAAAAAAAATCTTTTTAACCTTCTAGTATCTAGTGATGTCTAAAAAATGCTACAGAACCTAAAATCTGCTTTCCAAAGGCTGATTTGATGAAAAGTCTAATGATCTATAGTGATTTGTTAGTAAAACAATGGACAATTATTGTTCTTTCAACTGATTGTAGAAATTAGTTGAAGTTAAGATTTTCCTATTCACTATTTGTTTCTTCATTGATCCAACCGCTAATGAAAATATGCAACTTTCATGGTCTTTCAGTTTTGAACAATAAACTCATTTATGACATATTATGTGAGAGAGTTCTTCACAGTACAGGAATAACGAAGTGACATGAACAATCCATTACCATAGGATCAGTTGGCCGTCGGGCTACATTAACAAACTGTGGTATTCTTTTTTCTTGTTGTTGCAAGCTAATATCAATCCAAAATATTATAATATTTAGAATTCCAAAACTTAGCTTGCATAGTTAAAATCTATTTGTTCACTTAGGTTGGTTATTACGTAGTTTCTTATTTTTCATATAGGTGTCCAAGGGGGCTACTAAAACATTTATTAAAAACCAACAATTCGGATACCAATAGATCTTCCCAGAATTTTAAAATGAAATTATCAGCTGTACAGGCACCGGACTTGATTCAAGGCTACAATGCAGTGGATAGAGGTGGTTTAACCTTTCTCCCCCATGGTTCTCTGACTGAATCTGACCACATACGATCCCTGTAATGACAGGACAGACTGTTCTGGAAAAGCCCTTTCTTGCACTTTCTACCAGGCAACCACATCATGAGAAAGGGCTGATCTGATTGGGTGCCTTCACATGCCCAAGCAAGAAAACACTAACAAGCACAGCCACAAACATGTTCACAAATTGTTTGAGCTGTTTGCTGTTGAACTGAACAAATCTGGGTATCAGTTCACCCTAATTGCAGCCATCAAAATGAATTCAACAGTCAAACCTGTTTGCCATGATTAGGATCCCATGTGGCATATATTTCCATTTAGAAAACACTGTGAAAAATCCACTTACAGATTTTCTTTTATCTCATCTAATTTGACTCTAAAATGCAAACTCCCATATACACTCATGAAGTGCTTTGATGTATACACAAGACATCTGTATCCTCCATGGAACTCTGCTCTGGAGAGTTTCAGGTGACAGTAGGGGAAAGCTTTTGGGGAAAGATGAAGAAGTTGCAGTAAGAGCTGAATAAATCATGTGCGGCTTTTTGGATCCTGGCTATAATTTAAAACAATAGATATGATCTATCCAAACACCATAAATTTTCACTCATTTCAGTAAGAGTGAATCACATACTTTAAAAAACGTATCTTTTCCTAAATTATCTGTATCTAAATCTGTTCTCATCTTCTCTTAGCCTTAAAAAAATCTTGTCTTAGTCTTCAAAGAAAAGAAAAAGAAAAGGATTGCAAAATCATATATATTAATGGCTTATGGAGACAGGAACAAGCTAACAAAACTCAATAAATATGCTACCAAATATTTATGTATTTAAACCCCATATGGCAGGCAGAAGTAGCATAGCTCATGCCCTGATGGTGCCTGCTCTAATCACTGTTCTGAATCCTCTCTCTTTAGCTTCCAATTAAGAAGAGATTTGTTTGTTTGTTTGTTTGTTTTTGTATTTATACCCTGCCCTCCCCACAAATGGGCTCAGGGTGGCTTACAAGAGGGCGAAAATATGCCCATACATAAAACAGAATTAAAACAGTAAAAACCAACAAATATTACAAATAAAGTGCTCAATTTTACACAAGATGGTCATTCATTTGAGGTAGTTGATTTTTCATGGAGGTAGGTAGTGTCCAGTAGATGTTAAACTGTCCAATTTGTGTTAGAAGTAGAGGAATGTATGCTGTCCCCTGCCTCATTCTTTAGAGAGACAGCACGATAGAAGGGGTCAGGACACAGGGCATCCTTTCCTTCCTGTTATCTGATACTATCCCTTTGAAGTAGAATGCTATTTTTAGGGATGAGACTTCCTTCATTCTGGCTTGATATCTTTTCTCTTGCACACATAAGGAAGGAGGACATGCTTTCCATCTTTGTTACTATGGATACAGGACATGCATTCTCCATCCACATTCAACTAGTTAGTTAGATTAGATTCTGTCACTATCTCTCAATCTGCACTATCTAGAATGTAGTTCCTTGAATAAAGGATTCTTATTACTGTGAAACTGACAAGTGGCTCCATGTAATCTGCTAAGTTTGCTAGCACACAGTACTCAGAAGCTAGTGCTGCATGTAGCCTAGTGCACTCTGCTACATATAGAGATTCCTGGCTGTACCATACCAATGAACCTAACAATTTGTGTGCACTTTTGTTTTCTTTGTTTCTTCAGCCTCTTTCTGCCACAACATGGAGTGAGCAGCTGCCCATCTCCTCACTGGTCTGCTTTCAGGCCTTTTTAAAGGCAATGCAGCAAAACATGGATGGTCCTTCATACTCCAGCCCAGGGGTGGTCAAACTTACCTCATGTAAGAGCCGCATAGACTAAATGTCAGATGCTCAAGAGTCACAAGTGGACTTTGGAGGAAGAAGCAGGTTTGAGGGAGTGGACTAAAAGTGACATCACAGGAAGGGGTGGGGTTTTTGGTGCAGGATGTGACATCACCGGAAGGGGTGGCACTTAGGAAGTGACATCACCTGGCTGTTGACCTGGAAGTGACATCACAGGGCATGACATCACAAAATGATTTCACATCCTTGCTAGGCATCACCTCCAAAGTCTCCTGGCTCCACCCCCAAAGTCCCCTTTGTCAATAATCTGACTCAGCATTGCCCTCTTTTTGTATTTTGTGTTTCTTTTGTTGTAATCTTATTCCTATGTTTTGTAATGTTGTTGTTTTTTTCTTTTTTGTAATTTTGGGATGTTGTTTGAAAAAAAAATTATTTTAAAAAAACATTTCCTATGATCATGCTGTTATCTCTTCATCCTCATACAGATTAACTTTTCTCTGTTAATTTTACCCTGTAAATCTGGGTTTTGAACTCTCAAACTCTTATTCAGTAATTTTAATCTTCTATCCCCCCTTTTTGTTTTATTCTAACTTGAGTTAAGAAGGGAGGGAAGAAGGAGATAAGTGGGGAGAAAGAAAATAGATGGGGGAGGGAGGGAGGACAAATTGCTTCTTGGCAGCTTCAGGGCAGTCATTCAAAACTGACTCAAGTGTCAGAGTGTCTAATGCACTGAATCTCCTGATATGGCTACTCAAAATGGAGAGATTCTTAAACAAAAATAACACTGTTTTTTCACTGGGGAGAGAGGGAAGGGAGGGAGGGGAGGGGAAAGAGAGAGAGGGAGGGGAGAGATGGAAAGAAAGGAAATAGATGGGAGAGAAAAGTGAAAGACAGGAAGAAGGGGAGGGGAGAAAGAAAGGAAAGTCAGGCTGCAAGGGAAGCAGCCTGGAGTCGGAAGGGGAGCAGCTCCCCAGCCTCTCCTCGCTTCCAGCTGTCACACACCTCAAAGAGAAAGAGAGAGAGACAAAAAAGAGAACAAGACAGAAAAAGAGAAAGCCTCCCCTCCTGCATTAACTGCAGGAGAAAGCAAGCCCCAGGATCTTCTGTGCCACTGGAACAATATGCTCCCTGCAGCACAGGAGCTCTTGGGGCTCTCTTTCTCCCGCAGCTCAGTTTAAACCTCAGGAAAAAGCTAGCCACTCACTACTGATGGTGCTGGCCCAAAGCTCCCTCCCACATTTCCAGCCCAAGCTGTAGTTCTTATAAGAACTGTTCTTGAAAAAGAGCAGTTTCTGTCAAGAGCTCTCTCAGCCCCACCTATCTCACAGGGTGTCTGTTGTGGGGAGGGGAAGGGAAAGGAGTTTGTAAGCCCCTCTGAGACACGTTTGGGTAGTGAAGGGTGGGATATAAATCCAACTCCTCCTCCTTCTCCTCCTCCTCTTCTTCTTCTTCTTCTTCTTCTTCTTCTTCTTCTTCTTCTTCTTCTTCTTCTTCTTCTTCTTCTTCTTCTTCTTCTTCTTCTTCTTCTTCTTCTTCTTCTTCACTACAACACAATAAATAAATTCCTACAAATCATAAGAAAATCCTAGTGCATCAATGTCATCTCCGGAGAAGAAAAATGGTAGGCATGTAATTTATATCTACTCAGGAATGTGGGGTAGGGCTGAGTCATTATCTTGTAGATGTCAGGTTCCTCAGTCAGCTCACTCAAAACAGGGCTTCTTCAGAAGACAATGTTTAATAGTGAAGCAGAACTAAAGACACGTGTACAGTTTGTGTCTGTAATGGCCATATACAATAGGGCCTGCTAAGATATACTACATTCAAACATCCCCCCCTACAGCAGAAGCCAATGTATAATGTCCACACGCATGGGGAGAAGCAGCAGGCAAGAAAGCAAAACAATCTAGAAACCATTTTGGTTCCCAGCCAAAACTCCAGCAGCTGGAGAGCAAGGTCAGAGACCTGATAAGAGACAGTGAATGAAAGTTCAAAGGATGGGAGACCAGAGTACTCCCTCCGCATACCATACACATGACAGGGATACCTGACATCCTGCCCCTCTAAAGGCCGCCCCCAGGTTTGTCAGGATAGCAGTGGTGGAATCGCTTCAGCAATCAAGGGTCATCCACCACCACCCATTCCCTGTCTTGAGGACCAAAGTCCACCCATTCAACCAAATAATACAGTTTATTCCGTTTGATCTTAGAGTCCAAAATATCAGCCACTTCATAGTGCTGTTCGCCTTGCACTCAGAGAGGGGGTGCTGTCGCATGTTGTGGTCACCAGGTGTTAGTTCCAGGATCTCGCTTTAATAGTCTGAAATGGAACACAGGATGTAGGTTTTTCAATGATTTAGGCAATTCAAGTTCCACAGTGACATCATTGATCTTACGTTTGATGGGGAACAGCCCCACATACTTCCAACCTAGCTTTCGGCTAGGCTGGAGACCCTTAATGTTCTTAGTAGACACATAAACAGAGTCACTGGGGTTTATAACCCAACCTATATCATGTTTTTTGTCAGCTTGCACCTTGTAGGCCTGTTTGGCCCCATCCATTGTTTTACACAACAGCAGCCAGGCATCTTGCAAGCATTTACACCAGTCACCTGCCTCCCACTCTGGCAGCTCAGTTCTGACTAGGAAGGGGAGAGGTGGGGCCTCATACCCATGTACAGCCGTGAACGGAGAGACCCCTGTAGATGAATAACATGCATTATTGTAACAGAACTCCGCAAGGGGGAGAAGCCCCTCCCAGTCATCTTGTTGAAAGTTGGTGAAGCAGCAGAAGTACCGTTCAAGGTCTGGTTGACACATTCTGTTTGCCCATCAGTCTCGGGGTGGTAGTCACTACTCAATCCCCATTCCACCCCCATGAGGCATAACAGCTCACCCCAGAACTTAGAAACAAATTGTGAGCCCTGGTTGGGTATTATCTTCTGAGGCAAGGTATGGAGTCTAAAAACCTGTTGAAGAAAACTCTTAGCCAGCATCCGAGCAGGGATTTGAACAGAATGAAGTGTACCTGTTTCAAAAAGAGATCCACAACCACCCAAATGACTGTTTTCCCCCGGCTAGGGGGAAGTTCTGTAATGAAATCCATCAAGATGACTTCCCAGGGTCTACTCAGGGTGGGGTGGGGTTGGAGAAGCCCCAGAGGTTTCCCGGTCTCAGCTTACTCATGATGCAGGTTTGGCATGACTGGACAAAAAGGGAGAGATCCTTCCTCATGCCGGGCCACCAAAACTGTCTTTGCAGCTAATGGAGGGATTTCACAAACCCCAAGTGCCCTGCCAGCTTAGTTCCATACACAGTAGACAAGATCTCCCCCCACAATGCCGCAGGAACAGACAGCTTTGTGCCCCAATACCAGCAGTTGTTAGTGCGCTCCTCCACTTCCCCCTCTTTTCCCAATTCAAAGTGATCAGCGTCACAGAGGGCGGAGACAAATTTCATTTCCCATGAGTCAATGTTCATTACAGGCTGGACCTTCACCTGGGCACATGAAACCCTGGCCCCACCCAACTGGGAGGGCATGAAAATAGAGTCAAGAACCACCTCCTTGCAGCTGTCATGTTGTGGGAGGCAGGACAGTGCATCAACCAAGGAGTTAGCTTTCTCCGGGAAATGTTGGAGTGTGAAATTAAACTTGGAGAAGAAATCAGCCCACCGAAGTTGCTTAGCATTCAGATTACATGGAGTGCGAAGGACTTCGAGGTTCTTATGATCAGTCCACATTTTGAATGGCACTCTAGCCCCCTCCAACCAGTGATGCCACATAGAGAGCGCTAACTTAATAGCCCCCGCCTCCTTATCCCAAACCGACCAATTGCGCTCAATGTTCATGAATTTCCGTGAGACATAGGCAACTTCCTGTCCTCCCCCTCTTACAAAATGGCACCACCCATAGCAACATCTGATGCATCGACTTGCACAATAATTTTTTTCAGTTCGTTCGGATGCACCAGCATGGGCTCGGATGTGAACAGTGCCTTTAAGCAGTTGAACGCCTACTGGTATTCAGCTGTCCACTCCAGCTTCACCCCCAGTTTCGTACCATCCAGGCCCTTCCCCTTAGTTTTTAAGAGGTCTGTCAAGTGGTAAGCTCACTTGAGCAAAGTTGGGAAGAAATTATCTGTAAAAGTTCCCGCACCTTTGCAGGGTTCATCTCAATGCCCTGTGGGGAAATGTGATACCCTAAAAAGTCAATTTCTGTGCAGTTAAATTCACACTTGGACAACTTGGCAAACAGTTTGTGCTTGTGCAACATTTGAAGGACTTCCCGGACCAGAGAAACATGGGACTCCAGGTCCGGGGAATACAGCAAGATGTCATCAAGATAAACAAGAACACCCTTGAACAGATGCTTGTGCAAAACCTCGTTTATCAGGTTCATGAAGACTGCCCCAATGGGGTATTAAATGCCATCTTGTACTCATCTCCCTCTTTAATTCGTACTCTGAAATAGGCATCACGAAGATCGAGTTTGGAATAGAACCTCCCTTTTGATAGTTCTGCTAGGAGGTCTTTAATCAAGGGGAGGGGGTAGGCATTTGTAGTTGACACTGCATTCAACCCCCTGTAGTCAGTACATAATCTCAGACCCCCATCTTTCTTTTTCCGGAACAACACGGGGGCTGCAAACAGGGAGGAGGCAGGTTGGATAAAACTCCGGGTGAGGTTTTTGACAATGAAATTATGGAGTTCTCCCTTCTCCGTGTGACTCATAGAATACAGTTTCTGGTTGGGCAGCAGTTCAATAGCACAGTCTGAGTTTCTGGGGGGGGGGTAATTTATCTGCTTCCTCCTCCTCAAACACTCAAGCCAAGTCCTGGTACTCAGGATGGATTATTTTCAGTTCTTCACGTGTGAGGAAAACTGGGATTTCTCCCTCCTGTGGGGTTTTTCCCCACGCCCAATCCCATCTGTGGTTTTGGCACCTGGGTGAAATGAAGCAAATAATGCCCTCCTCCCACAGAATATAGGGGTCATGGCTGTGGAGCCATGGGTTGCCCAGAACTAAGGGGAAACGTGCTGCAGAGGTGATAACAAATGATTGGTGCTCCCAGTGTTGCTCTGTGCCCATCCGCAAAGGAACAGTCTCGTACCTACATGGGTCTTTCATAGCTGATCCATCCATCTGGGTAAACACCAGGGGCTCTGAGAGTTTAACCACTTTGGCCCCAAGCCCTGAGCCCCAGGCTGTGAAACATGCTAATGGAGGTTCTATTGTATATGTATTGGCTGTTTCCTGAGAAGGTTCTTTTGCATATGGATTGTTTCCTGAGAAGGTTTCCTGTTTCCTGAGGAGGTTCTTTTGCATGTGGATTGGCTGTTGACATTTTAATCTGATCTGTAGTGCTATTGTCAGATGTAGAGCCTTTTGTGTTTTTCAGAACAGGAAACCATGCCCCATTTATTTTTAAACTCTCTTTTTTCCTATTGAAATTGTGTTTATGTTTATGAATTTCAATGGCTTCCCTGTGTAATCTGACATGGTAATTGGATGTGTTGTCCAGCCTTTCAGTATCTTGGAACAAAGTACTGTGTTCTGTTTGAGTTAGGCTATGTTCAGCAACTGATGATTTTTCCGGTTGGCCAAGTCTGCAGTGTCTTTCATGTTCTTTTATTCTTGTCTGAAAGCTGTGCTGTGTGGTCCCGATGTAAACCGATTTTATGCAGTATACTCCTGCTGAAGTGAGGGGGTCTCTCCTGTCTTTTGCCAATCATAGCATCTGTTGTATTTTTCTGGTGCGTCTGAATACTGTTTGTAGGTTGTGTTTTCCCATCTGATCAGTGATTCCTTTGATATTGTTAAGTACATGGACTGCCACCAGGGGTCCGCGACCATAGTAAGGAGCTTGGTCCCAAATAGGGACCAGGGATCCAAGACCACCCAGTGTCCACCAATAGGACCTTTGGTGGGAAATTCAAACCCTCCAATGGGACTGGGGGTGTGCCAGGTGAAGTATAGTTGGCCCTTGCAGGGCCGGATTTCAGTCTTGTGTGTGTAGTACAATAAATGCGTCTGAACGCATGTCGTAGTCTGAGTCTCCATGTGGCAAACCCAGTACTTTACAGTGGCGATGAGGATGGGATCTGATGAGCAGGCCTGACTTGCCATCCAGCGCAGCACTGAGCACCAATCCAGAGGAAGCTACCACACCCTGCACCGCTCCCGAGCAGCTCCGCATTGTGCCCCGATCTTCCAGACACTGCTCCTCACATTGCACTAGAGTCATGGTAACTGCTTCAGGAAACCTCAAAGTTTTCGACCCCACACATCCCGAATTCTGGGATTTGTGGACAGACCAACTGAACTGCTACCTTGCCTACCACAAGGTGACTGATGCCAGCAAGAGATGGGCCCTCCTCCTCAGTTCCTGTGGTATGGCCACCATCTGGCTCACAAAGAGTCTCCTGGCCCCTAAGACAATCCTCAAATGCCTGTATGAGGAGATAGTTGAGGCCTTGATTAGGTATTTCATGCCCAAGTCAACAATGATGGCCAGGCGGATAGTTCCAGAAGTGCATCCAGAAGCCTGGTGAAACAGCTGCCGCTTTTATGGCCATGCTGCACCAACATGCTATGGAATGCGCTTTCACCAAGGTGGAAGAAAACATCTTGATCCAGTTCATCTGGGGCACCGGTGACATAAAACTCTGCCACAAGATGATCGGCACCACCAACCTCAAAATTGACGATGCCCTCCAGCTCACCATCACCTACGAGGCCTCCCACCACGATGGTCCACTGGCAGCATCCCATCTCATGCACCCCGACTTGGCACCTGAGAACTCTGATGAGGAAGATGTCCATCTTGTCCACCTCACCAGCTGCAGAAAGCCACCAGAGCCTCTGACCACACCAGGAAACCTGCTGGTCGAGCCTCGTGCACCAGCTGCAGAGAAGCACATGAGAGAAAGTCATGCCGGTTCCGCGATGCTGTCTGCCATACATGCTGGAAACAAGGACACCTCACCCTCATTTGCAGGTCCAAGGGCAACCAGAACCAGCCACCCCAGCCGCAGCCATGATGCCAGACCTCCGCACATTATGAGGCCACTGTGAGAATGGATGACCTCTACCTCCTGACCAGCCAACCCTTGTTCCAAATACTATGCCTCCCCAACACATCAGCCACCCCAAAGATACAGGTCCAGGTCCAGATTGAGGGGTCCCCCTGCTTAATGGAAGTGGACTCTGGGTCAGTGGCATCCATCATATCAGTGGAAACGCTAAACAGACTTTGTCCGAATGGGGGCCCTGCTTACGTTCTTCACCCCTCAGCCTGATGGACTTCCAAAGGAAGTTCTGATTCAAGTCATGGGGACCTTTTGGGTGAAATACCAGGGGTTTATGGGTTCCTTGGACTTGATTGTGGTAGAAGGGAACTTGGTTAGTCTATTGGAGCGGGCATGGCCATTGGGGGGGGGGGTGAGGCAATGCATGCCGAGGGATTTTGCCAAGGTTTGCGGGGAATTCCCCAGGGTTTTTGATGGGACTCTGGGTTGCTATAAGGGGCCCCCAGTTTCACTGCAGCTAGACCCCCTGGTTGCCCTCATCCGCATGCAGTTCCACCGCACCCTGATAGCATTGCAGCCAAAAATAGACACAAAACTAGACCATTTGGTGGAGCAAGGGGTCCTAGAACCCGTCTTGCACGCACTGTGGGAGACTCCTATCGTAACCCCCGTAAAGCCCAATGGCAACATCTACATCTGTGTGGACTACAAATGCATGTTAAATAAAGCCCTCCATGACCACTCCTACCCAGTTCCAGTCGTGAGTCACGTGTTAGCATCCTTAGCTGGAGCGAAGATCTTCAGGAAGTTGGATCTTGCACAAACAACTGCCCATGGATGAGGCCACAGCTGCCGCTCAGACCATCATGACACAACGGGGGGCATTCAAAGTCAAGCGGCTGCAGTTTGGGATTAGTGTGGCCCCAGGGATATTCCAACAGCTAATGGACTCTCTGTTAAAAGGAATCCCTGGGGTGATGCCATTCTTTGATGATGCCCTCATTGCTGCGGCCACCCCAGAGGACTTCACCTCCCATCTCCATGCTGTCCTGCACCGCTTCAACTTGGCAGGCCTGAAAGTCAAGAGGGAGAAATGCCTTCTTGGAATCCCGGAGGTGGATTTCTTGGGGTTCCGGGTTGACACAAAGGGCCTTCTTCTGGCAAGGAACAAAGTCAAGGCCATCGTGGAGGCCCCTGCGCCCAGCAGCAAAGCAGAACTGCAGGCATTTTAGGGCTTCTGAACTTCTACTACACCTTTCTCACCCACAAGACAGCAGTAGCCAAGCCCCTGCACCAGTTGTTAGACAAGTCTGCGCCATGGTCCTGGGGCCCCCAGGAGGCAGCGGCATTCAGGGGTTTAAAGGCTCTCCTGATCTCAAACAAGGTTCTGACTCATTTCAACGAGTCCCTGCCAGTAATCCTCACATATGACGACTCCCCTTATGGCGTGGGCACGGTCTTGGGTCATGTTCTCCCTGACAGCCGAGAGGTCCCGGTGGCCTACTATTCTCAGCTGCCGAGCAGAATTACACCCAGATCGACCAGGAGTGTGCGCTTGTGTGTGCTGCGAAGGAAGCTCTCAGCTGGATCATGGACAGAGACTTGGAGTTCCGGCTAGCCCACTTCCTCCTGACCCAGTGGATGACACCAAACCCCATCAGTGGCAGATGCCCCACAGAACTCTTGATGGGCCGTCGCCCCAGCATCTTGCTAGACCAGCTACACCTGGACCGGGCACCAGAGTCCAGGAAACTGACAGAACAATGGGAAGCTCCTAGGGGGTTCTTTCCAGAAGATCCTGTCTGCATAAGGAACTTTGGGAGGGGGCCCCCGTGGCTGTCAGGTAGAATTGTGTGGGCCACCAGCCCAGTGTCATACGATGTGAGTACGGAGGATGGTCAACTCCTAAAGAAACACATCATCCAACTCCGGTGGTGACAGCTCCCGGTTACAGAGGAGCAACCCCCGAGGCTCATGGTGCCTGAACTATACATCCCCAAGGTAAGTGCCCGGACCAACCCACCAAACCCCAGTGTGGCACCAATGGTCAAGCCAACACCTGCACCACTGGGACCAGAGGAGCTGCCGCCACCATTGCAGCCACCTGTGGTCACTAGTGAGCCTGTCCCCATGCCCTGGTGTTCCCTGCGAGAGCACAGACCACCAGCCTATTTGCAGGACTATGTCACATGGGTTGGTTCGGAACTATGTGGGGAGGGGTGTTATGTACACGGACCACCACCAGGGGTCTGTGACCACAGCAAGGAGCTTGGTCCCAAAACACAATAGGGACCAGGGATCCGAGACCACCCAGTTCCCACCAATAGGACCTCTGGTGGAAAATTCAAACCCTCCAGCGGAACTGTGGGTGTGCGGGGTGAAGTGTATATAGTTGACCCTTGCAGGGCCGGATTTCAGTCTTGTGTATGAAGTACAATAAATGCATCTGAACGCATGTCGTAGTCTGAGTCTCCATGTGGCAAACCCAGTACTTTACAGATATATGACAAAAACACTTTTCCTGTGGGAGACTGTTTTTCCTCAGTTGTTTGTTTTGCCTTTGGTTTAATTGCTCTTCTGATTTCATTCTTGGAGTAGCCATTTGCTTGATTTAGATGATTTAGTTTGTTGTTGAGAAAGTGCGGTTCACATATCCATCTTGCATGGTCTACTAATATTTTGATTATGCCTCTTTTTTGCTGAGGGTGGTGACTGGAGTTTTTGTGTAAATAATAGTCTGTGTGAGTTGGTTTTCTGTAGACCTTGCGACCTAATTGAAGGTTAGCTTTGCAGATGATCATGATATCTAGAAATGGGAGTTTACCTTGATTTCTTTTTCCATAGTGAATTGTATTTTCGGGTGGATGTTGCTGAGGTGGTCTAAAAACTCCATCAATTCTACTTCTCCATGGCTCTAAATGATAAAGGTATTCTCCATGGCCCCAAATGATGAAAGTATTATCAACGTGCCGGAACCAGAGTGTAGATTTGTGGGGTGCAGATTCTAAAGCTCTTTTTTCAAAATGTTCCATGTAGAAGTTTGTTATAACTGGGCTGAGAGGGCTTCCCATGGCAACCCCATCCATCTGTTCATAGAATTCCTTATCCCATGGGATAGCTCATTGCTTTTGACAACATATCTTATGTATGTACATATGTTCCATCAAGGGGCTTTCAAGGCAAGTGAGAAACAATGGGTGATTTCCCACTAAAGCTTCCGTGGGGTTGCGCCGCCGTTTGCCCCGAGATTTTTAGTCAATTTCACACCCGAAGCGCGGGGCTGCATTTTGACCCGCGGCTCACCCGATTCCCCGCAGTTTCGTAATCCTGCTTTTTGAGGATTACGAAACTGCGGGGAAATCGAGCGAGCCGCGGGTCAAAATGCAGCCCCGCGGCTTCGGGTGTGAAATTGACTAAAAATCTCAGGGCAAACGGCGGCGCAACCCCGCGGCAGCTTTAGTGGGAAATCACCCAATGTGTCAAACCTTGCTTCGCTCTTGCTCTGCTCAGTTTGTCATAGAGGCTGGGGAAGGGAATTCCATAGGCGGGGGTGTGAGTGTGGAGTGTGTGACTGCATTATCGTAGAGGCATAACTCTTAAGAAGAAGCCTTTCTCTGGTTCACAGAGGAATGTCCTTGAATCTTCAGGTGCCAGCTTGCTCAGTAGATAGTGGGCTCATATATTTCCCATGTGAAGGGTGGGGTTAGAGATGCTGGAGCTAGGCGTTGTGAATGTGACATATGCATGGGCCTTAGGAGGGGTTACATTTGAATTACCTGTATCTTTGCCTGTACCCACCAAAATCTTTAGAACTGACAAAGTACTGTTAAGACCTGGAACTTGTTTATATCTCAGTAAAGCCTTTCACTGCCAAAGGCAGTGTGGTTGAGAGTACCTTGCCCAAGAGTCTGACACAGAGGTGGTTTGCCATTGCCTTCCTCTGCAGAGTCTTCCTTGGTGATCTCATTCAAGTACTGACTCTGCTTAGCTTTTGAGATCTGATGAGACTGAGCTATACCTTTCTTCCCAGCCAAAACAGCTTACAGTATAAGAATTAAAACCTAGTACCAGCAACAAAGAAACAGCTTTAGCATTTGAATTTGGGATTGTATTGAAAGAAGGATAACCTTGCACAGCCTGTGGAAGGCACCCTGCAGCAAACCTCCTCCAAAAGTCTATTCCACAGTGTAGGCATGATTGCTTTTTTTTTTTTTTAAGTGATTGAACTCCAAAGAGAGGGTCTTGCCAAATTAATAGCAATACTAAAAGAAACTGATGGGACATAAGAAAACATAAGCTGACTCATTGGTTGAGAGTTCTCCCATTCTTAGGTAAAAAAAACACAGGTCAAACGTGTAAAAGGCTTAATTGATATTTTAACCAGCCAAATAGGTCTAGCTTGATGACATGTCAGGGCTATTTTTGGGCAGGAACATGCAGGAATGGAGTTCTGGCTGGCTTCCAAGTTGCCCACGTCGAGCAGGAACTCATTAGCATAATAGGCCACACCCAACAAACAGAAACTCATTAGGACTGGCTATATTAAGGGTGTGTGGCCTAACATGCAAAGGAGTTCCTGCTACCAAAAAAGCCCTGGGTTTTGACAACAAACAAGGTAAATGTCATGGCATCTGCTGTGGCCGAGCCCCTGGCTCCAGCAGAACAGCTAAGTCCCACCAGGGATGAGCTCCCATCATCCGAAACCTCTGCACCTGACAGTGCAGTGAGGGCCGAGCCGGGCCCAGCAACAGCTGGGGCAGATCCCCACTCACTTAGCATGCCCCCTGATTCGCTGCCACCAATGTCTTGTTTGCGAGAGCAGCGCTGCCAGGACATGGCAGCCCGGTGGCGAGAAGCATGCATGCGAACCCGGCGCTCACTTAGCCCTGAGTGCTAGCGGGAGCCGGGAAATGCTTGGAGTGCACTAATTGCTGACCGCCTGGAATGATATTTAATCATTGCTGGCACATGAAGAACTCATGCCAGCAACTAGTCGCATTGACTAAGCTCTGCACCACGCCGCTCAAGTTCTGGACTCCTTGCTCCTGGCTTGTTTCCCTTGGCTCCTCGACCTCAGCTTGCTTGGACCTCATTACTCTGCACCTCAAAACCCTCATCTCTTGGACTCTCGGCTCTCGGACCCCCTGACAGTGCTAACGGTTGGTGATTCGGATTTGGCTCCCCGGTTTCTTGGCTTACTTGGCTCCTGACTCTAGACTGTTTCTCAGCCACCTTGTACGTCTTGCACCCTGAACTTGGTTCTTTGGCTTGCCTAGCTTTGACCTCGGACTGTGCTCTGACCACCCCACGCTTGCCTGGCCCCACATCCTGGCTCGTGACAGTAAACAGAATAAGAAGCAGAAGGTGGGTGTGGCTGGATGACCACTTCTGGTAACATGGGGGTGTAGTCTAATATGTTAATGAGTTGTGCTGTCAGGGGTGTGGCCTATATGCAATGAGTTTCTGCTGTTGGGTGTGGCCTATTATGCTAATGAGTTCCTGCTGAGCTTTTTCTATATAAAAAAGCCCTGTGACATGTTATGCTCAGAGATGAGCTTCACACTGAACTACCTACTGCACATTATTGTAAAAGAGGAAGTTTGCAACTATTGAAGGAAGGTATGGTGAAACAGCAGTCTAGACAAATGTAGCAGAAACAATGGTTTCTTTTTTCCTTACCAAGAGTGATTCTTCTGCTGCAACCTATGGGTGTGGACATAAGATATTTTTGCAGACATTGAATCGCAATGATAATAGCATCCAGTGGAAAGTGTTCAGTCACTGCCACAAATTTTATGGCCTTCTCTACCTCTCCATGAAGTCTCCTGATGCAGCTAGTGGTTCGGAACAGATGACAACACTGTTTCGTTGTTCTCTTACCCTGTTGCTGCAAGTAAGTTGGGTTTTCTCTGCAAGTTGGTCAGTATTGTGTGTTTTGTTCTTTACACAGCAAACACTAAGGAAACACAAGAGCACAGCTGGGCCCAAATGACAGTGTTTAATAATATAAACAGACATGCAAGGCCTACAAATATAAGTAAAAAAGGAGCAGGAATTCTGAAAGCTTATAAACAAAGAATACATTGTCTTTATGTAAATATTTTCCCATTCTGACAGTCTTCAGAAAGATATTATCTAGCTCTCTGTCCTTCAGTTATTTTACTAGGAAAATATAAGAGAAAAGGAAGATTCGATATCCCAAGACAGGTTATTTTCTTGAAGTTGATTTCAGCAACATAAACAGCATCAAGAAAATAGATATTCTTGGGACATTTCTACAAGAAGGTCTGTAGCCAGATATTGAATGGTGTGTATGCATCTGCATTTACTAAGTGTGGCCAAAGCAAAAAGTTAATGAAAATAGTTGGATGTTTTAAAAAGGATGCTGCAGAATAACTATGCAATCTAATCCCATCATTCTAGCTGTATCTGAAGAAGAGAGCAGTGACTCATGAACACTCCTGCCCTGTCAAATTTTTTGTTAGTCTTTAAGGTGCTACTAGACTCTTGCTCTTTTCTGCTGCTTCAGATGGACTAACACAGCTACCCATCTTGATCTAATCCTCTGACTGTTACTCAAAACTAAGTCTGCAGTGTTCAGCTAGCCTTACTCACAGACCCACAGCTCTGCAGCTTTCATAAAATATTTATAAACTTTTTTTAACACTGCCAAATGCTTGTGAATAATACTGAAGGTAGTCAATTCATTGGACTAAACTAAAAAAAAGTAGGAGAAACTTTGCTTCTTTTTGAGCAGCAGATACTGTCTGTATATTTTGCAGTTTGAATTCCACACATAAGAGGGATACATAATTATGGGCCTGATCATATTAATATTCAATACTTTTAAGCCTGGTTAGTTTCAGTGGGGGGGAGAAGTTAAATATGTGATTAACCCTAGAATTTAAATTAATTAGATTGTAAAATGTTTTATCTGCAGTAGGATTCTGCCCTTACTTTGATTTTTGTCATAAAAAGGTATACTATACAGATAGTTGTGCATACATTTAAAGTAAGGGAAGTATATGATTAATGTTTATAAATAGTATTTATTTTGTTGTGTTGGTACTTAGCAAACAACAATATTCAATTTTCATTAAGCTCTTTCTTTTAAAAACAAAGTTGAAAAGAGGCCTGGAATACCACTTAAATTCCCTCCACAATCCACATGGTGATTACAGCTAGGGTTGTAAACTCTGGGTGGGAAATCCCTGGAGATTCTGGGCTGGAGTCTGGGGAAAGCAGGGTTTGGGGAGGGGGGGCATAGAGACCACCATCCAAAGCAGCCTTTTTCTCCAGGGGAACCAATCTCCATTATCTGGAGATCACATGTAATTCCAGGAGTTTTCCAGGTCTCAACTGGAGGTTGGGAACCCTAATTATAGCCCTGTCTAGGAGGGACTCAAAGAATTTACATTTTTTAAAATGTTGCTTCTGTATGAGCACATGCACTAATACAATTATTCCATCACCCCCCACCATGTGTCTCTTAATGCCACAGTCCACAAACATCTTAAATTGAGCAGGATTGAATTAGGATTACAGGTGATGTAAATTACCATCTACTTCACAAGTTTATGGGGGAGAAGGGAAGATATATGCAGATATATTAGTGATACTAAATCCCCACTGGTCTTATTTAAAACACCATCACATTTAATAGCCTCTAAAGACAATCTATAGCTCCTGGTTTCCTTACCAGACTTAAAGAGCCCATCCTTCATCATTTCTTTCAATTCTCACTTATGTGGTTTATAATGAAAATGAAGAAGGATATCAGGAAGTAAACCTCATTCATCTAAACTCACTCTAATGGCAGAGCATGAATTACTGCCATATTACATAGTCAATACTGGGAAAATAATTCCACACATTTGATTTTTAAACGTCTTATCTGTTTTCTAGTCTAAACATAATCTGGAATAAAATTGCTTTGGAGTTTGTGTATAATGAGTATATCATTAATGGCACAATTCAAAATAAAAAGCTGCATGAGACTCTTCAAATAGTCTGTCCAGTTTTCAGTTCCCTTGTTTTTGTGCTTAATTCCAGTGTTTTAATGAATGAAAGTAATAAAAGTTACTACAGAAGACTGGATGTGTTTAGGATGAAAGGGGGAAGTGGCCAAAATCAAGGAATATGCATCAAAGCAAGTGTTATCGGCATACATGTGGGAATATTAACACATACGGCTAAAGAATTGTTCACATCTCTTGCTTTAACCAGTAAAGATTATCAAATTATTTGCAGGTGACTTCTCTTACCCCGGAAGAAGATCTGTCATCTATATTATCTTGCTAAGTAGTAAAGAACGTTCTGCCACACAGGTGTATGAGAAATTAGTCCTACATACCTATGCCCAAAGAGAACAGAACAGTAGAGATGGAGAATGACTCACATCACAGAAAATCAGACTTGCAGTATGATATACGGAACTCAGAGCAATTCTATGACTGTGGATTCTGTTACTTTTTCTGCTTCAAGTGGACTTTTCCACCAAGGCCAGCAACACCTCCCTCCTACATTAGTTTGTTTTGTTTAATATCCGAACTGATAAAGAGTTCTTGACAAACAAAACAGTTTCTAAGTAATTTTTTGATGTTTTGCTTGGTCCTAAAGAAATGTATTATTTCAATGATGTTTTTATATTTGTTCTAATTGATCAAAATGGTTGCCTTCATCAATATATCTAACTAGAAGTAAGGCCTGTTGTGGGAAGAAATACAACAGGTTCTAGAAGGAAGCTCCAGGTGAATATCCCGGCCGTGGCTGGTGGGGCGGCAGAGGGAAGGGGAAATAGAGGGAGGCAAGCCATGTTTATTTCCTTCTGCTTAGCTATAAGGCAGGGCAGTCTTAAGCCATTTTGCTGCCCCAAGTGGGTAGTATGGAAGGACAGCCTCATGGTAACAGGTATGGTTCCCTCCACCCCTGACTTATGTTGATTTGGGGTTATGCAGTGGCAGCTAAGGTAGAAAAGCACCTTCTCCTATGCCATGTCTTCTGTGTTTGAAGGGTCTGGAAAGCAGTTCCACAGCCAGTTACAGAGTTGCCAACTCTGGGTTGGGAAATATCTGTAGATTTGAGGGGTAGAGCCTGGGGAGGGCAGGGTTTGGGGTTCAGAGGGACCTCAGCAGGGTATAACACCATAGAGTCCATTGCCCAAAGAAGCCATTTTCTCCAGGAGAACTGATCTTGCAGATCTCCAAGTGCTGCCTGGAAGCTGGCAATACTAAGGGGAGGGCCAGACCTGTAGATTTGAGGGGTAGAGCCTGGGGAAGGCAGGGTTTGGGGTGCAGAGGGACCTCAGCAGGGTATAATGCCATAGAGTCCATTGCCCAAAGCAGCCATTTTCTCCAGGAGAACTGGAGGCTGGCAATACCGGCCAGACCTGTAGGGATGGCCAGACCTGTAGATTTGAGGGGTAGAGCCTGGGGAGGGCAGGGTTGGGAGTGTAGAAGGACCTCAGCAGGGCATAATTCCATAGAGTCCATTGCCCAAAGCAGCCATTCTCTCCAGGAGAACTGATCTTGGAGATCTCCAGGTGCTGCCAATACTAAGGCTGGCAATACTAAGCGGCGGCCGGACCTGTAGATTTGAGGGGTAGAGCCTGGGGAGGGCAGGGTTTGGGGTGCAGAGGGACTTCAGCAGGGTATAATGCCATGGAGTCCACTGCCCAAAGCAGCCATTGTAGTAGCTGGGAAATTTTCTGTAGGGAAAATGATGTACTGTGGCTGGGGAACACTGTGATTTCTGAGAGATCTCCAGGCCCCAGAGGGAGATTGGCAACTCCGTGTTCATTTAAGGGAAGATTGGAATATGTATTTTGGCAATTCCAGTGACCGTTTAAGGGAAGATTGGGATATGTATTTTACCTCAGGACACATTCAATCACTCCCAGCAGCAACAGCAAACTTTTTAGAATGTTAAAGGCAAAGGCCAATCAGGCCACATATGCAAATGACCTCTGTGTTCTGACTGGCTGTTGGGGGGAGAGGAACAGCAAACTGTTTAGAATATTGGAGGCAAGTCTCAGGCAGCACAGCCAGTGGATAGGGACAGCTTCTGAGTGACAGATCAGGGAGCCAACTGATTTGGGAGTGTGTGGAATGTTCAGGAGAGTGCCACCCAAAAACACAATTATTATATGGAGAGATTCTCAGTGTGACACCATGAGGGGATACTTAAATCCACTGAGTCCATGGACAGACCAGACAGAGTTTTCTGCAACCCTGAGAAATGCCCAGGTTTGCAGAAAAATCAAATCTAGAAATAAATTTACAGGTTAAAACCCTTGTTGTTGTTGTTGTTCAGTCGCACAGTCGAGTCCGACTCTTCACAACCCCATGGACCAGATTACGCCAGGCCCTCCTGTCTTCCGCTGTCCGCTGAAGTTTGCTCAATTTCATGTTCGTTGCATCGATGACACTGTCTAACCATCTCATCCTTTGCCGTCCCCTTCTTCTTTGACCTTCAATCTTTCCCAGCATCAGGGTCTTCTCCAGTGAATGCTCCCTTCTCATTTGGTGGCCAAAGTATTTGAGCTTCAGCTTCAGGATCTGGCCTTCCAGGGAACAGTCAGGGTTGATTTCTTTTAGGATTGACTGATTTGATCTCCTTGCAGTCCAAGGGACTCTCAAGAGTCTTCTCCAGCACCATAGTTCAAAAGAATCTATTCTTCGGCGCTCAGCCTTCCTTATAGTCCAACTCTCGCAGCCATACATTACTACGGGGAATACCATTGCTTTGACCATGCGGACTTTTGTTGGCAAGGTGATGTCTCTGCTTTTTATCATGCTGTTTAGGTTTGCCATCGCTTTCCTCCCAAGGAGCAGGCGTCTTTTAATTTCATGGCTGCAGTCACCATCTGCAGTGATCTGGGATCCTAGGAACGTGAAGTCTGTCACTACTTCTACAACTTCCCCTTCTATTTGCCAAGGAGTGATGGGGCCAGATGCCATGATCTTAGTTTTTTTGATGTTGAGCTTCAAGCCCACTTTTGCACTCTCCTCTTTGACCCTGAGCAAGAGGCTCTTTAGGTCCTCTTCACTTTCTGCCATCAGAGTGGTATCGTCTGCATATCTGAGGTTATTGATCTTTTCCCCAGCAATCTTAACTCCAGCTTGTGATTCATCCAGGCCAGCATTTCGCATGATGTACTCTGCATATAAATTAAATAAGCAAGGTGACAATATACATCCTTGTCGTACTCCTTTTCCTATGCTAAACCAATCAGTTGTTCCATATCCGGTTCTAACTGTTGCTTCTTGACCCTTATACAGGTTTCTCAGGAGACATGTGAGGTGGTCTGGTACTCCCATCTCTTTAAGAACCTGCCATAATTTATTGTGATCCACACAATCAAAGGCTTTAGCATAGTCAATGAAGCAGAAGTAGATGTTTTTCTGGTACTCTCTTGCTTTCTCCATAATCCAGCAAATGTTGGCAATTTGATCTCTAGTTCCTCTACCTCTTCGAAACCCAGCTTGTACTTCTGGCAGTTCTCTATCCACGTACTGTTGGAGCCTAGCTTGTAGGATTTTGAGCATGACCTTGCTAGCGTGTGAAATGAGTGCAATTGTGCGATAGTTTGAACATTCCTTGACATTGCCCTTCTTTGGGATTGGAATGTACACTGACCTTTTCCAATCCTGTGGCCACTGTTGTGTTTTCCAAATTTGTTGGCAAATTGAGTGCAGCACTTTAACAGCATCTTCTTTTAAGACTTTGAATAACTCAGCTGGGATACCATCACCTCCACTAGCTTTGTTGTTAGTAATGCTTTCTAAGGCCCATTTAACTTCGCTTTCCAGGATGTCTGGCTCGAGGTCAGTGATTATACCATCGTGGTTGTCAAGGACATTGAGGTCCTTCTTGTATAGTTCTTCTGTGTATTCTTGCCATCTTTTCCTAATCTCTTCTGCTTCTGTTAGGTCCCTACCGTTTTTGTCCTTTATCATGGCCAGCTTTGCATGGAACGTTCCCTTGATTTCTCCAATTTTCTTGAAGAGATCTCTAGTCCTTCCCAATCTATTGTTTTCCTCTATTACTTTGCATTGTTCATTCAGGAAAGCCTCCTTATCTCTCCTTGCTGTTCTCTGGAAATCTGCATTCAGTTGGGCAAATCTTTCCTTTTCCCCATTGCCTTTAGCTTTCCTTCTTTCCTCTGCTATGTGTAAAGCATCATCAGACAGCCACTTTGCTTTTTTGCATTTCTTTTTCTTTGGGATGACGGTGAGTGCTGCCTCCTTTACAATGTCACGGACCTCTGTCCATAGTTCTTCAGGCACTCTGTCTATCAAATCTAGTCCCTTAAACCTATTCTTCACCTCTACTGTATATTCATCGGGGATGCGATCTAGGTCAAATCTGAATGGCCTTGTGGTTTTCCCAACTTTCTTCAATTTAAGTCTGAATTTTGCAATGAGTAGCTCATGATCTGAGCCACAGTCAGCTCCAGGTCTTGTTTTTACTGACTGGATAGAGCTTCTCCATCTTTGACTGCAAATTATATAGTCAATCTGATTTCGGTGTTGCCCATCTGGTGATGTCCATGTGTAGAGACGCCTCTTAGATTGTTGGAAAAGGGTGTTTGCTATGACCAGCATGTTCTCTTGACAAAACTCTGTTAGCCTTTGCTCTGCTTCATTTTGTTCTCCAAGGCCAAACTTGTCTGTTATTCCGGTTACCTTTTGATTTCCTACTTTAGCATTCCAGTCCCCTATGATGATGAGGACATCATTTTTTGGTGTTAGTTCTACGAGCTGTTGTAGGTCTTCATAGAACTGGTCCACTTCAGCCTCTTCTGCAGCAGTGGTTGGGGCATAGACTTGGATTACTGTGATATTGAATGGTTTGCCTTGCATGCCTCACCCACTCCCAGCTGTTTGTGACTGTTCAACAGCAGGCATCTCAAAAAAGCCAATGTCTTGTAGTGATTAGAGTTTAAGACTAGGATCTGGGATACTTTCTGTGTAAGTTTGCTCGGGACCAGTCACATTCTCTCTGCCTCGTGTGGTCATTGTAAAGGTAAAACTGAAGAAAATTATGTAAGCCATCTTCTATTCCCATTGAAGAGAAAGGCAGGATATAAATATAGTAAAGAAATAATAAATATATCTGAAGATGGGGTACACATAAAATGTAGATTGGTGGGTGGATGGAAAGGAGAGAATGAAGCAAAGAAAAAGTCAGGATATGGGGGTTGCCAGGAGAAGGTAAATAATGGAAGAGGGGAGATGAGATGCCTTATGAAAGTATTTTCAGGTTCTGCACTGCATAACTTGGCACAGCCTAGTGGCTAGGTGCTGTGCACTTTGGTCAGTTCCTATAAGGTAGAAAAGCAGTAATTGAATGCTTTAAATAAGTAAACAAAATAACAGGGAAGGGAGAACCAAGCTTGGTAGCCTAGCAACAGCCACTGAGGGAAAAGTTAGCCCCACAGCAGGAGGAGAAGAGAATGGTTTGACAGGTGGTGGCCCACCTCAGTAGTCAACCTGCCACAGAGGAGCCAAACAGAAGTAGAGAGACAGCTGTTTTGGCAGTTTATTCTGTCAGGGAAGAGTGTCTAGGCTGGCAGTGGGTGGGGGAGAAGAGTGGACCCAGCCCCTAGCCAATGTTATGTGAATACTCTTGAGTGGTGATTGATGGGCCAATGGCTGATGGTGTGCATGCCACAGCCAGTGGGAGAGCCGGAAAGTGCCAATACACTGGGATATAATATATATATATATATATATATATATATATATATCCCCTTATAATAATTATCTTTTGGTTTCGTAAGATTCCATGTGCTCCCATTGGCTGTAAAATGCCCTCCCTCAGCCATTGGCCCATCAGCCGCCACTCAAGAGTACTCATATGCCATTGGCCGGGTGCTGGGTCTCCTCCTCTTCCCCACCCACTCCCCTTTCAGACAGATTTGCATGTCAGATTTACTGGCAGACAGCTCTCTCTCCTGAGGAAGACAGTTCTCTTGACTCCTGTGAGGGACTGTCCCCTCAGTGGCTGTCGGTAGGCAACCAAGCTTGGTTCTGTGAGTAAAAAAACAAAGGACTTTCAGCATAACCCCTCCCCCGCCCATAACCCCCTCCCCAATGGCCACTTTCCTGTCAGAATAAATGGGAAAAGGCTCTTTCTCCTGCTTAGCTTCAGCATGGCTGGCTGGCTAACAAGGTGGGCCAACAACCATAAAACCATTTTCTTCAACTCCCCGCTGTGCGGCTGACTTTCCCCTAGGGTTGCCAATCTCCAGGTGGGACCTGGAGATCTCCCACTGTTACAATTGACCTCCAGATGACAGAGATCAGTTTCCCGGGAGAAAACGGTTGCTTTGGAGGGTAGACTCTATGGCATTATACCATGCTGAGTCCTTCCACACTCACCCCAAATGCTGCTCTCCATAGGATCCACCCCCCCAAATCTCCAGGTATTTCCCTAATCAGAGTTGGCACTTGTACTTTCTCCTCTGTCAGTAAAAGGCCCTTTCCACATCTATGTTGGCCTTTGGGAGAAAACTCATTGGGCCCAGTCCTGATCAGGTTGCCAACTCCAGGCGGGCAATTCCTGGAGATTTGAGGGATGGAGCCTGGAGAGGGTGAGGTTTGAAGAGTGGTGGCACCTCAGACAGGTACGATGCCATAGACTCCACCCTCCAATCCAGCCATTCCCTGATGGGGAACCATTGTTGCCAATCTCCAGGTGGGGGCTGGAGATCACTCAAAATTACAACTGCTCTCTAGGAGGGAGGGAGGAGTAGATGGAAAACTAAAGGTAGGTTGATGATTGGCTGGGAGGGAGATAGGGTTATCAGGTTGGGAAATTCCTGGAGATTTGAGGGGTCGAACCTGGAGAGGGTGAGTGTTGAGAAGAGGTGGGACCTCAGACAGGTATAATGCCATAGACTCCACCCTCCAAATCAGTCACTCCCTCCTGGGGAACCACTGTTACCAATCTCCAGGTGAGGGCTGGAGATCACTCACAATTACTACTGCTCTTTAGGTAGCAGAGATCAGTTCCTCTGGAGAAAATGGTGGACTCTGTCATTATGCCCTGCTGAGATCGCCACAGCAAATTGTCACTGAGTGCCCAAAGCCGGGGCACTCTCCCAGAGCCTCTTTCTAGAGCCCGTTGTATTTATTTCCACAATGGGCCTTATTCCTAGTACGTGTATATATATATATTCTGTCCTTATATATAATTGAATTCTGGCCACCAACATTCTATGCTTGCCACAATTGACTGGGCACAAGAACTGGCAGTCAGAAAACGCTGGCCAGGGCTGACTGGCTGCTTGGCGGAGTCCCGCCCATGTCAGCCCCGGCCAGTGTCTTCGGCTCAGTCTGCACCGGTCCTCTGACAGGAGAGGACCATCTGCAGAGTAAGCACAGGGACAGGTCCTCAAGGCCAAGGCAGGTGAGAGAAGCCCGTTCCACCCCCCCCGCACCATCCTCTGGGCCTTCTATGGGCCCAGTAGGCCCAGAGAAGCCTGTTCTGCCACCCCACACCATCCTCTGGGGCTCCTATGGGACCAGTAGGCTCAGAGAAGTCCGTTCTGCCCCCCCCAATCCTCTGGGCCTTCTCAGGGCACAGTAGGCCCAGAGAAGCCCGTTTCACCCCCATCCTCTGGGCTTTCTCAGGGCACAGTAGGCCCAGAGAAGCCCTTCACCCTCCCCAAACCATCCTCTGGGCCTTCTATGGGCCCAGTTGCCCCAGAGAAGCCCGTTCCACACCCCCACACCATCCTCTGGGCCTTCTATGGGTGCAGTAGGCCCAGAGAAGCTCGTTCCACCCCCCACACACACCATCCTCTGGGCCTTTTCAGGGCCCAGTAGGCCCAGAGAAGCCCGTTCTGCCCCCCACACCATCCTCTGGGTCTTCTCAGGGCCCAGTAGGCCTAGAGAAGCCCGTTTCACCCTCCCCCAAACCATCCTCTGGGCCTTCCCAGGGCCCAGTAGGCCCAGAGGGGCCCATTCTGCCCCCCCCATTCTCTGGGCCTTCTAAGGGCCCAGTTGCCCCAGAGAAGCCCATTCCGCCCCCCCCCACACCATCCTCTGGGCCTTCTATTGGCCCATTAGGCCCAAAGAAGCCCGTTTTACCCCTTTCCCCTTCCATTCCCCCCTTTTCTTTCTTCCTCTCTCCTTCTTTCTTTCACTCTCCCCCTCTTCCTTCCTTCCTGCAACCCTCCCTCCCTTTCTTTCTAAGGCCCGTTGTCTTCCTCCACAACAGGCTTTGCTCCCTAGTATGTATGTATGTATGTGTGTGTGTGTGTGTGTGTGTGTGTGTGTATATATATATATATATATATATATATATATATATATATATGAATGATATTTACTTTTGATTATGTACTGTATATGATCTCAGTTTTATCTGGTTTGGGTGGCTTTTCCTTATAGGCCAATTTGAGCTCATCAAAGGAAAAGGCAGGATAAAAATGTATAAACAAATAAGTTTAATGGACTGAGTTAAGGACATCTCAAACTTTCTCTCAAATAGGACTCCTGCTGAGATAGGGTTACATTTGAAAAGATCTATGTGGGCAGCACAAACAATTTTCTAATGGCAGGTTTCTGAAAATAGAGGTTCTACTGCATATTTAGAGTAAAAAGTTCGATTTTTCAACAGTAATAGAAAAAAATCTATATAGTGAAAAAAAAAAATCTCAAAATTTGGAATGCCAAGATGAGTGATGTTATGCCACCAGCCTGCTGCCAGCAAAATATGTTTCTCACAGCAGATTCACACAGTCAAAATAATCTCTTGCAGTATATCTGTCTCTGATGACACACATTCATAGAGAGTGTCAAGTGCGGTCTGGCAGATACAGTTATGGAAGTAGTTGTCGGACTTCTGCAGCTGTGTCTGTAAATGTACCAGGTAAAACAGCACATTACATGCAATCATGATCACCTACTAACTGAGGCTGTATTGCAGGGTGGTTAGTCCAGTTGCCCCCCAAGCTGAAATTATGAGGCAGATACAAATGTTGGGTTTAACTATAGGGCCACTTTATTAATTGACAATCTTAACTGGAACTAAAGGCAAGGGCAACACAGCATGTGGTATGGTCAAGGCCAGAGGTCGAGGACCCCTCCATTACCTCTTCAATAGGGTGAGCCACCCTGCCCTGGATGAGAGCCCACTGCAGGGGCTCCCACCCAGCCAGCTAGCCATTGGAGGACAACCCTGTAGCCCCATTCCCCAAGCTGCAAGGTTCAAAGAGATGACCTAAACAGGGCCATCCTGAAGGCAGTCAGTTTTCCCTGCCCCATGCTGCAAGGCACAAAGACTGTACTCACAGGACCCCTTCAACCCCAAATGAGGCGTGTCAGCTGTTGCTTACTGGACCGCAATCTGTATACTGCATAGCAACCTGCCATTGCCGAGGCCAAGGCTCTGCTTAGGCCTCTGCACCCCAACAAGGAGGCCCAAGGCCCCCTGAGCCCTTGCTGTACGTCTTCCAGAAAGATGTCAATGCCAGACTCTGAAAGGTGTATACCTTCCTATCAGTCTAGCTCAACCTGCCCAGCAAAACACTTGGGCGCAGCCAAAGCCCCCAATCACCCTCAAAGTTCACTGTGGAACTGTATCATCCCCCGACAAGCCTTTCTGGTGGCAACTGGCTCCAAACTCTCTGCCAATCTGGCGAAGTATCATAGCCCAGACTGCGAAGTCAGGTCACCGCCCCAATAAACTGTAATCAGCCCGGGCCTGAAGGATTAACACCTTGCCCCTGATCAGGCTGACACTGGTGCTTCCAAAATGAGCAACCAGAACCGAGGCGGAGGGCCAACCCTTCCCTGGCATAACTGCAGCAGGCCTGGCCACGTAGGCCCCAGCACCCCTGCTAGTCCACCGAGGCCACTGTTAAGCCCCGTTAAGAGCTTCCATATCCTCTTGGTGCTATGAACCGCCCAATGAGCAGGCCCGCAGATAAAAACGTTTTTCCACTCTCACTGGCAAAGCAAGCCTGTAACGAAAAACAGTGAGCAAGAAAAAGGTTCACCTTCCCTGCAGGCACCCCGGCATCCCCACAGCACCCCACCAGGGCCATAATTAGGACTTATTCCAAGGACCGCATTCTCCAGCCACCAAGCATCCAGCATAGGGTATCCCCTAACTGTTGCTGGGAGCAGCTCAACATGGAAGGAGTGGGCATGATACGCCAGTCACCAACCCCGGCATCACCAATGCATTAGTATTGACTACCTAAACTGGTATTTCATTAAGGAGTACCATCCTATCACTGAAAAGCAAGCCAGCCCAACCCCTGACCACCATGTGGGTGGCCAAGGCTGACCCAAACAGCACAACTGTTTTTCCTTTCCGATCATCCAATCTTCCAGCAGTGTCTTCGTATCAAGACTGCATGCACCATGTAAATGCCACACAGTGTCTCAGTGCAAACCACATTCCCATCTAGCATCAGCCCATATGGGATGAGTGGGTTTTTAAGGTATTACTGCCAATAGGACGGCATTAAGAATAGGCACAGGTAGGGCCTGCCAAAGGCCCGCTACACCCCATGGATTGTCCTCCTGTACAACTCCATTTCTCTAGCTGGCATATACACCCTGGGCCGAACATGGGACAATCCTTGTCAGCAATTGACCAAGGCAAGGGTAAATATCCTTGCACAAGCTCTCTGAAAACCTATGCAAATTTCGCAAGGTTGCTGAAATCTAGTTACCTCCACAAGTTAGCAGTGGCAGGGACCTTGCTCCCAGATTTACACAACTTTGGCAGGGTAGCAACTGACTACCCTGCCCACTGGTCTATCAACCTGCCAGCAGTTGGGCCAACTACCCTTCCACCGTCTGTTCCACTCCTTAACAGTTGGGCTAACTACCCTTCCTGCTGTTCACCTCTTAGCGGTTGGGACGGCTACCTCCCCTGCTGTCCTAATTGGGGTTATCGACCACCACAGGGGTACACTCCACGTAGCACACTTTTTAGTTAGAGGCAGCCTCCTGCCAACACAGAAGACTGGTATACACACAGGGAAATGGAGAGACTGTAGGATGAAAAAAGAAAGTGGATCCTCACATAGAATTTTCAGCACACAACATCTCTCCCATCCTGGCAAGGATCTGCCAATGACCTGTCCTTACATCAGTAAATCTGGGCCGTGTGGTCGACACACAGTTCCTGAAACTGCCCCATCTTAATCCACAAAATCTGCAGCCCAGAGAGATTCCTTAAGAAACATCTTGCCTTTGCTTCACTGGAATTAGTAACAAAGGCCGAGGCAGCAATAGCTGGGGTATAGTGGATCGCTATCAGTTTAGCTGGAGATGTTTCCCGTATCCCATAGTTTAGACAATGCCAGTCAAAACTGTAACAAATACAGTTCTACTTGACTAACCTTAATAATCTGGATAGTTACCGTCAGATCAGAGGCTGCAACATACAAGAGTATACAGGAAGTGGTTGCAGCCGAACAGAGGGGGTAGGGAATGACCGGTAATACCATACCCATCCTGAAAGAGGACAGAATCCAAGGTAAGATGAGATGTGTGGACCAACAGCAAGACAACAGAGGACCGAAGGTGCCCAGGATGTCAGCTGTGTGCACACCCAGCTATAGTCACACTGGTGGGCAGGACTGAATTAGTTATACTCCAACTGCATCCCAAAGGTATGTTACAGTGTGGCAACTAGGTTCACAATGGATTGATGGGTTACCCATTGTAGCCCAATAGAGACATCCAATGTTTCCCTGGTACCAAGCAGAGGAGGAAATCCTTTCCTTAATGTGCGGCAAGATGAAGCTGAATGGCTTACCCTTCACTGCAATGGGTACCTGGATGGGTCCGGCACAATTGAGAAAAGGCAGATATCTTAGACAAACATATAGTTGCAGAAAATAGGTGTAAAAGGATGAGGAATAGACAACATACACATATTCCAGACCTGATGGGACATAGCAAACAGTGGCCATCCATCTGCCTACCTGTTCACCTGACAAACAAAAGATGGCCAGCTGGGCAGCTGAAAATGCCTGGGCAAAGGCCGAGACTGGCCCAGCCTTAATCCTTCTGTACTAAACCGAGAAGAAAAAAAAGGGGGGTGTTGCGTAAGGGATATCAGCCATGCCACAGGCCTGGCACACGGCCTAAGCTGCTCCGGCCAAACTGTGCCCTCCCAGCCTCCCAGGAAAATTCACTGCTCGTGGAGGTCCAGAGACTATTACGGGGTACTTCTCTCTTGTGATCTATAAAGGAAATACAGAATGGAAAAACCAAATGATTAAATACATACTAGATCAAATGGCTCACTTGAACTGATTAAGAGGAAAGCAAGGAATACATCCATAAATACGTGGTACATCCCAAATGAATGAAATATAGCAATCAATAAATCGTATCAGCATGTTTGGGAATTCAAATCCGCAAGAAAGCATCAATTAGACACAAACAGGCAGGGGCAATCCCTGCTAGTCATATAACAACAGGAGTACACATTATGCGTAAGTCTTACCCGCCCCCCCAGCAAATGAAAGACCAGAAGGGAAAAAACATCACTTTTTCTTCCCCGCCCAAAGCCCATGGTACAGGCCATTGGTAAAGTCCAGGAGATAAGCAGATGCTTCAGATAAGTGTACACCGAAGAACAATGATATGACTGGGGGAAATGAAAGCCCCATGCACATCTGGGAAGGGGAGAAGCAGGTGGGCCACTCCATAGGTGCTAGTGCCTGTCACCTGAATAGCACTCAGACCCATAGAAATGAGAAACCTCGACAACCTAGAGAGCCCCAAGGGGGCCTCAAAACAAATCAAATGCAAACACAGTTGCATATACAAAAGATGAAACTCTTAATGACCATTAGCACAAACTAGCTCATAGAATACAGACACAAACATCACCACATCACAAAATTACAGGATGAAGTGAAACCAGCAATGGCACATTAGAGCACAATGCATTGTAAGCTGTTTGTAGGAAGAGAGGGCACGTTTTCCATGTCCCTCCCGCCCCCATGTATTGGCGTTACCCCACAGTAACCAACTACCTAGTAGCAGACACCAAAGCACAACGGAAGGGAAAGGTGGCCAGCTGTTTGCATGAAGCAAACTTGGCAGATCAGAGCTAGTGGACAAAATGGCCACCGTGGGCCAAACAAAATGGCCAGCCTGCAGGACCCAAAAATGGCTGCCAGCAAGTCACAAAATGGTCACCAAAAACCAGCCTAAAATGGCTGACAGAGCAAGGGGAACTGAAGAAGCCTTGCAGGGGGCACAAACAATGATGAGCTAGGGTTACCTGAGCCATCCTGGTCAAGGCAGACAGGTGGCCGCAGCGTTCCCTTCACAAGGATCTAGCATGAGGTAGCTCACAGTTAATAAGCCTCCAGCTAGCACACTGTTGCCATAGCTCAGGAAGGGTGTCTCCAAAGCAGTTAAGTGGTGCAGCAGCCAAATGGCTCCTCACCACTCCAATGCCAGCTCACTAAGTAAATTTTTGCTCATAAAAACCCACAGCTTAGAGGGAATATTAGAAGCCAGCCAATGCCTGCCTCTGACACAACAACCCCCGACCTCCCAGATGGCCCCATCTGAGCACCAACCAGGTCAACCCTGTTCAGCTTCTAATCTGACTGGATGGGTCAGCCTGGCATTCAGGTCAAGTCTGGCAGCCCAGTGGCCAACTGCCCAATGGCCCAGAAAATGTGGGGAAAAGGGGGGGCTAGCTGGGCCATTGGCCCGATCCAACAATGGTCTCTTTAATGTTCTTAAGATCTGGCCATAGCTATCCTTGTTCTGGTCACCTTCAGACTAGATTATTTCCATGTACTCTACATGAAGCTACCTCTGAAGCTATTTGAACATTTTTATTTATTTATTTATTTTGGTTCAAAGGAGGGTGTAAAAAGGAAGAAGTGAGGCGACACGCCGCCCAAAGGCCAATCCATGTCTGCTGTAACTAGGAGCAGTTACCAGAAACCCCCGGGCCCAAAACGCCTCATCCCATGCCAACCAGCCACTGCCTCACTGCCTGAGGGCCTTCCCATTGGCAGCTGTCCATGACTGTAGCACCCGCAAAGCTACTGGATTGTCTCAGCCCTCCAGAGCCCTACAAGCAACCAAAGACTGGCCCAGCTAGCTGCATACTGCTGCCAGCACACCCAAACCTCGCCGCCAACCTATCGTGCCAAGGATCAGCCAAGTTTGTCCACTGCTGTGCTCCCAGGTTGGTCTCCAACGCAGCACATGCGCCACAGGCAAGACTGCTGCTGCCGCTGCTGCAGAGCATGGACCAGCAGCCCCACGACCTCCATGTCGGATCACCACTGGCACCCAGAGCCTCCATCTGTGTCAGTTGCCAGCATGGAGAGGAGCACCCTTGTGTGCCCTGCAATGCAGGGAGGCCCTCACTGAAGATGCATCACAGAGTTCCTCCCCAGCCGACGACAGCGCAGGACTGCTAAGGAGGAGAGATGGGGCCAGGCTTTAAGCCTTCTTGGGCCCCTCCCCCTCTTGATTCCCATATGTGGCACTTTTGGCACCTGAATCCCAGCCTGCCTCTTCCAGCTGGGAGGCAAAGGCACTCCCCCAGCCCAACAGCTGGAGTGGCCATGGGCTGTTGAATCGTGTTTCTGCCCATGAGACTCCAGTCTTCATTTATGTTTACCTATTCTAGTTTCTCAAATCCAGGCAAGCCAAACTTGAATATTCTGTGTTTGCTAATAGTGCAAATACACCACATTCATTGGTGCCTTGTTTATCCATTGCTTCATGTATGTTCCTGGCATCTACCACAGAAACAGAAGAAAAATCAATCCAAAAGTGGACTGCAAGGTCAAAATGGCCCTGGAGCAAGCCAAGCTGAGTGGTCCTGTAGCATTACAGCCACCACCACAGAGGACACTCAGTTCAGCAGTGCTGACAACATGCATTAGCTCATCAAGGTTTGATAACAAAATTATATCAGTTTTTAAATCAACTAGATGAAGAAGAAGAAACTATATCAAAAGCAATGGGAAGAGGACTTGTATATAGTCTTAACAGAAGATGAATGGCTTTCTATCTAGAACACTCCAAGTCAAACCTCAAAAATATTATCTGTTAAACTACAAGCTTTTAAAATCTTAGTACGTTGGCATATTCCTCCAACAACTTTATATAGAATAAATAACACGTATTCTCCCAATTGTAGAAAATGCGGGCAAATTGCAAATTTCATACATAATTGGTGGTCTTGCCCCTATATTACAGACTTTTGGACTCAAATCATATTAAATATTTAAAATATCACTTCTGTCTCTTTATCATTAAAACCAGATGTAATTCTATTAGAAAACTGGGGAATGTTACATATAGCACCAAGTGAAAAAGAAGGAATTTCAATATTATTAGCAATAGCAAAGTTGTTAATCACTTTAAAATGGATAGACAAAAAACCACCAACTATCCAACACTGGTTAATGAAGATATGGGAATATTTTATTTTGTATAAAATGTCTTTCACATTATGTAACAATTCACCACTACAATATCAAAATAAAGTAGTAAAAACTTGGTACCCAATAATAAGTTCCCTAGCAGAAAAAAGAAATTCTTCCATAAACTCCTCTGTATCAAAATTTGATCTATTTTTAAATGTCTGTTTCTTATGTATACTTAAACTGTATATATTTTGTTTTTGTATTCATATTCTGAAGGTTACTTGTTGGATTATTTGTTAAAATGTTAAAAATTGTTAATAAAAAACCCATGCATTAGCTTATCCATTGCTTCTTGAAGATAAGTGGAGACAATGCAGGAGGATATGATGGTGAGCTGAGTGCTGCTGAAGCCAAGTGGCCCTTGGAGTGCAGACAAAATTGCCCTAGCTTGTTTCTGCTTGCATCTGGCTACTAGAGGCCCTCTAGGGCATTGGCCCACTGGGAAATGACCCTGTACATTAAAAGGCCAGACAATGTCCCCCCTCACCATTTACTCAGAACAGAATTTTATTTCTTCCAAAACAACAGCAAAACTTATCAAGGAGAAATGTAGTAAACACCGATTCTGTTGCTCTAGCAGTATGTGACTCTGCGTCTGCTCTCTAAAAATCCTAAGTATGGGTGATGCCTTTCCCCCCGTCCCTAATACTGAAGCAACCTCCGTTAGTTGTAGAGTTTACCCTTGATTAGGAGAAATTGAAAGTCACCTTAGGCCATTTCTACATAGGTGAACTGTCATAAGTTCAAAGATTTTGGGAACCCTTTTCCCCCCTTGCTTCCCCATAGCATCATGGCACATCCGTGCACCTATGGGGGTTTCCCAGCTTTTCTCTTATTTCTCTCAAACTTGTATTGATCCAAAGTCTTGGGAAAGATTTCAGTAAAGCCTGGATGGCTGCTGTGTGGGTGAGAAATTTTAGATTTTCCAGCACTCACAGAGCCAGTGTGGTATAGTGGTTAAGAGCATCAGACTCTAATCTGGAGAATGGATTTGATTCCCCACTTTCCACATGAAACCTATTGGGTGATGTTGGGCCAATCATAGTTGTCTCAGAACTCTCTCAATCCCACTTACCTAACAAGGTGTCTGTTGTGGGGAGAGAAAGGAAAGGGCAATTGCAAACTGTTTTTTGGCTTCTTAAGGTAGAGAAAAGTGAGGTATAAAAACTGACTCCTCTTCTTCTATTTTCCCGGATCCTGTCCCTGCAGTAGCCATTTCCTCCCCCTGCCACTGGTGGGCTTTTATTTTATTTTTTTAATCAGCACTATAATATTACATTGATATAGCATTGTAACAATAGGAGTTGCAAGTACTCTAAATTCTATTTTCGTTTTTAAAAAGTAAATCTCTAACCTTTTCCCTTGTTAAAAAAGGCATAACTTTGCAAGGAAAGAGGCTGCTTACTTGAAGGAAGGAAGGAAGGAAGGAAGGAAGGAAGGAAGGAAGGAAGGAAGGAAGGAAGGAAGGAAGGAAGGAAGGAAGGAAGGAAGGAAGGAAGGAAGGAAGGAAGGAAGGGGTGATTCAGAGAACCTGCTGCACCAGTTGTTACAATGGTATATCAATATGATATTCTAGTTCTGATTTTAAAAAATTGCAACAGCCCTGGTGGCCCAGGGGAGGGAAGGTAGACACTTCTGGGGCAGAGAAACTGTGGGGAAACCTGCCATGTGGAAGCCCCATAGTTGCTATGCTCTATCTGCAACCACACCAGCAATGGGGAAGCCATAGAATACCACATGCAGAAGCTCCACAGTCAATTGATGCAAGACTCAAACTGCTATCCTGTGCATAACTTCCCAGGACCTGTGTATCTTGTCTGAGTATCTTCATTTTAATCAAGCTTGTCCTAAAGGTGAGCATCAATTAGCAGTACAGCATAAAAACAGCACAGGTGCTGTGCAGCTGATTTTTAATGATGTAGGATCTGCCCATAATGATCCTGGAGAATGTGTCAATATAGCAAGCCACTAAATTGTGAGCATGTGTTGACAGCAGCTGCCCAGCCAGTCGCTATGCTGAATGCCACTACTGCACTGACACAAAGCAACTTGCTTTAAATTGTGAGTCATCATCTTGATCACACGAGGAGCATATCTATGAAAACAAAATTATCCCAGGCCTTCCTTTTTTATGTTATCCACCAGGCAATCAGTGATTGCATCAGAGGTACTATTAGGGGACAAACATTTG
This sequence comes from Gekko gecko, assembly GCA_029375565.1. Classification (NCBI taxonomy): domain Eukaryota; kingdom Metazoa; phylum Chordata; class Lepidosauria; order Squamata; family Gekkonidae; genus Gekko; species Gekko gecko. The sequence continues at coordinate 212,668,475 of JAPDNY010000001.1, forward strand.
TTCTGGTGGAAGTATGCATGGGAGCATGAACAGTAGCTTGTTTGTAGCTATCTGTTGTATAGGACGATCAGCCCTGATTTCATTCTTTACAAAACACTAATTTCTCTTTAAGAGCAGGTCACATTAAGGGTCCTTTCTGCATTTGCCTGCCATTCTGGATTTTCTCAATGTTTGAGTTGAGGCAATTTAAGTCCATGGAAAAACAGCATTCAAATAACCCGGGGCAACAGCAGGCTGAAACTGGGCTGACCACTGAAGGGAGGTGATGTAATGCAGAAGAAGGGGGTGGAATAAAAAGGTTTACCTCAATTTTAGTGCAGAATGGGGGGGGGGGGCTAGATTAAAAGAAGGTTGAATTCAATTTTAGTACAGAGTTGCTTGGAGGACACCACGGTGAACATGGATTAAAAGGAGAGTGCAGAAAGGGCCAAGAAGAGTTCTGAAAGCTTGGTGAGTCGCTACAAGGATAGAGTGACCCCCCCCACACTTCTACTTAGGAGAGCCTCTTTAATAACCCAATTGGACATGGCTGTATGAAATATGAGCCCTTCACACTATGGATGAAAACTATCACACTGACTCTTTACTGGTGAAGTATATTAATAGTAGATTTGGTTTGACATTATGGTCATTAAGGCCCTCTGGAACTATTCCATAAATGACAGTAGTTGTTGTCAGAGAGTTAAAGGTTTTGTTTCCTATCAACTATATGAGCTACATCTTATTTTTATTGTGTTACTGGAGCCTTATCGATGTACTGAACTGCTGTATACCTGTAAATAAATCTTGCATTCAATAATTCACACTGTATTTTTAATACAAAACCAGCCACTCAGTGGGTGTTGAAAAATATGGCCAGCATCTGGTTTCTCCTAGAATATAAAGGGAAAAAATTACAAATCAAATAGTAGCACATCAATGCCATGTGGTAGAATACAAGACCTTAAAGAATTAGTTTTACTACTGATAGTGTTCCCAGGTGTTTTATAGAGATGTGCTTTTGGCTATCATGTTTAGAAAATGCATCAAGCTGCTGCTGAGTGGAAAACCAGGGAGTCAGAACTGGCCTCTGTGTCAAATATTATAGCAAACTGTGGCCAAGCCTGAATTTACAGTCCATCACAAACACTTGTATAAATGTATATCTTTTCGTTAACTGTGTTTATTTCCTAATGGGAATTTCAGAGCTTAATCTGAGCCAAGTCTTTAATGTTGGAAACTGATTTCAACGCCAGGCCTGGAACATGCATAGCAGAATGTTGATCAATTTGCATGCAGAAAGGTCTGGGTTTTTGTTTTTGTTTTTGCCAAATATTCAGAAAAATATAGTAATATATAAGGTAATCTGTCTATCCTACAGAACATGTAAGTTGACTACTCCTAACTTTTATGTGGTCAGATCACTGGACTAGAAGAACCCATTTGAGTGTACAATTTCACCCTAAAATGAGCCTAACAATGAACCTTCTCTTTGTATGTCTTTTTGTCTTTGGGGGGCAATGACCCTGGGGAGTCAGTTTTAACCAGCAAAACAGTATGGGGTAGGGATTAAAGTGCATCTCCTTTGGTACAGCAGAGCTTCAGGACTGTAAATAGTTGATAGTTTCTTGTTAAATCCTTGGGAGATTCATTCATGAACATACTAATGTCCCATCTGGTTTGGCCCTTACATGGACAGTGGCTTGGATTTTGCAACACAGAGAAGACTTAATACAAATTTAGCACAGTTCTACTTGCACAAACTCTTCCATAACAGTCAGGGCATTGCTCTGTATATACTATAGCACCCAGAAGTTAGCTGTGCAAAATCTTGTGTAAACAGAAACAGAGGAGATAACAATAAATTTGACAGCACAAGTAGCTACCATGATCTTTTTCTTGAGTTTCTGCTCTGAGCCAGACCATCCATTAGGCATATCTAGGTGACTGCTAGAGCTCTGGAAGCATAGGGGCAGCAATGCCTGGGCCAGGAGTGCAGGGGGGGGGGGCAGGCTAGGCCAGCCATCTTGTGATGGATCAGCCGTAGCAAAAAGTGGCACCCCTAGGTGCCATCACTACAAGTAAACTGGGACTGGGTGACCCGGTGGGACCATCCCCAGTTGGCATTGTTAATAATGCACCTGGCCAGCCAATGCCTGTCTATGAGGTATACAGTGAGAGTCCTAGGCAGGGATGCAGTGGCCAATGCACCTGAGCAGTGGCCAGTTCCTTTCCCTGTGGCTTTGCCATGACTGGTTGCTTGAAACCATGGAAAACAATTACCCCAGATGGCACCACAGCCAGCTTAATTTCCCTTTGGCATTCCTTGGACTGTGGCTGGTGGGGACTTGAGAAGCCACCTTGGTGGCAAAGAGAAGGCAGGCTGGAGAAAACACTGAGAGGAGGTGGAAGAGACTGGTGCCTTCCCCTCACCTAGCTTAGGTTTCCCAGGCATCTGTGTAGGCGCAGACTGATTTACATTCACTATTAAATAATCACAGCCAGATAATATGTTTGTAATAAAGGGGGGAGGATTGTTTTCATTTCAGAAGGTACACAAATTTGAATGTATGCTGATTAGAACATCTTTTACATTTATCTATAGTTTCTCTGAAGAAGAAAGGAACACATTTTGCGATCAGTTGCATATCTTTCATTACATGGAAGGATCCAATAGACTTCAGCCATGCTGTAGCCTAACCTGCCCTCTCCCACCTCATTATATGCATAGTGTTAGTTATTGTAGTCATTTCTTATTAATCCAAATTGCCTTCTGTTGAAACACAGTTACTTTCAGAAGTTTCTGGAGGTTTTAAAATTCAGGTTATGGACACCATAATTTCTAATTTGTACAACTATAGAAATAGGCAGAAGAAAATAGTTTCATCCTGTCATTGGCCAATGGTCTGTCCTGCTTTGCTTTCACTATATCCTCTGAATCAATCATTCTTTGTGAGTGTAGGGGTTCCCATGTGAGTGTGGAACTTCTGTGTCTCCAAAGGGATTCCTCATAAGAACATTAAAAAAGCCCTGATAGATTAGACCAGTGGTCCATATAGTCCAGGGTCCTGTCCCATGCACTAGCCAACCATGTTACTTCAGTGGAGATGAAAACTCTCAGTGCACAAAGAGATTCATGTACAGATCTGCCCTCTCCGCCAAAATGGATATGGAAATCTGCATGCATAAGAACTCCAAGAAAATCTGAATTAGGGGCATGGTATATCGCATGTGTTATACATGCATACACATGCAGACAACAAAATAGTTCCTGTGCTAATAACAGGGCAATAGTGATGGCCAATTCACATGGGATTCTCTTAATGAAGAGAAACTTAGAGCTAGTGTTCTGCTCAGCACTGCCATCCCTTGTCTTGACTATCAGTAAAAGAAGGCCAACAGTCTTAGAAGCAGTTGTGGCACTACACTTCCACCAGGCCTGAATGCTAGGACTAGTTTCAGGTGCTGGGACTATGCAAGTGCTGGGATTGAATCCTATCCAGCCACTACAGTCTGACTTCTTTTGGTATTTTGTTTTAATGTCAACAAGCAGGTATAACATTAATAGTGATGTTTGATTAGGAATATCATTTACAGAAAGTAGGAGAACAGAGGCTTGTCTTTACCATATTCCTTAACAGAACCTATGTGTCTCATTATTATGAGACATCAACACATGCTCTTATACAACCCACATTTTACAAAGATTCTTGCATATATTGAGCAGCAGGCTTTTGAAACTTGTAGATCTTGCCCCCCCTGAAATCTCTTTGTCTCTGTCTATAGAAACCTGAAAACGCACTCCTTCAGAGATGCAAATTCAACCTCCACTGAAGTGAACGGAGCCAGAACTCATAAAAGGCTTTTATTCACATTTTATAAAATCCTTTGTCTTATTTAATCATTAGCAGTCATTGCAGTAATTGAAAATAGCCAACATAATTTTGTGGGCTACAAAAGCATGCCAGAACTCAGAAGAAAATAATATTATGCTGTCATTACAGAATGTGTTTCCATTGTAATATGACATTCCAGTGATCTTGATGCACAGGTATAAAGCTGCTCATGAAAATTGTTCCTACAAAACAAAATCTAGGCTAAGAAATTGCCACGTTTTAACTACCACAAGGTGTTATCTGATACTGTCATGGCAGCATCTGTCTGGTCCATACTGAAAATAAATCAGTGTATAAATGGAAAGTGCAATAAATGATATAAAAGAACATACACTAACATTTATGGCACTAGGTAGGGAATCTGTAGGGGTCCCGGAGAAGATTAATGGTAGAAGTCAAGTTTCCATTTGGAGAACAAGTTACATTGAATTAATAGCCGGGGAGCAGGGTTGAAATTGCAAAATTGTCATTTAATTTATTTTCAAACAATTTAAAAAATGTGATTTTAGAAAGCTAAAATAAATCAAGTATATCACTTTAAAATGTGAAAGTTACAATCAAAATTAGGCAAATGTCAATTTCTGTCTGTGAATGCTGACAATTTCTTATGGTCTGTGTACTTTGCATGGGTCTGAAATAGAATGGTGATGGCTTGAGAAGTTGTCTTCTACCTCCAAAACCAACTGGGGGAGGGGCAGGCAAAAGTTTAAAGAGGATGCCTAACAATTTCCTCAATTTTTCACTTTTAATAACCAGTTGACCAAGTGCTGTGATTCAGTTTGCAACCATCACTAGTTAGCTTCAGTCATGAGAGTAGGTTAACAAGCCAACTTATTTATTATTTGTTTTCTCCTGTGCTTCCTCCAGGGGGTGTTTGGTGAATTTTCATGGCACATCTCCCTCAGCTTCACAACAACTCTGTATGATTATGTAAGCTTGAGAGAGAATGACCGGGCCAAGGTCACCCAAGTAGGTAAAGGTAAAGGTTTCCCTTGCTCTAGAGCCAGTCGAATCTGACTCTAGGGTTACGGTGGTCATCTCCATTGCCAAGCTGAAGAGCCAGTGCTGTCCAAAGACATTTCTGTGGTCATGTGGCCGGCATGACTGGACGCCGAGGTGCACGGAACGCTGTTACCTTCCCACCAAAGCGGTACCTATTGATCTACTTGCAATTTCTTGCTTTCGAACTGCTAGGTTGGCAGGAGCTGGGACCAGAGACAGGAGCTCACTCGGTCACGCAGCACTCAGGTCTCAAACTGCTGAACTGCAGACCTTCCAGTCTGCAGTTCAGTGTCTTAACCAGGTCTCTCCACTTCTAGTCTAATAACTATAATCGCTGCACTACACTGAATCTCAGCCTAATGAAGGTCTTGACTACTCTCTGGCCCACTAACTTGGAGTCAGAGTTACTAGATGTAATTTTTAAACATGTGTTTCATATTTTTTTTCTTATAAAGATGGTGTGCAATTTAGAGTTTGGCACGTTTATCCTATAATATTTATAGTAACTCAAGTAAGCTTAACTCTGTACAAAATTTGTCCTGCCTTTCTCTGAGAACAATGAGAACATAAGAAGCCAAATTGTTAAATTAACAAGGATATACACAAAAACATAAATACATGCACAAAAATAGAATGCAGTTTCTCCACGCAGATGATTCTGCCTGCTCTTTTAGGTAAGGCATATTTTTGCAATAAACCTCAGTGAAAAGAAAATCAAGAGATACATTTTAGCTATCAAACTGTTACATTAATAGCTGAGAATTTTAAATTTTGCCCCAGAAAAAAATCAAGTAGTTTTGAAGATTGGCCTTTAATTCGCCCACTCCATGAACAAGAGAGGGGCACTGTGCCATGGCAATCAGTGTTATGAAACACTGAGGTGATTGCTTCGGGCTTGATCATGCAAGGGCAAGATAGGTAATGGCAGGCCTATTTCATTCCTGCCCATCGCAGAGATTCACATCCTGCCATAATCACAGGCAGTCGAAGCCTAGGAGGTCGCTGGGGTTGCAGGTGGCCTGCCAGAATGAAAATGAGCAGGTGTTTCAGAGCAAATGAAGCTGCTGGGTGATATTTTCCAATGAGGGGAAAAATCTGTATAGTAATCTTCCAGAAAGGAAGCACATCATGGTAGCGGGGATAATGTGTGGTGTGTACTGTCTGTCAGACTTGTTCTATCACAAGGCAATCATGGTTCCAATGATGTTTTCTCAATGGCAGTGTTTGGCAGCACTGAGGTAAACTGCGTATTTTGGGTACTGCCTGCTGCTAAGGAAGCTGTCAGTGTATTATTGGCCTGATACCTCCAATCAGTGTTCCCTTTGCCCCCTTTTAAAATAGCCTCACTGACAGCATATTATTCTTAGTCTTCCAGTGATTAATTGGCATATTTTAATGATGTAAGCATTTGGCTGTTTTATGTTTTGCTCTCTCACATAGTCCCAGCTATGTTTCTGGCCTCTTCTCCCCATTAATTGAATGACAGACTATGGGAATGACTTGGTTGCTTGCTCCCACATAATTTAACAGGAGCTATGGGGATGCTCAGTGGCAGTGCCTAGAATGAATGGCTGAGACATACAACAGAAGCCTCAGACCAGCAAACACGCATTATATGTTGGTGAAGCATGTTGAGTGCCTGCACCGGTTTCTATAATAGTGAGCTCAGTCCAAAAAAGCCATTGTCCACACAGGCTTGTGTAGAAACTATTTACAGATTTATTTACACAGAAGTTGATGATACAGGTATACATGGACAAAGTGCTTTGCCATACATCCATACACACACAGAGAGAATAGCTATACTGTACATAGTTACATATATACACATCATTAGCCAATCACTGCTGAGTCATTCTGACTCCAGCCTTTGAGCACTAGCTAGAACTAGCCAGAACTGGTTTGCTCCAGATGAGACAGTCAGTCAGATGCTGTCAAGTGTCAAATAGATGCACTTGATCTAGATCACCAGCTTATATCTTACTGTTACATACATTGACATTATACTCTTCAGCTTCTATAGCAATTATACAGGCCTTCCCTTCCCTGGCAATAGTAAGCTGGATTCCTGTTATAAAAATAAGTGTCAGGGTTCCCAGTCAAGTCACTCAACAATGTTCCTTCAGAAGTTTCAGTTTATTGAGAGCTAGTACTTAGGACATCATGAACTCTTGTGTCAGGAATGGTGGGAGAAAACATAGAAGCCCCAGATATACCCACTTCATACATGACCCCCTGATACATTGAAGCCAATAGGCAGGCACCTGGAGACACGGGCAGAAAGGCAATGGTTACATTCTCAGTGGTAAACTAGGAGCAGGCAGAGCTTGGCTTCAAGGACACTAGACAGATAACAGTATGCAGCAAAGACACATGATACAAGTTTGGCATGATTGAACAAACAGGGAAATGTCTTTAAACATATTGGCCCACCAGAATTGGCACTGCAGCAGATGTAACATCTTTACATAGCTGAGATGCCCCACCAGTTTCGACTGCTGCGCTGCCTCCATGACCTCTCTCCTGAGGGAGGCAGGAACAAACAGCTTGTAGCCTTTATACCAACAGCCATTCTCCCATTGTTCCAGATCTCCATCCAACTCCAACTCCAAATCCCCCTTATCGGAGTCTGAGAACACCGAGGCAAACTTCAGTTCCCAGCGATCCTTGGGCTGGCTACACATAGTAACCACACCTCCTAGTTGATTGGGCATGAACATAGAGTCAATGACACCTTCCCTTTGGCTGTCATGTTGGGTAAGGCACGACAGTGCATCAGCTAATGAATTGGATTTGCCCGGGAAATGGTGTAAGGTGAAGTTAAACTTAGAAAAGAAATCAGCCCATCGCAGTTGTTTGGTGGTTAGGTTCTGTGGAGTGTGCAGCACCTCCAGGTTCTTGTGGTCAGTCCACACCTCGAAGGGAACCCTTGAGCCCTCCAGCCAATGCTTCCAAGTGGTTAATGCCAGCTTAATTGCTCCCGCTTCCTTATCCCACACCAACCAGTTACATTCAGTTGTGTTGAATTTGTGGGAGACATAACCAAGGGGGTGCAACCTGCATTCCCCCCCCGCAAAATAGCCCCCATGGCCATGTCCGGCACATAGATTTGTACAATGAATTTCTTGTTTTCATTGGGGTGGGCTAACACGGGCTTGGAGGTAAATAGAGACTTGAGACGTTCAAAAGCCTCTTGGCACTCCGCAGTCCAATTCAGTCTTGCCCTGGGTTTGGTGCTCTCGGGACCCCTCCCCTTGGTCTTTAAAAGGTCCGTCAGGGGCAGGCTGCCCTGGGTAAAGTTGGAAAGGAAGGTTCTATAAAAGTTTGCAAATCCTAAAAAGGATTGGAATTGGCAATGGGTTCGAGGGGCCTCCCACCCTAGGACATCTTGGACTATCTCCAAACCACAGGGAGACATATGGTAGCCCAGGAAGTCTACTTCGGGCTGGTTGAACTCACATTTAGACAGTTTGGCAAAGAGCTTGTGTTTGTATAGGGTCTGTAGCACCTCCCTCACCAACTTCACATGAAACTATTTATTGGGGGAGTACAGTAAAATATAATCTAAGTAAACAACGGCCCCCTGAAACAGGTGCTTGTGCAACACTTCATTGATTAAGTTCATGAAGACCCCCAGGGCCCCTTGGAGACCAAACGGCATCACTTGGTACTCAAACTGCCCCAATGGGGTATTAAATGCTCTCTTCTACTCGTCCCCCTCCTTTATGTGCACCCGAAAGTATGCACCATGCAAGTCTAATTTCATGAAGATCTTCCCCGTGGCCGCTTTTGCCAAAAGATCTTTGATTAGGGGGAGAGGGTAAGCATTGGTGGCAGACACTGCATTCAACCCCCTATAGTCAGTGCACAACTGAAGCCCCCCATCCTTCTTCTTCCTAAAGAGGTCTGGTGTCAGGTAACCCTGCCATAGTTGGAATGTGGGAGGCGCCCTTCTCTGGTACTGGAATGCGGGAGTTGGGGGGGGATCCTCCTTTCTTGCTGTGATTTACCATTATCTGTTCTGTCTCTGTTCTGTCTCTTATCAATTTGCCTGACCTTGGGTCTCAAGCTGCTAGCACATAGCTGCTGGGAATTATAACTGGTCTGGGGTTGTTTTCTTAAGCTTGCCCACTTGCCTGCGCACGCACGCTATGTTAACCATTGGCTTAGCAGTTGGGGGGGTAGGTTTGAATGGGGTATAACTTAGCCTGTCTTTTGTTCTAAGTTATCACTGACGCAGAGTGTATACACGTGTCTCCAGCCTTGTCTTAATAAACGCTATCTTCTCAAGAAGCCTGGTGTTTGAGTGACTATCTGGGGAACCTGACAACTGGGGCAGCAAATGGGGAAGAGGCAGAGTGGATGAAGCTGCGGGCCAAGTTTTTGTCAATGAATTTCTGCAACTCCTCCTTCTCCCCTGGGCTTGTGACATACAGCTTGCCTTTGGGCAATTTCTGTCCTGGGAGCAGTTCAATGGTACAATTGGAGTTGCGATGAGGCTGTAGCTTGTCCACGTCCTCCTCCTCAAACACTCTGGCTAAGTCTCTGTAGTCTGCAGGAATGGCCGAGAGTTCATCTTGCACCAAGCAAACTCACAAGGGTTCTTCCAGAGGCACCAGCCCCCAGTTCGCCTCCCAGGAGTGACTTTGGCATCTCAGTGCAATGAAGCACACCTTCCCTTCATCCCAGATGATTATGGGTTGTGGTCGTGTAACCACAGGCTCCCCAATACGAGGGGGAACTGGGTAGCGGGGGTGATGATGAAGGGCTGGTGTTCCCAAGGATCCCCCATCCCCATCCGCAGTGGGACCATTTCAAATTTACATGGCTCCTTCATGGATGAGCCACCCATCTGGGTGAAGATAATGGGGTCAGGGAGTTTGACTACTAAAGCCCCTAGCCCCGTAACCAGAGAGGGGTTAATCAAGTCTCTGGCACACCCCGAGTCTATCAAAGCCTGCACCCTCACATACATTCCCAGCTCGGAGTTCATTACAGTCACAGTCGTGAAAAAAAGGGAGGGGTAGTTGCTCACCATCTTCAATGCCACGGGGTTTGGGACCTGCTGCTCCATGCCGCTCACAACAGGTCCTGGCCTTTTCCCGTTGGCTTGTCCTCTTCTTTGCTGCTAGGCTCAGCGCAACCCTCTGGGATATCAACCTGGAGGGCTCGCTGAAATTTGGGCTTGGCCGTGCTCTTCCTTAGCAGGCGTCTTGTAGTTTCTTCTCCAGTGCTTTGGGCCTGGGCAGGAAGCAGCATAGTGCCCACTTGTTCCACATCTGATGCAGAGGCCTTGTTTCAGGCACTGCTCCCACACTCCCTCTTTGGGTTTGGGGGTCTTGGTCTTTGGGACTGAGGTTCCCCCCCTCAGGTAGGCAGGTGCATTGTCAATCTGGATCATTTGTAGTCAGCTTTCCACATTGGCCGCTTCACGCATCCAGGTGTTCAGGGAGACAGAGTGCACATTGCGGAGGGTGGTCTCCCGAATCTCGAGATGCAGTCCCAACTTATACTGCTCCACCAGTACCCCATCAGGCCACCCCTGAATCTTGGCCACATACCTCTTGAATTTCTCAGAGTACTCTCTGACGGTCCTCTTCCCTTGCTTCAGGGTATGCAGGTTGTTGTGCACCTTTAACTCTTCCATCAGGTCTTCGTACTGTGCACAGACTAGCTCTTTCGGCTGGTGCTTGTGTGGAGGGGCCTCTGGAGGCCCGGGTGCAGGAGCTGGCCCTGCAGAGGGGTTCTGGGGCGGAGGTGGTGGTACAGCAGGGGGAGCTGGAGGGTGTAAGCACATCTCCCCCTGTACTACTTGAGCAACCAGCCTCAGAATATCCAGCAACTTCTCCTCCAGCATGTGAATTACCTTGGACTGGGAGAGCTCCAACTGGGCAAATCATTCTTCCTAGGCTCCCTCCTCTGCCCCATCTCAGAGACTGGGCCCTTGCAAGGGTCTGTGATCATACCAGCTTCCGCCCAGCAGAGTGGGAGTCAATATCCACGATTCCTGGGTCTTGGCTCCAAACTGGCCCCATCGTGTGGACTGGGACAAGTCTCTGAAAAGCTTAGGAATCGTGGTGGATACCAGGATGTCTGTAGTTACTGGTACCACGGACTCCTATTCGCTGCTCTTCTCCGGGAGAGATGCGGGTAGAGGCAGTGAAAGATTCCTGACACTCTGTCAGGGTTCCCAGTCAAGTCACTCAACAATGTTCCTTCAGAAGTTTCAGTTTATTGAGAGCTAGTACTTAGGACATCATGAACTCTTGTGTCAGGAATGGTGGGAGAAAACATAGAAGCCCCAGATATACCCACTTCATACATGACCCCCTGATACATTGAAGCCAATAGGCAGGCACCTGGAGACACGGGCAGAAAGGCAATGGTTACATTCTGAGCAGGAAACTAGGAGCAGGCAGAGCTCGGCTTTAAGGACACTAGACAGATAACAGTATACAGCAAAGATACTGAGGGGGAAGGGAGGAGGGAGACAAGGAACACCCCACACATTCCAGACCATGCCAGCGTAGCTGACAATAAGGTGAAAAAATGAATTTCCAGTAATGTCATATTGAAGCAAAATCATTTTGTGCTGCAGCTAATTAATTAATTTTCTTTAGTAAGGCACTTTAATGCCACTTTTCTCTCCTTCCCCAGAAAAAAAGGAAAGAAAAGGCAGCTCATAGTCTCAACAATCAAAACTATAAGTAGAACAGCTTTATCAAAAAAAAGTAAAACTACAAGCCAATGGTTGTCACTACAGATAAATATGAACTGAACCACAGAGCAAAATTCATTGAACTTCAATTCATGAACCATGAACAGAGCAAAATTCATCTTGAATCTTGCCCTGTTCATGGTTCATGAATTGAAGTTCAAGATGGGTGTACCATCATGAACTTCCATAAACTTTTAAAGCAGTTCATGGCAGTTCATGGATAGAACAGAAAGCAGGGGTTTAAGGGGACTTGGGTTTAAGTCCCTTTAAACCCCTGCTTCCTGTTCTCTACAAAAGCTGCAAAAACAGCTAAGCGGCAGGGAGCAGCCGGCCATGAAAAATAAACCACACTTTTCTGATTCATTCCCATCCCTAGTTCTCACACCAACAAACAACTCTAGCTGCCATAAACCAAAGGCTCCCCTAAGTCAAGCCACCTTGTATACCTTATTGATGGCTCAGAAGGCAGATATGACCCGGATCTCCAATGGGAGCCCATTATATATATTTGGAGCCACTGTTTAAGAAAGCCTGGTAGTAGGCTGAAGCTGTTAACTGTCCTGAGGGATGGGGGTGGGCAATGAGATGCTGGTATGAAGAATGTAAGGGGCACAGAGGTTCACACAGGGGGAGAGTATTCTTAAGGGGTTTATGGATCTCACATTCTTTACAGGTAAGAACCCACATCTTATGTTGAGCCTGGAATGGAAACAAATAGGTAACTAATGTAGGTGGTTCAGACTTGTGCAGGGAAAGTGGCTTGTTCCAATGAGTAAGTAAGCTCTGTGAAAACATTTTGTACCAGTTGAAGGGCAGATCCACATAAACTCACTACAGTAGTTAGGAACTGAGGTTACAAGAGATCAGTGTTGCCTGAACAGCCTTACCTACCTGCTTCTCCAACAGCAGGGTATGATATAATAATGCTCTCTGTACTGAGTCATCTCTATTCAAAGGTTTGCCACACCCACAGCTGGCAAAACTATCCCTTCCAGAGCTTCAGGATTATCAAATAGCATCACCTCCATCACATCTGGAAGCAGCAAGTGGTGTCACGGCAGTGCTTGGGAGTGTCTCATCTCTGCCATGGAAACTCATTGGGTGATCTTGAGACAGTCACTCTTGCTCAGCCTCTCTTTCAGACAAGATTGTTGTTGTTGTTGTGACGATAAAAAGAAGAGTTGGTTTTTATACCCTGCTTTTCTCTACCCGAAGGAGTCTCAAGGTGACTTACAATCGCTTTCCCTTCCTCTCCCCACAACAGAGACCCCACGAGGTAGGTGGGGCTGAGAGAGTTCTGAGAGAACTGTGACTGACCCAAGATCACCCAGCAGACTTCCTGTGGAGAAATGGGGAATCAAACCCAGTTCTCCAGATTAGAGTCCACCACTCTTAACCACTACACCACACTGGAAAAGGGGAGAATGATGTCCTAAACTGCTTTTCAAACCCAGTGACCAGAAAAGAAGTATATAAACATTTAAATGAAATAAAGACAGACACTGACTATTTGTGGGGCAAAAATGAAGCATCAAAAAATCTCAACAATAATCTGCTGCCTAAATAGCCTGAGAAACAAAGTGTGAGATCTATATTTCAACACTGTAACAATGAGATTAACTCCCCCCCACCCCTATTCTTTGGCTGAACCCACCTGTGTGTGATAATTGTATTGCACACAATAGGACTGCAGTGGGCTTTGACTGTATAGCATTTCTGTTGGCTGCGTATGAATATCTCAGATGCTAAAAGGTTCAAAGAAATATCCTTGGAAACTGGGTGCCCTTATCAGCACGTTTTGTTAACAAATGTTATCCTTGTTAAAAGAAGGAGAAAGGAGACAGCCTTCTAATCCTTTTGCCTCCCCTGCCAACCTACAAATGTTCCCACTGTCTGAGAAGGGTCTTCTGAAAAGAGTCCTGATTTTCAGGCATTCATATTCTAATATGTCTATCACTCCACAAAAAGCTGGCTCTTGCTTCAGACAGACTCACCCTGTGGACCGCCGTACAGGAGCCTATCTAGTTGTATTAGCAGCTGAATGAAGGCACACCCAGGAGGCTGTGATCCAACTTCAGGGCTAGCTGAGCTTTTCAGCACTTCTGATCTCCAGTGCCAAGATTTTTCAAGGTGTTTGAGCCCTTGCTCGACCTTCTTGAGTACAGTCAGTTGAGTGCAACCAGTTCAGGGCAATGGGCCAAAACTCTAGTGGCCAAAACGGTTCATTTGGTAAACATATGCTCACCCCACCAAGGGGAAGTATGCATTCAATTCTATCCCACGTGTATGTGCCAGACACTTAGGTTATATCTCCGCAATAGCTGCGTGCATGTCTTACTTTCTTGCATATCCCTCAAACCATGTATAAAGCAGCTCTCATTGGGGATCTGTCCTGAGAGGGTAAACATTTTCTCTGTACTTGTTTCAACTGCCTTGAACAGATTGTATATGCAGAAAAAATGTATATCCTCAAACACAGATGGAGATCAGAGCAACTCTGCTCACCACTGCTTGGAAATGAATTTCTAAATTGGGGTGCCTATATTTAATGCTTCTTTCCAAATCCCAACATCCCTGTTAAGTGATGGGGCAGTGCTGGGGAAAAGAAGGCATATCCTTTCTGGTTTTCTATCTTTGTTTTAGTTAGTTAGTTTGTTTGTTTCAGCAGTTCTGCAGTAGTACAGTAGTGAAACTCTACCAAGCATAATAAAAAGAGAATGGAAAAGATACAAAATGGGATAGATACAAAGCATGAGAATTGTGCCACTGTCTCAACATCATGGATGGCAGCAAAAAGGTTCCTGTGACCCATACTCACAGAGCTACTCAACAGAGACCCCCCCAGCCTTGCCTTCTCCAAGACTCACACAGTAGACATCCCAAGATTTAATATACTTGGGTGCAGGGAAAGATTCCCCTAGTCTAATATCAAAAGGAAGCTTCTTTGCAAGGCAGGGAATCCCTCAAGGCACTCTCACAGAGAAGTAGCCTAACTACTGATGGCCCCAGAGAATAAAACCCTTTGGTCTTTTGCCTGCGATTCCATGGTCACAGGCAATGACCCAAGTTTACAGGACAATAACCAGAGCCCCCCAAATGTTCCTCACAATGTTCATGTCTCCAGTGATTCAAGCATAAACCCAGGAAGGTCCATCGAACCAAATCTCTGTCTTTATCTACAATTGTCAATCCAGGCTTCCCCTCAGGTAGTCCCAACACCTGGACCTTCCTGCATGTCCTTATGATCCCCACAATCCCCTTCTCCTTCTGTAGGACCATATTTGGACATTTCTTACATGCCCAATGCACCAATGGGCAATTCTGTCCAACTCTTGGCCCAGTGCCATCACAAATCTCAACCTTGTATGGAATTCAGCCAATAGAAAGAAACCTGGGAAACACAAAATGTATAAAAAAGAATCACAAGCCTACCATTTTTCTAATAGGTGGTACACTCCAACCTTCTTCTACAACCATGAGCTCTGTGAACTGGACCTTCTGGTCAGGAGTACTCCCCCCCTTCCATTTCTCTTCCCTTCCCCAATCACATACTCTACATCCTACTTACTGCCCCCAGCTCCTCGCTTTTCTGTTGTGAGTTGACCTGCCTTAGTACCAACAAGTCTTTTCCATTGTACTCCATACCTAGCCAGGAACTCCTTCTCCGCTCATCCCACTGCACATTTGACCCCTGTCAATTACCCCTCACCTATTTCCTTTCTCTGTGTTGGTTTACTCTGGACTTTGGGTTAACCATTACTTTAATTGGAAATTTAGCAAAAAATACTACAACCACACATCAGGATTGTGCAAAAGTGAATGGATTTATTGAATTTCTATACAAATCTCTCTGCTGATTTTACAACTCCTTGCTGTTTCTTGTTTGTGCCTTGATTTCAGCTTTTCTTTTCCTAGAGAGCCAATTTGGTATAGTGGTTAGGAGCATGGACTCTAATCTGGGACAACCGGGTCTGATTCCCCACTCCTCCACATGAAGCTGCTGGTGTGACCTTGGGTCAGTCACAAATTCTCTAAGAGCTGTTCTCTCAAAAAACTTTCTCAGCCCCATGTACCTCACAGGCAGTGTTCCCCCTAAGCTGAGTTAGTATGAGCTAGCTCACAGTATTTTTAGCCTCCAGCTCACATATTTTTGTCTTAGCTCAGGAAGGATGGCTCCAGATCAAACTAATTTATTCAGTAGGCAAACTGCTTGC
Organism: Gekko gecko; assembly: GCA_029375565.1. Taxonomy (NCBI): domain Eukaryota; kingdom Metazoa; phylum Chordata; class Lepidosauria; order Squamata; family Gekkonidae; genus Gekko; species Gekko gecko. The sequence goes on from JAPDNY010000001.1 coordinate 212,684,284, forward strand.
CCACAACTTTAATGCAGTAACTCACAAAGTAGAATTTTTGCTCACAAGACTCCACAGCTTAGAGGGAGCATTGCACAGGGTGTCTGTTATGGGGAGAGGAAGGGAAAGGAGATTGTAAGCCACTCTGACTCCTTCAAGTAGTGAAGAGCGGGATATAAATCCAGTCTCTTCTCCTTCTTCTCTACCTTGGAAAAAGTAATAAAGTTACCTGGTGGTTAAATGTTGTCTCCCTTTCTTCTTTTCCTTACAAGGAGTTTTGGGCTGCTGTATACACTATACTCAAACAATCCTTCCCTGCCCCTTGACTCATGTGTGTAGAGTTTTCACATATGGAGGATGACGTCCACATTACAGAGCTAGCAGAAGGATGGATTTGGGTAACAAAGCACTCCCCCACACACACACATAACACAACTTCACTTTCAATACATCCATCACAAAAGACAAAAGGAAGCTACCAGGGAATGAAGTGCATTTCCCCCCATATAAAATAATCTACTTTTCGGAAAATGCAGTATCTTCAAAACCAGAAGCAGGAGGAAGATCACCACACCCTGAGTAACAAATAGGTAAGCATTATATTTATTGTACTAAATGTTGTCAACTTGAAAAAGCCTTTTGAGAATGTGTGTGTGTGTGTACACATCCTGTGGGTCTGACTTATTGGAAACTCTTCATTAACATAAGCGAGAAGATTCACATGACTGCAGTTAGTCTATGGAAATATGGAAGCATTATTTTGGCCACTGGAGGGCTCTCACATTTTTCAATTAGTGTAGCAGAGCATGAATAAACCAAAAATACATAAAAGGAATCAATAGTTTCAACAAAATGACTTCTCTTCTTCCTGTGTAGAACCCAGATTATTATTATTTCTTTGTGACTATAAAAATAATGTGGTTTTTTTCCTTTTAAAAACATTAGTTTATAAACATGTATGTATAAAGCCTGTTAATGGAATGTATAAATTCATTTGATACATCTGATTCTCAGAGTCTTCACCTTTTAAAGTTTCAGCCTCCCACATGTGATGGAGACTACTGGAGTCCACATGGTTGCCTATCCATTGCCTTGTCCAAACATCCCTCTGGTTATTGCTACACGACCTACATCAAGAGGGCAATACACCAAAATCAACAAGAAGGTACAGAATTCCATTGTGCATCCAATCATAAAATCCAGACTTCCTGATATTTTTGAACCTCAACATTTATTGGGAAGATTTATTTTTGCTTTTTTAAAAGAAAGCTTTGGACATTACCTGCCATTAGGGCCAATATAGGTGAAACATCAGCGAATCTGTGATCAGGCCTCCCTTTTTTGTTAAGGTAAAAGCAATTACCGGAAGTCCAAACTGGAACAGGCTCACCACATTGGGAGAGGGAAGACTGAAGCTCCCCAGTCCTACCCAACTGCTATTTGTCAACCAGGATAAAACATACTGAGTGTTCTTAACATGGTAGATGTCCCGCTGTTTTGTTCATTTGACACTTACATACTACATAATCCAATTCAAAAGCATGGGCACCTACTCTGTACCTTATATATTTTATTTATTCCCCACCTTCCTATAATATACATCAGTTAATACAATCCAGAACTGTGAGCCATAAGCATAAGCCCTTTGTATAGACAACAGTTCTAGGGGGAATCATTCAGGAAGAAGATTGCAGTAATCTATATCATCTTTTTATTGCCCATCATATTAATAAAATTATGGTCTTAATGTAGAATCATTTGTGGGACACCCTCATCAATATCCAGGTATAAAAAGCTTGAATGCTGTCTGAACATTAAACCTACATGGCTTTACAACCCTGGCTGTATCTAGCAATTGCATTTAAATTAGACCAGCAAGGTCCTTTGTCATACTACTCCAGCTCACTCTTTTTAAAGGTCAGGATATGCAAGCAGTTTAATCTGTCCAGGCTGAAACTGTAAATCCAAAGGCTGAAACTTCACACAGTTCAGCTTTCTAACTGAGGCACATAAGTCTCTTGTAACACAGTGCTTAGTCTGACTTTAGATTTAAAGGTTGGTACAGAAAGCCAGTTGGTCCCAGATGACAAGAAACATAAAGTAAGTAAGCTTCTGTCTTTTATTGCATGAACTTTGGCTGGCAGTTGAAGCAATGAAGTATGACATCAAACTTGAGACAGAATGAAAAGATGGATTCAGTCATTTCAAGATGGTTTTCTGCCTAATATTCACGCAACTTTCATTAAAGAATACAAATGTCTTTGGGTAAAACCAACTGGGAGTCCATGGAAATGAAATGTAATTCACTTTGGCTGGACTTGAAAAGGAGAACTTCCCTGTGATTGTGCCCATTCTCATATCAAAGGTTTTATTTACGTATTACATTTTCTTCAGAAGCCTGAAGATGGCAAGAACCTCAGGCCACTGTTGTAAGAAGAAACACCCCCTAATGGTACCTTTGGAAAATCCCTGAGAAAGATCACTGAGAACATAGCTATACTGTACATGTACCACTTTTGAATCACTTTAATTGTTGTAGTTTACCCTCAAATAATTGTGGAACTGTAGTTTGATGAGAAAACTCTAATCCCCAGGATTCCTGGGGAAGAGAAAATATCTGTAGTCAAGGAATATACTGAATGCTATTTAGCTGCTTTACTAAATGTTGTGCTACTAAATGGGAAAAAAACTGAGGGGGACTACTAATAATTCTAGGAGTTGCTGTTAAACCCAGAGTCCTAAAGTATCCATGTAGGCCACCATGAACACAGAGTTAGGTACAGTTAAAACCTAATATTATCATTTGTTTATATATTTCTTTGCTCTATGCATGCGGGGGGAAGGGGGCTATGCCATGGCTTCAAGATGCTTTCAAATGAGGGGCAGATAACAGACCACATGTTTATAGAACTTTTCTTAAACAGGAACATGCTCCATTTATGTTTGATGTACAGTAGTTATAGTCCTGTATTGATTATCGACAGCTTTTCAGGCTTCCTAAACTTGCATAGTAGCAGTAGATGTTGTGAGATGTGAGTTGAAGGACATGCTACTGCCACATTGAGTACATCACCAGTTCTACTACCCTGAAGTCATTTCACACTGCTTTCTGAGTCTTACTTTGAGACATAAAACTGCATGCACTACTCTTTAATCTGTGACTGAAAAGTTTAAAAGTCACATATTTATATGCACTGATGGAGATTATCTTTCCTTGCCACTAAACCTGATAAATTCATGAACCCAGTAAGCCCAGTAAAATGGATTTGCTTGTTACATTTAAAATAAAATTGAAATGAAGGACTCTGGTACATTATTGGTTCTCCTGAAAAAGTAATTTGATGTTGTATATGCTGGCTAGTACCTGTATTTATTTGAGCTGTGGAAATAGAATACAGCCTCAGATTGTTCCCTGTGTTCCTCTGGACACAATCTTTATTTAAATGATTTTATTTGAAATGTTTTCACCCCTCACTTCTGATATAAAAGCAAACAAGGCAGCTACCTGGGTCCCAGACTGTTGGGAGCATCCTTACTTCATAGAATCATAGAATCTAAGAGTTTGAAGGGGACTTTTAGGCCATTTAACCCAACCTCTTGAAAAATGCAGGAGATCTAAACATGACTAGCAACCTCATTGAAAATCTCAAGCAAGGGAAAAACCAGCAACAGCAGTATCTGCTCACTTCAGTCATTACATTCCCCACACATACATTGTTACCCCTTCTCCCTGAATGGATTAACAGTACTATCAAAGAAGGAGCCATCTGACTGGAGGTACATATGTGGTTTCGGATCTTACAGTTGGACAAATACAATGGATCAGGGTTCATATTTTTGTTTCTTCTCAGGCTTCTCAGGGAAGGGAACAAGCCCTACATATACATTTTTCTTCTCAGATCATGTTGTCTCAATGGTAAGTATGCAATGATCTACACAGAAGGATTTCCCCTCTTCTCCTGCAGCTCACTGAACCCCAGGACATTTTGTTACTGGATATCGGCAGACCCTCAGGATCATCATGAGGGCAAAGTGAGTGTCTGCAATGGGAGGGGACAGTGGTGGATTGCCTATTTACTTTACCAGGAGAAATCCTGAGAGGGCTTTTCCCTGGAGGGCTGCCTTTCCCACTGGCCCAAATCCAGGCCAGCGGGGCTAGCAAGGAGAAGTGTCATAGTACCTGGCTTTTTCTCTTCTGGCCTGGGCACACCAGGGCTGGTAAGGAGGAGCACAGTGGCACAGTAACACCTCCTTTCTCTCCAGCTGGCTCACTGGGTCATGCCCCTTTTCCAAGGCCCTTTTGGCCTCCCAGTCTGCCCCAGGAAGATGGAATCAGCAGAAATTGCCACCCTCTTTTCCAAAGACTGAAGTGCACTTAAATCTTCAGACCAGCACAGCTGGATTATGTGCCAATATCAATTCTGGAGGATAAAATCTCATTCTGCAGGTTAGTATTCTAATGTGCAAAGAATCTAAGTTGTACATATGGAGTATCCCAAATGGAATAATTTCATTCATAGTAGTTTTTCCATATTATTCTTACATGTTAGTATGATGTGATTAAAACTGTGAAAGAGAGTGAAGGGTTTCAAGAGCAGGCACATGGCTGATGCACAAATAAAGGCAAAACTTCCCTAACTCTAGGATTCTGGTCTAGACTATCTGTGTCACAGGTCATGACCCATTAAAGAGTGGAGTTGATCTGATTTTGATGTTCATATTGTAAGTAAAATATTCCCTGCTGCTAAACAAGTCCCTTTGCCTAACATTCAAGCTATTTCGATGCTGCTTGGTGTCCTTGTGATCTCTTGGTCACTGCTGCTTCTCAGGGCCATTTCCCTTCTGTTGTAAATCAATTAGCTATAATAACCTTGCTTATAACTGTCTGTGACATAATCATACCAAATATAGCATTATCACATAATAGTAAAAAGTATGTTGTGAAATGGCAGTGAAAAGAATCAAAGAAGTGGGGGACGGCACAATAAGGATAACAGTAAAACCAGGTCTGGACATACTGATTCATGCTCTGTTCACAGCCAGGTTAATTGCTGTAATGTACTCTATGGCTAGGAGCTGCGGTGGCTCAAGTGGTTAAGATGCTGAACTTCAGGCTGTGGAAGGTCAGTAGTTCAGCAGTTCAAGACCTGAGAGTGCTGCATGACAGAATGAGCTCCCATCTCTAGTTCCAGCTCCTGCCAACCTAGCAGTTCGAAAGCAAGAAATTGCAAGTAGATAAATAGGTACCACTTCAGTGGGAAGGTAACAGTGTTCCGTGTGCCTTGGTGTTTAGTCATGCTGGCCACACGACCACAGAAACATCTTCGGACAGCACTGGCTCTTCAGCTTTGAAATGGAGATTAGCACCGCAACCCTAGAGTCAGATTTGACTGACTTTCGAGCAAGGATACCTTTACCTTTTTACTTACTCTATGGCTGTGGTCACACACACTAAATAATCCACTTCCAATACACTCTCAATATACTTTCCAACTGGGTTTTGCCAGTTCACATATTAAAAATCCAGTTGGAAAGTGCACTGAAAGTGGATTGAAAGTGGGTTATTTAGTGTGTGTGGCCGCAGCCTATTGTTAGCCGAAATGCTCTGATCTATAATTAATAGAGCATTTGGGACAGTTTTAATATTGGGATTCTTTGGTCTGTGTATACGAAGGATGGGCTGCCACACTATTTCCCAGTAAAGAGGCGAGAGACAGGAGTAAAATAAATCTTTTGTTTACTGAGTAATAATATTCAGCAGAACACATACAATCACACACACACTGGCATACAAGAGACTAATAAAAACAGGCAAGAAATAAATAGCACTTTTGCATGAGCAGGTATTGAAGCAATGATGGGTGATATTACCTCTGGGATGCGCAGCTCTTAAAATCTTCCAGCGGGAGGTTAAAGGGAGGGGGAGAGTATGGAAGGAAAATGGGGAGCACGCGTATTAGGCCGGCTAAGCACACGTGCGTTACTCCAGCTGCAGACTGGAGCCCTGAAGCAAGGTAGGGGTTGGTTATAGGAAGCTGGACGTAAGAGGTACAAAGCAGGCTGGGATAGAGGTCGCTGGTAGGGGTAGGCAATGCAGAGAGCTCTGAGAAGTGTGTGTGAGTGTTTTTTTAAGGCTTCTGGAGCGGTGGGCATGGGAAGCCAGGTGTCTTACACCTGGAGACACTCCCTGGTGGCTAGGGATTGGCTGTTAGAGTCAATTTCAAATACTAGTGGCTACCTTGACTGTTGTTCACCTGGGTGCTGGGAAAGAGGAAGTCGGAGACAAAGAAAGATGACTCTTTGGTATCCGGGCAGATTCTCCATGAGAAACATGTGTGTGTTGGCATGTGGGGGGGTTAATCTCTTTATACTGGAGACAGAGAGTCTGGGCTGTATGCAAGAGTCTTTTGTTTGAATGCAAATCCGTGATTGTGAGACATGATGAGCAGCAAGCAGACTATGGGGACCCTCTGGAGTGACTTTAGCCAGCATCATTGTCTTTGGCTGGTTTCTGTTTTCCTCTCTGGGCTTTTCCCCATGGTGCTTTATTATACAGTCTCTTTGCTGGCACACTATCAAGTTCATAACAGCATAAAACAGTCCAGAAATAGCCCAATAAAGGAGGCTGGGCTAATACTATGTGGGGCTGCCTTTGAAAACTGTCCAGAAACGTTACCTGGTCCAAAATGAGGCGGTCAGGCTATTGTAGGGGGCTGAATGTAGGAATGGTATCAGTCTGATGGTGAAAAATCTGCACTGGTAGCCCATTTCTTTCCAGGCACAGTTCAAAGTTGTGAGTCTTACCTTTAAGTCACTAAATGGTTTGGGGCCAGGGTACACGAAAGACTTCTTCCCATACTGTCCAGATCACTAGCTAAGATCTACCTCATCAGCCCTTTGAATCCTACCTAAAGAAAGTAGTTTCAGGTAACCTTTTTTTTTTGTTTTTTCTGAAACATAGCATTTTATAGGTTTTAAGTGTTATAATATTTTGTGATCCTAAGCAACCCCAAAAGGCAGGCCAACATTGTTATCCCCATATTGCAGAGAGGGAGACTGAGGCTATGTGCTTTGTCTAAGGCCCTGGTGGCAAACCTATGGCACGGGTGCCAGAGGTGGCACTCGGAGCCCTCTCTGTGGGCATGGGCAAGGAGGCGGCTGAGCCTGCTTATTGTGCTGGCCCTAGGCCAAACACTGGGCCCTGGTTGGAAAGCAAATACCACACATGAGAGGAAAAGGCGTGCAAACCCCCGGTGCAGGTGCCCCGCTTGTTGACATGGGGGAGGGAGAAGAGGGGAATCACTTTCCCCGGAGGCTCCACCTTCCTCACAGCCTGACACCAACCCACAATCCCTGCCTACTCAAAGCCCAGGAGCTGCTCAGCAAGGAATCCCCACAGCCTGACCCTGCCCCCATAGCCCGGGAAAGCGCGGCAACTCTCCTTCATTTGCAAATGCGTGCTCCAATCCACGCCCCTTCTGCCCCAGAGGAGTGAGGCTGAGCATTCCCAGGGATGCCCACTCATGCTCGTTGCTAAAAGTTGCATCTGCGTGAGTGCGCCACTTCAATTTCCAAACCCGCCTTCTTTGGGGAGGTGCGCTATTCCTCCTCCCCTTCCTCTCTCTTTGGCTCTCTGCCTGGTCTCTCTCGCTGCACCCTCCAGTGTCCTGTGCTGTAACCTGGAGTCCAAAAAACTTTAGTAATCACCCCCTTTGCTTCCTTTCAGGGCTGCCCCGCTGCTTTGGGTGGCATGTCTTGTGTGCCTGCTCAGAGGCTGTGATTAGAAGGGCTGTTCAAGGAGTTGGACATGGAGACTGTTTTGGAGCTGTTGCTGCAAGAGGGGGTGGCAGCCAGCGCTGTGGTGAGGTGGCTCAAGGCAAGCCAGAGCTCCTGCCCTGTGGAGGTAAGTCACAGTACTTCTCCCCCCTAATTATAGCTTCCTGAGAGCTTCCAGGGAATCACACATAAGGCACACACACACACCCCATGATGAAAGACTGTCCCTGAACTTCAGAGCTCCCGACTCTCCAGTGATGAGCTGGGGCAGAGGGACGAGGCAGAAATGAATAGCCGCTTCAAAAGTAGTACCTGATCTTGTGCATACTTATTCAAAATTAAGCACCACTGAGACAACCAAACTTGCTTTCAAGTATGAGAGCATAGGATTGCGCCTTTAGTCAGATTGTAAATTTGCTCTGGCTTTTCACACTCCATGGGAATAACTAAAATGCCAGTTGGAGGAGCCGTGTAGGAGGGCGGATGTATGTACTAAAAGGAAGGACAGGATTGCCCATTGGAAACAATGGGAAACACTTGAAGGCCCACTTGCATGGGCTTCATTGAAATACATTACAGTAAAAGTAGAGTTGCAATAAAAATGTGAAATGGATTTTCCATTAGCATCTCTGGGCCTAAATACACTACTCTGGGAATGGAATGAGAGACCACGGAGTGGAATGACAGCCCCAGGCTGTAGCAGGATGTTCAAGAACTGGAATGACAACCCCAGGGTGAGCAGGAATGTTCTGGGACTGGAATGAGAGACCACGGAGTGGAATGATGGCCCCAGGGTGTAGCAGGAGTGTTTTGTGACTGGAATGAGAGACCATGGAGTGGAATGACAGCCCCTGGGGGTAGCAGAAGTGTTCTGCTACACCCAGGGGCTGTCATTCCACTCTGGGGCCTCTCATTCCAGTTCCAGAACACTCCTGCTACCCCCAGGGGCTGTCATTCCACTCTCTGATCTCTCTTTCCTGCAGCCTTGATATGCTTTGGGGGTGGGTCACCTGGTTGAAGTGCTCAAGTTGAAGTGCTTTATTTGTTCATCGGTCAAGATTTGCAGGATCAAAATTTAATTTATTTCGAATCAATCTAGAAGTGGCAGATTCCACTGAGTGTGCTGTTTTTCTGTCTCTTTCCCATGGAAGGGGGAAGAGGGCTGTCACTTTAGGAGTGAAAATGTGTAAGATCATGTTGAGAAAGACAGACCAGGTAAATAGGAAGGGTCCTGTCCTGTACTAACTGGAAGGAGTGTATGATGTCAAATGCAAACTTCATGCCAAATGCAAACTTTTACTTTTCAATAAAAAGTTGTTTGTATCATTGAAAGCTCTATTATTGTGCTTTTCTTTTAAGACAAAAGATGTTAATGAATTGTTTTTTCTAAACTAAAACCTCAATAATCAGGTTAAATTGCCGTGTTGGCACTTTGCAATAAATAAGTGGGATTTGGATTGCAGTTTGGGCACTCGGTCTCTAAAAGGTTCACCATCACTGGCCTAAGGACACCTGGTAGGGGTGTGGCAAAGGGAATATTTGAACCAGGGGTCTCACATATGTCTTTTAACACTATGCTACAAAAGAAACATAACAGTGTTCTGGGAGGACAGTTCTTTGCATATTTGCCATAAGCAGAAGTAGAAAATAAACAATGGAATGCAATAGTAGAGAAAGCTTTGGGCTTTCTGGATTGTTACTATTTCGGAAACTTGATCAGCCAAACTCTGGGATTACACAGCTTTTTTTCTTCCCTGGCTGTCCTCCGGGGTCTGTGGGTTTTTCTACCATTCTGTAGTGACTTAAAAGTTAACTCTTTACTTAGCTGTAACTAGTATATGCTTTGTTTTCCAATTGTGCTAAAATAGATTTAAATTTAAAGTACATTCTGCACACCTGACAAACTGTGTTTTGAATTCTGAGTTGTAAAAAAAACCCCTCAAAGGAGTAACATTTAATTTGTCATCATCTGAGCAATACAAGCCACACGGTCTCACATTCTGAACTGGTTAATTATAAATGTTGCTGGCATCCCTCATCCCAATCAACCGCAACCCCCAATTGGCACACCCTTTCATTAATAATAATATCATTCCAGGCTGCATTTCCTGCTGTCCCATATGTAAATATATTAAACTATCAAATAATAAATAATGAAAACAGAATGGTGTTTCATCACTTGTTCTGAAACCTCAAACCACCCCAAAAGAACCCTGCCTTTGAGATTTTTGAGAAGGGACGCAAGACTAAAAAGGAACTATGACATCTCTCCTTATATATAAAGCTGACTTGGGGTGGCAAGATTCCATGAGCTCCCATTGGCTGTAAAATGCCCTCCCTCAGCCATTGGCCTGCCAGCTGCCACTCAAGAGTACTCACATGCCATTGGCCAGGTACTGGGTCTGCTCCTCTTCCCCGCCCACTTCCCCTTCAGCCACTCTTCTCTGTCAGAATTCCTAGCAAATGGCTTTGTCTCTTGACAAAGATGCTTCTCCTGCTTGCCTCCTGTGTGGGATTTAACTTTTCCCTTAGTGGCTGTTGGTAGGTGTAACGAAATGGCGGTTACCTGTGTTTGTAAGATGGCTGCTGGCCTGCTGTCTGTGGTTGTTTGTTAAAATGTTCCACTATAAGGTTTAATTGAGCTGTAGTTCCAGAGAGGAGCCTGTAGGAGTATCACTCACTGGGTTGAATGGGCCTTCCTCATCTGCTGGACTACATATCCCAGCTGCCCCAAGGCAGAAAAGGGCAGGAAAACAGGAACTGTCCCAACATGCAGGGCTGCAGCCCATCCAGGGAGGAGGCCATCTTTGTCCTACAGGAGGTTAGGATAGGCTCCTGTTGCTTGTGCTGACCAGGCTGTCCAGGCCGCAAGCCAGAGACGTGGGTGAATTCTTGGAGGCAGCAGAAATTCAGCCATGCCACAGTTGGCTGGACTGGGGAATGAATGGAAGTTTCCCTGCTCTCTTGGGCCAGAGAGAGAGAGGCTAGAGCAGAGAGCCAGAGGCTGGTGTGTAAGGAAAGAGGATGGTGATTAACCCCTGTGGGTTTATGTCTTGCTGGTTCATAGTGTGTGCTTACTCCTACAGTGTGTGTGTGCCTCATAACTGTAAATAGTTAGATAAATTCTTTTATTTGGACTAATAATCTGTGTTGTGCTCTGACTGTTGCAGATAATCTTATAACCTTCGGAAGTAACCACACAGGCAACGAGGAAAGATCCTTATTATTTATTGCTGCAGCAGACTGAGTTCAGCCGTCAAACGACAAACAAAGGGAACTCAGCCCCCACTCTAAGACAGTAACAAGTTTTATATGCTGGGAGTCAGAGGTAACTCCCCTTTTTTTTTGTTGCAAGAAGCCACCAGTAAAGGAAGAGAGAAAAGATTTCAAAGTTTCTGCCTTTCTTACACAGTGGTTAACATATTTGCAAGAGATTTCAAAGTTTCTGCCTTTCTTACACAGAGGTTAACATATTTGCAAGAGATTTCAAAGTTTCTGGTTAACATATTTCCTAAGTTTTTCTGCGGTTAAGCTACATTTCCTGCATCCCAGCGCAAGCTTTGCACAACGAGCTGAAATGCTGTCTGAGCAGACCAAGCTTCGCCACAAAGTTTCCTGGCTGAAATGGGTCATCTCCTTATATGGGTTTTTGCCTTGCTAGGTGCGAAAGCTGCTTTGTTTGCTTGCAATTTCAGCCTGCCTTTCTAGCCCTAATGTGATAACTTAATTAGAAATTAATTCCCTGAGGCCTTTTATTAATGCCTCACTCCCTCCTCTTGGTCAACTCGCCGACAGGAGAGAATGATCAACTTAAAGGCGTGTCAGATTGTTTTTCCTGTTATTATCCACTTTTACTGGGGAGTAAGAGGCTGTGGGCCAGGGGCGATTGAACTTCAGGCGATTGCGATAGACTGTCCGGTGCTCTGAGGCAGATAGATACATAAGCTTAGTGGGGACAGTATCTGGAGACATTACTGCCATCACAGCCCGGTTGACCATTCGTTTGATCAGGGCAAGTAAGCACGGTAACATGAGGAGACCCCCGAAAGCCATACCCACAAGGAAAAGGGTCCGCTTCCAATCCCCAAAAATTCCACTGAACCAACCCTCAGTTTCAAACATCCCCGACCAGGTCTGGACCGGTACATGTGCCAGATTTCGCATACATTCAGTTATCTGCTCTATTGCCTTCCCATTGTCATCTATCTGTAAACAGCAGTTTGTGAGATTAAACTTTCCACATACCCCACCTTCCTCAGCAAGCAGATAATCTAGAGCCAGGCGGTTTTGGTAAATGGCTGTTCTCATCTGAGTGTTAGTTTTTGCTAACAGAGAGAGGGCCATTGAAGTTTCATTGGTGATTATCTCCAGCACTGCTTGAAGCCTGATAATGTGATTAAGCATATAGATAGGGGTCCTATACCCATAAGTACCATCTGCTGCCCAGGTAGCTGGGCCATAGACTTGGACAATACGCTCTGGGGGCCACTCATCATCTTTCCAGGAGCCTATGTGGAGGGTCCGGTCCTCAAAGCTAGTGATAGACCGCTTTGACCAGCCCAGGGACTCATAAACAGTGACCCCTAAGCGTTCCCCGGTAGACAAAGGCAGCAGAAAGAAGCCAGGTTTGATGGTGCCCGGAACACATGCTCCAGACCACCGGCGAGGAAGGACGGCATATGCTGTGGTACCACAGATCCAGTAGAAGGAGTCTGGAGCCACCCATTCCCAACTAGTATTACACGGGGAGGTCCAGAATTCTTGTAGGGGGCCCAGATTAGCAAGTGGTGGTTCTGTAGTGACATTGCAGTTAGAGAAGGAGACAAACTGTTGCCCTCGAGAATTATTACACACCCACCCTGCCTCGCAGTCTAACTGTCCTACAGATACTTTGAATGGCCCTCCCTGTCTGATGAAACACAGTTCCCCGACCAATGTGTTTCCCAGAACCCAACAGTTTGGGCGCTTTGTATCAGCCCAGGTGAGATTAAATTTTGCAGAGAGGTTAGTAAGGGGTATTTCCATCGATCACCAAGGCCAATTTTCTGAAAAAGTAGTCCCGCCGCATACATAACAGTTTTTAATCATGAGCTCACCAGCAATTCTTTCTGCTAAATCGATGAAAAGGTTTTTTGTGACCGGGGGGATTTCAATGGTCTTTCCCATTTCCTTCAAAAATGTGGTATGTACCTTTAATTCAGCTGGTGCAGGTTTATAGCCCAGCATTTCCACTACAATTGAGCCAAATGGATCTCGGCCACTACCGTCTACCCCAATGCCATAGATGTGACGCCGTGTGCCCTCGATAGTAGCTGTGGGGCTGAAGTGCAGACAGAGGGGGGTGCAGTGGCCCTTTGAACAGTGAGTGGACACTGGGGGTGTGGTTAGGTTAAACCATGGATCAGGGCCCTGGTTGAGTCGAGGAGGGCCTCTTGCCATTCCAGTGAGGGGTGCATAGTAATAAGCATAATGGGTAGTGCTGGGCACATAAGAAGTTGAGGCTCTGCCACCAGACTCAGTATAAAAATAACGGCGAGCAGCTACATAAGACCGCTCCCATTCTAGATTATGGCAGGGAACCTTATAACCCTGGGTTTTAGACAGGGCTCCACACACATCAAAGCATACTTGTAAACCCTGGTCAGTCTGCAAGGTAACATTAGATGCAACTAGCAGGGCATTATTAGTAACAGGCTGACCTCTTGTGGACCCTGAATAAGCATACACATTAACCCTGGCCCGGACAGAGTTGCTTTCAGGTTTGTAACATGTGGGTCTTGTTCCCCAACATACTCTATATAAGGTTTCCTGATGTAGACACACAGTTACATTTTTGGTGGTACATTCAAAATCAGAGAAATACACAAGGGTGTCAGTAATTTGCCTGTCCCTATAGGTCTTGGTTATACATGGGGTACAAGGAGGAACAGTATTAGTTTTGTTAACAAGGAAAAAGATTATTAGGTATAGGATGATTTTAGAACGCATTTTGTGGTAGATGGTCCGTGTGTAGACTAGTCAGCCTCCGGAGTGACTAGAACAGGGACTTTCCTTTCCAGCGAAGCTCAGATCTTCCCCTGTGCGTAGAGGGACTGTTAGTCCAGGTCAGTCCCAGCAGAGGGTCGTGGAGATTCTTCAGCCGTGTCCGCCTGGGTCGCGGGCCCAGGGGAAGCAGGGCATTGGCGGGTAAGGCGGAGTTTTAGGCCGTCTGTTCCAGGGGACACCTTCCAGTTAGCAATAGGGGCAGCAGGTTTGAGGTGCGTCCAGTGGATCCAGGGCTTCTTTTCAGCAACTTTAACAGCTGTTGGGGAACTGAGAATGACAGTGAATGGGCCCTCCCATCTGGGTTGCATGGGTTCAACTCGCCAGCGTTTTACCCAAACTGAGTCGCCTGGGTAAAAGAGACACACTTGATCAAAGACAGGCACTGGCAAGGTGATGGAGTAATGTTTTTGAAGTTCCTGAACCTGCTGTCCTAAGAGTTTGAGCTCATTATGGGAAATTAAGCGTCCCAAGGGATAAGCTTCAGCATGGATGCCCAGAGTTAGGGGAGGAGGTCTGGCAAATAGGGCTTCATAGGGTGAAATTGATGTGCGCTTGCTTGGCAGGCAGTGAAGGCGGAACAGGACCATGGGTAAGACTTGGGTCCATGGCAGATTGGTTTCTTGGGTGAATTTTCGCAGGGAGGCTTTAATTGTTTGGTTTGCCCGTTCCACAAGGCCTGAACTTTGGGGCCTGTAGGCACAGTGTAGTTTCCAGGTTATGCCAAGTGCACGAGCTACTTGCTGGGTCACCACAGAGGAGAAGGATGGGCCGTTGTCTGATGATAAAGTAGCTGGGAGACCAAAGCGTGGTATTAAGTCTTGCAACAGGGCCCGGCAAACTTCTGGTGCCTTCTCGGTCACAGTGGGGAAGGCCTCAGTCCATCCAGTATAGGAACACACAAAGACTAGGAGGTAGTGTTTACGGCCTACCTTAGGCATTTCAGTGAAATCACAGACTAGGTGGGTCATTGGAGCTGGGCCCACAGTTTGGATCCCGGGTGGTCTCTGAGGGCCTTCCCGCGGGTTGTTACGAGCGCAAGTGACACATTTAGAGCACACTTCCTTGGCTAGGGCATCTCTCTGATCTAAGTGAGCCCATCTGGAGATGGACCGAGCCAGGGCTGTTTCTCCATAGTGGATATTTTCATGAAGAGCAGTCATAACTTCACGCCCTAAGTTTGCTGGAATCCAAATTTTTCCCCCAGGAATATGCCACCACCCAGCCGCACTAAGTACTCCCCCTTGAGATTTGATCCATTCTACTTCTTCCGATTATATTGGGGGGTCCAGGTGCCAACTGGGCTGCAAAAGATAGGACATGCATGTATGGGCCACGGTGGCTCGCTGCTTGAGTTGGTACATGAACTACCTAGGGCGGCTTCTTTGGCCATGCGGTCAGCCATGGCATTGCCTCTGGCAATCGGATCCATCTTCTTCTGGTGGCCACGGCAGTGGATGATAGCTACAGCTTTAGGCAATTGAATAGCTTCCAATAATTTCTGAATATAGGTGCCATATTTCAAATCTTTTCCTGCAGCATTAATGAGTCCTCGGTTCTGCCACAGGATTCCATGGGCATGAGCTGACTTAAAGGCATACATGGAGTCAGTGTAGACATTTACAGTTTTGTCTTGAGCGAGTTCTAAGGCTCTTGTGAGGGTGACGATTTCAGCAAGTTGAGCTGAGGTCCCAGATGGCAAAGAGCGCATTTCATAGCAAGAGTTATGTGTGACAACTGAATAGCCTGCCTTGCATTGTCCGAGGTTGTCCAGGAAGCTGCTTCCATCACAGAAGAGAGTTAGGTCAGGCTCGGGGATTGGCTGGTCCTTGAGATCAAGGCGAGAGGCGAAGATATGATCAGTGGTTACAAGGCAATCATGCTCTAAGTCCTCCTCAATTTCAGGCAGAAAGGTTGCAGGGTTGAGAGTGGTGGCTGGGGCCAGCTGGATTGCCGGATTTTCAAGGAGGATGGCCTGGTACCGTGCCATGCGGGATGTAGTTATGAATTTGTGGCCACGCGCTTCGAGGATTGCTTTTACTCCGTGGGACACAAAAACTGTCATGAGGCCACCCCAAGTGAACTTATGGGCCATCTCGATAAGATGACAGCATGCGGCGACCGCTCTTAGGCAGGGTGGCAAGCCTATCTCCACAGTATCTAGGGCCTGGCTAAGGTAGGCAACTGGGCGCTTGTGGGGTCCTAAGTTTTGCAATAGGACTCCCTGACCCACTCCCTGCTTCTCATCCATGCAGAGAAAGAACGGTTTTTCTGGGTTGGGTAGTCCAAGAGCTGGGGCCTCGATGAGCTTTTGTTTTAACTTCTGGAAACCTGACTGTTGCTCGGGGCCCCAGAGAAATGGATCTTTGTCTGCTCCTTGAGTAGCCTCGTAGAGGGGTTTAGCTAGGAGAGTGAAGCCTGGGATCCACAACCGACAGTAGCCTGCTGCACCAAGGAATGCCCGGAGTTTTTTGCGTGAATTGGGTGTGGGGATGCGGCAGACAGCCTCTTTGCGCTCTGGCCCCAGTGAGCGGACACCCTGGGATATTTGAAACCCGAGGAAACGGACGCTGGTTTGGCACAACTGGGCCTTCTTGAAGGAAACTTTGTATCCACAGGCGTTAAGGAGGGACAGCAAGTTGGAAGTGCCACTGGCGCAGTGTGGAAGGTCTGGCGCACACAAAAGTAAGTCATCTACATATTGCAGGAGAGTCAGGAATCCTCCATGGTTTTCAAAATCCTCCAAATCTTTAGCTAGGGCCCCTCCGAATATTACGGGTGAGTTCTTGAACCCCTGAGGCAAACAGCTCCAGGTGTATTGTTTGGCGCAGGCCTCTGAGGGTCCCCTCCACTCGAAGGCAAAGATGGGGCGTGACCTGGGATGCAGAGGAATGCTGAAGAAGGCATCCTTCAAGTCCAGAACCGAGAAATAGCAGGCTTCTGGAGGAATCAGGGTCAAGACGGTATAGGGATTTGGCACAACGGGATGGAGGGTTTCCACCCGTTCATTCACAGCGCGTAGGTCCTGGCACGGCCTAAAGTCCAGGGGTTCATGTTCTGAAGCAGGCTTGGGAACAGGAAGGATTGGCGTGTTCCAGCTAGACTCACAAGGTATTAAGATTCCGGCTTGCAAAAGATGACTAAAATGTTTAGTGAGGACCTTGCGGGCATCTTCACGAATTGGATATTGTCGCACTCAGACAGGTACAGCATTTGGCTTGAGGGTGACCAGCACCGGCGGGTGGTGCTTGGCATAGCCTGGAGGGTTGGTTTCATCCCAGACATTCCAGTATTTCAGGCGAAAGTATTCTCTGTCACCAGTGGACAGCCCTTTGTATGCATCGCGCTCCAAGCGTTCATAGAAGTCTTCAATTTCATCAGGGATTTCCCAGTCTTCTTCTGTTGTGGAGACTGGGTAACAATTTGCCGGCTTAGGGCCACAGAGCCTCCACTCTTCAGTGGCATCTATCTCTAGCGTACACAGGACCTTTGGATGGGGAAGGGCCATTTCTAGATTTCCACTTGGAGTATCGAAGGAAAGAGTCGCCCTTAATTTGCTGAGGAGGTCTCTGCCTAATAGATTAAGCTGGCAAGCAGGATTTAGGAGGAATTTGTGTTGGACACGGTGGCCTCCCAGTACACACTCGCGGGACTGTAAAATTTGGCAACTTGACCTCTTTACCTGCCATCCCCACAACTGTTTTTTCATAGTTGGTTAAGGATGCTACAGGATGGGTTACAACTGATAATTCGGCTCCAGTGTCAATCATAAAGGGGATTTCTTGTCCCTCAACTTGTAAGTAGACCATGGGTTCCTGGGAGCCAGCGGGGAGGGAACCCGGTCTATCCTATTGTTCAGCCAATGTCGGCAGACTGGCCATGCCGATAAATCCCCAATCTTCGTCATCATTGGCCTGGTGGGCTGGACCAGCCGGGTAGTAAT
The DNA here is from genome assembly GCA_029375565.1 of Gekko gecko. NCBI lineage: Eukaryota > Metazoa > Chordata > Lepidosauria > Squamata > Gekkonidae > Gekko > Gekko gecko. The sequence continues at coordinate 212,702,024 of JAPDNY010000001.1, forward strand.
GGCCTCTTTGGACGCGCCCAGGCCTTGGGTCTTCTAGGAAATTCCCTTGTCCTCTTCCCCGGAATTGGCCCCTGTTTCCTCCGGCCCTGCCTTGACCTCGACCTCCTCCCGCAGTGAAGGTCAAGGGGGTGATTCCCATGGCCATTTTGCTTGGGCACTGATCTTTCCAGTGGCCAGTTTTTTTACAGTAAGCACACTGGTTCCTACTGAGGGGCCCCCCGCCCTCGGGGCCACCATGCCCCCAAAATCCATTGTCATCTACAGGGCCTCGGCCTTTCATCACGGCTGCAAGGAGGGCCGCCTTCTTTTTCATTTTAGTTTCTTCTTCTTTGCGTTCTTCCCGATCCCGGTTAATGTAACATTTTTGGGCAATCTCGAGGAGCTGGGACATGTTCATCCCCTCAAACCCTTCATGCTTTTGGAGCTTCCGTCTGATGTCAGGGGCGGCTTGGCTAACAAAGGAGGCATTAACCATATTACGGTTGGCCTTGGCCTCAGGGTCAAAGGGGGTGTAGAGACGGTATGCTTTATAGAGGTATGTATAAGGCGGCTTCGTTGGCCTCCTGAATAACATCTTTTAGTTTGGCCATATTCATGGGCTTTTTCCCCGCCTCCTTTAAACCCTGGAGAATATAACCCCGATAAGCAGCCATATGGTCTCAGTGGGCAGGGTTGGTGGGCTCCCAGGTGGGCTCTGATTCAGGGAAGTTGTCTCTGAGGTGGTCAGCAAGCACTCCGCCCTGGGGAAGAGCGGCTTCAGCCGATTTACGGCCAGCCTCCAAGATCCGGCGCTTTTCCTCAGCAGTGAGGAGGGCAGAGAGCAATTGGTGACAATCGCGCCAGGTGGGGTAATGGGTGGTCATGATAGTCGTGATGAGGTCGGTCATCGGTCTGGGGTCTTCGGAATATGCCGTAGTTTGGGATTTCCAATTACAAAGGTCAACAGTAGAAAATGGGTGGTAGACATAGGTTATATTTCCCTGGGCACCGGCTGGGGTCTGCCTTAAGGGGCAGAGGACCGAGGGCGATGGCAGCTGGGTGTCCTGGCTAGCCTTCTGGCACACCTCTGGATGCAGGGAGGTGTTGACTAATTGGGAAGTTTCCTGAGTGAGTGGAAGACTGGGATAGAGCTTGCCAGGACTGCAGGTGGTGGAGGGCAACTCCTTATCTATAGTGAGATCTGGATAAGTCTGATGTTTGGGCAGAAGTGGATGGAGTAATGGCAGCTCCAGGTCATTCGGTGGGGCTGAGGCAGACTCAACTGTACGTAGGAAAGGAATGGACTCCTTCTCCTGCTCCTGCAGTGCAGCTTTAGTCTTTGCTCTAGTCATTGTTGGACTGGGCATCCAAAAAGAGGATTGATGTCTCTGCCCTGAACGTGGTGCCCTGCCTGCTGAGTAAGGTGGAGGCAAGTCATCGTCCTCAGAGGGAATGAGTTGGGGGCGTGACCCCGCAGGAATTGGCAGGGTTTTAGCCCACACTGAGCACAATCTGGGAGGCTTGGCAGGGCACAGGGTGGCTGAAGCTCGATTGCAGTCAAGTCTTTTTCATCAGGGAAGGGTGAGCTCAGACATAGCCGTCCCAGGAGTCTATGTAAGGGAATTGATCAGGGTGATCCGAACGAGGATCGGTGACCGCAACATAGACCCTCCTAATGAGCTCCAAGTCCATTGATCCTTCAGGGGGCCAACCTACATTAAAGGCTGGCCAGTCAATGGTGCATAAAGTTTCAAGGAAGGTAGGGTTCAAGGGCTCATCTCCTCCATAATCACTGGTGAAAATATCTCCAAAATTATTGAGCATGAATTGAAGGGGGGTCGTGGGTTTAGCCTTTGCTTGGGTCCCACCCATAACAACAAACAGACAAGTAGACAAACACAAGGGTGGGAAAATGAGGGGGTGGTGAGGGGTCCACCGCACCTGACACAAGGAGGAATTCCCTAAACCACAGGCGCTTCCCTCCGTAGCTAGCTCACGTGCGGTCGCCCGAGTGAGAACCGTAGCCATAAGAGGACAACACTCAAGTTGGGTTTGTTCTGATGAACGCCCCCATTTTCATTCAGACACACCACTCAAGCCAAACAAATCCCACCCGGATCACAGGGAAGCCAAAAGGCTCCCTTGCCTGCCTGACTGTACCTAAAACCGCTCGGGGGGGTGATCAGGCCCCCGCTTCCCTCACACTGGGAGGGGCTGAACCAATTAATACTGACCTGTCCTGAAGACTGAGGCGCCTGTTGACCTAGAGGATGTTTCCTTGGCTGGGTCCTTTCTGTAGCAAGCGACCCCAAGGAGAGAAGTGCCGCAGGAGGAAGGAACAGTCAGCCTCTCGAAATAGAGAGTGGGCCCACCGAGAGTCAGTTACTCACTGGGCTTCCTCTCCCTGACGTCGTGGCTAGAGGGGGGGGCGCAAGAGCCTGGCTCTCCTCGAAGGCCAATGCATCAGTAAATGTTGCAGATAATCTTATAACCTTCGGAAGTAACCACACAGGCAACGAGGAAAGATCCTTATTATTTATTGCTGCAGCAGACTGAGTTCAGCCGTCAAACGACAAACAAAGGGAACTCAGCCCCCACTCTAAGACAGTAACAAGTTTTATATGCCGGGAGTCAGAGGTAACTCCCCTTTTTTTTGTTGCAAGAAGCCACCAGTAAAGGAAGAGAGAAAGATTTCAAAGTTTCTGCCTTTCTTACACAGTGGTTAACATATTTGCAGAGATTTCAAAGTTTCTGCCTTTCTTACACAGAGGTTAACATATTTGCAAGAGATTTCAAAGTTTCTGGTTAACATATTTCCTAAGTTTTTCTGCGGTTAAGCTACATTTCCTGCATCCCAGCGCAAGCTTTGCACAACGAGCTGAAATGCTGTCTGAGCAGACCAAGCTTCGCCACAAAGTTTCCTGGCTGAAATGGGTCATCTCCTTATATGGGTTTTTGCCTTGCTAGGTGCGAAAGCTGCTTTGTTTGCTTGCAATTTCAGCCTGCCTTTCTAGCCCTAATGTGATAACTTAATTAGAAATTAATTCCCTGAGGCCTTTTATTAATGCCTCATGACCACATAGTCTCCCCTGCTCTGCACAATAGCAAAGGGAGGGGGTAGCTAAAGGAGGCAAGGAAAGGCCAGACCCTTGGGTTGCCAACTTTCCAGGGATCCCCCAAAGATTGGGGATTCCATCTCTGAACACGGAGATTCAGCCACAGGGGTCTCGCTGTTCCTCTAAAAAGGCAGTGATGATTCAGTGAGTTGTGGCTGCAAATTTAAGGAGTGAAATATGCACACGGGATGAGGGTGGGAGGCAAACAGCTGAGTGGTAAACTTGAGCCCGTTTCGCCACAGTAGGCAACCAAGCTTGGTTCAGACAAAGGATGGAAACTCTTTGCTGGCCTTTGAGAGGAACTCATTGGGACCAGTCCTGAGTCTAGGGTTGCCAGCTCCAGGTAGGGAGATTCCTGGAGATTTTCTGGAAGAGTCTATGGAAGCCAGGGTTTGGGGAGGGGAGAGGCCTCAGCTGAACAGAATACCGTACAGCCCACCTTCTAAAGCAGTTATTCTCTTTGGGAGGGAGGGAGATCTGCTGTCTGGAGTTCAGTTGTGATACCTGGTGATCTTTAGGCTCCACCTGGAGGTTGGCTGCCCTAGGCATAGCAGTCAGTGCTTTAGAGCAGGTTCTGCTAGACCCAGGTTCTTGCTGTAGAAGCTGTGGGTGATTTTGGACTGGTCACAGACTTCCAGCATACCCTACCTCACAAGGTTGTTGTACAAGTCAAAAGGGGGAGAGGAGAATGATGTCAGCTGCTTTGGTCCACATTGCAGAGAAAGACTACTTTTCTTCCTGGGAACCCATTGTTGCCAATCTCCAGGTGAGAGCTGGAGATCACTCAGAATTACAACTGCTCTCCAGATGACAGAGATCAGTTCCCCTGGAGAAAATGGTGGACTCTGTGGCAGTCAGGGCTTCAGAGCATGGGAAATGGTGGACTCTGGCAGTCAAGGCTTCAGAGCATGGGAGAGGCTGCAGGTGTGTGTGGGGAGGGAAAGGAAAGCTGAAGAGAGAGGGGGAAATAAAGGTAGGTTGATGATTGACTGGGAAGGAGATAGGGTTGCCAACTCCAGCTGGGAACTTCCTGGAGATTTGAGGGATGGAACCTGGAGAGGTTGAGGTTTGAGGAGGGGTGGGACCTCAGACAGGTACAATGCCATAGACACCACCCTCCCAACCAGCCATTCCCTTCTGGGGAACCACTGTTCCCAATCTCAGGAGATGGGTGGAAATCACTCAGAATTACAACTGATCTCCAGGAGGGAGTGGGGAGGAGATGCAAAGCTGAAATCAGAGGGGCAGATAATGGCAGGTTGATGCTTGGCTGGGAAGGAGATAGGGTTGCCAGCTCCAGGTTGGGAAATTCATGGAGATTTGGGGGGTGGAGCCTGGAGAGGGTGAGGTTTGAGGAGTGGTAGGATCTTGGACAGGCACAATGCCATAGACTCCACCCTCCAAACCAGCCATTTCCTCCTGGGTAACAATTGTTGCCAATCTCCAGGTGAGGGCTGAAGATCACTCAAAATTACAACTGTTCTTCAGGTAGCAGAGATCAGTTCCTCTGGAGAAAATGGTGGACTCTGTGTCATTATACCCTGCTGAGGTCACCACAGCACATTGATGCTGAGTGCCCAAGGCCTTGGCACTCTCCCAGAGGCCTTGGGCTTTGGCCTCTTTCTAGAGTTCATTGTGTTTATTTCCACAACAGGCCTTATTCCTAATGTATGGTATAAAACAAACATGTCTGGATGGGATTAAAAAAATGTGAACATTTCTCTCAGATTCACCAATAGCTAAGTAGGATCAGGTGCGGCAAGTGAATTATATATTACAGTGAAAACACTGCATCCAGTAATTCTTTAATATACTCAGGGCTAGAAATCGTGTTTTGATAAAACAGTATGGTACAACTGGTTTTTGCTTAAGAGATTTATTCCAAGCGAAAACCATTCTATTATCCTAGGGATAATTTTCTTTTCTTTTATTGTTGATGACTCATTCACTAATTCAGTGTTTTATGCAATCTTGGTTGACTATCTATTTTGAAAACATATTTCTGAAAGGCTTGACATTTCCTGTGAGTTGGCTGCTAAAATATCTTGCTCTTTTTTCCACTACAGAATTAAAGGATTGGGAAAATATTCAGTTTGCAGAGATAGGCCTTTACATATATATATATATATATATATATATATATATATTTACAAATTACAAACAATAATAGGTTTTGAGATGTTGAGCCCAAATGGGAAATGATTCCATTTTGCACACAACAGGTTGTGGTCAGATGGTCATTTTGATTGGGTTTCACCACTGTTCCCTATCGCATTTAAAAGGGCTGATCAGATGCCCACATCTGTCTCCCAAATTGAAGCAGACTCACCCCTACAATCCTCCCGGTTTCCTTGCGATTTTTCCGACACTGGAAAAATTGAGTACTTTCTGAATATTTGTGCTGTGAATCTGCAATTTCTCCAATCTGGACAGACATCTCTTATTATGAATGAGATTAGGTCGTCTGAACGTCCTTCTTGTGCTATTTTTTTCCCCCAGCTTACACCATTGTGCACAGGATCAATCCTGTGCTGAATATATTAAATGCATGAATATTCACATATATAGACTCCACCACTCAGTTGTATGTCGATGGTTCATTTTGTTCACTGTTTGGGAAAAAAAACACTGCAAAAACAACCATCTGTTGAAATTTTGCAAGTTGAATGTCCCTAGGATGAAGTACTCTGGAGCCATTTTGTTCTGGCCATTCCTGTTTCGATGAGAGTGGGAAAAGACAACATGGCGGGAGTCAGAGGTGTCTCATGGAGAAGAGACAAGATCTTGGATCTACTCGCCCTGTGGGGTGAGCAAAGGGTCAAAGATGCCATTCTCTAGTCTCACCGTACAATGGAGACCTACAAAGACATAGCAAAGGGCATGGCAGCAAGGGGGCATCAGCGGTTGGCCATTGAATGCTGGAACAAGATGAAGGGACTCCAATCAGATTAAAAGTGTGCTCTCCTTCACACCACCACCTCTGGTAATGACAGGACCACCTGCCCCTACTATAATGAACTTCATAGCATATTGAGAGGGGACCCAAGCATAAAACCTAGGCAGGTGGCCAACAGCTATCAACTGCCAACCCCCAACCCCCACCTACCATCCACATTGGCCTGGAGGCCCCTTTCCCACCAGCCGAGGGCTCTGAGGAACTGTTTACAATGGTGCTGGAGCCGATTGAAGGAGGAAAGGGTGCTGAGAGGGACACCAGTGGTCCATCAGGTAAAGGACTACCTCTTCATCAGTAATGCTCTTGCCATAACTTTCCTTGCCCAGCTTTAAGATAGCCTTGCTAGCCAACCATCATGTGTGGACCAGAGTTCACCATCAAGGGCCCCTTATTTCCAGAACACAAGATTCTCTCTCCAAAGTGAGAAATTAGGGTACTGGAGTTGGTTCTATCACTGAGTCCCCTATAGGACATCTTTGTTCTCCAAGCCCAGGCCACCCAAGAGATCTTATAAGCTCCCATTGGTTTTTTGGTGACATGTTCGGGAGAAGAGGAAAAACATTGGCCATACATTTCTTTAATTACTTCCCTCAACAATTCAATTTCCAGTACTCAGTCTAATGCCTTTTGGCCCCACACACTTCCTAAAAACACTTGTTGAGCACCAGAAAAGGTGTCAGCAGGCACCGTAGTGCCCATGGGCACCATGGCAGGGACCCCTGGTGTAAAGGGTGATCACCATAGACATTTTCATTCTATTCTGAGTTGATGTCTGTCAGACTCCCTGCCCACCTCACTTTGCCTGATGTCTCCTTTTCAGGCACCAGGTTAGTACATCCCTGTTTCCCCAGGTCTTGAGTGGTAGTCAGTGGTATGGGGAGAGGGTCGTTTATTCCTGTTTTTTGTCTCAATTTTTTCTTGTTCTGTTTTCCTTACTGTTCTGTCACAGCCCGCCTTTTTAATCTGTGGTTGGTTCTTGGTGGCTTTGATTGTATTCTGAAGTGCCATGGGATAAGCAGGTTTGCCCAATCATGCTATGACCACCCCCACCTTTTCTAGGCAGCTCCAAACGTTTCCATTGGTATTGAGGATTGTGGATATAGTGGTGTGACCACTACAACCTTGCTTTTGTGCCTACTCTGAATTCATCTCTCCCTGCCTGTTGTCATCTAGAGTTGAGTCCAGAGGAGGAGGAGGAGGTACAGGTCCCAGACACAGATGAAACCAACATTGGTTCCCCTCCACATGCTGGTAAGTATAGTGTTAATGTCAATAGCAGAGGTTCCACCTCATATCTAATGCAATCATGTCTGTGCTTTCAGGTTGTTTGGATTTTGATTCTCCTTATGGACTGCCACTAAGTCTGTCTTGTCACTTCGACAGTGTCTTTCATCCTGGTTTAACAACCACCGCCCCCAAAACATTAATGTCTCTTTCCATCCCATGCATTTCAGGGCCCTGCACATTGAACCCCAATGAAGGAGCAGAGGTTTCTGGAGAGAGAGACCCAGATAGTGAGTGAGCTTCACATGTCTTTGGAGTGTGAGAAATGCTGTTTTTGATTTGTAAGGGCTACTCATGCAGTGGTAATACAGTGTGTGATTCATGTGATTGATACCTCCATTGCATCATTCCTCGAGAAGGCAAGACTATTTTGGCAAATTTGGTCATGGGTGTCCTATGCAGGTTACCTGCCACCTACCCCCCCTTGGGGAGCTTTCCAACACTGCATGTTTTGGTGAACTTCCTCACTGTCTTGGTTTGCTGGAGAGGGAGAGAATGAGGCCTGCAGTGATGACATGGTCACATGACGGAAGTGGGGAGAAGACAGTGCCCTAGGCCTTGTCAAGACCCCTCTGGTCAATACTAGTCATCCCTTGGCAGAGTGAGATTCAACCAATCCTTGGGTCACTCCCCAAAGGAAAATATGGGTCAGCAATATTGTTCCACCCTTACTCTTTGTTGTTAAGCCTTCCCCACCAGTAACCACCCAGTACTGCTCCCCATGCCCATGGCCAGTGTTCTCTCATGCTTCATCCAGTGGCTGCAATCACACACACTAAATAATGGACTTTCAACCCACTTTCAATGCACTTTCCAACTGGATTCTACTGTGTGTGAACTGGCAAAATCCATTTGGAAAGTGCATTGGAAGTGGGTTGAAAGTCCATTATTTAGTGTGTGTGATCGCATCCAATGTTGGATCAGATCAATGATGCTGCAGTGGGAGAGAAGCAACACTGCTGTGAAGTCATGCAGACTACAAGATGCCACATTTTGTGTCAGAGCTCCTCTACTAGTAGTGGCAATGGCCAGACTGAAAGCCAGAAGGTGTGTGGGAGAGGAGCAGTGCTTACAGGAAAAGGCTCCCATACTGAAAGTCTATCCACCTACTACTCCCCACAGACATTTCCAATCCAAGCAATGCACATGACATCCCCTCTTCCTGCTTTGCAGGAATGGAACTGGGTCCCCTATTCTAAGTGACCTATTACAACTGGGCAGTGCACTGTTACTCTTATGCTGTCACACACCAAGCTGAGGTTTTGAAAAAAGGGAAGCTCACAAGCCCTGTTTTTGGAATGAAGCCTGAGTGTGAAACTGGTAACTGAATGAGGGGACCTACCCAATAATCACTGCCTGTCTTCAACAGATATCATGCTTGGGGCTATTCTCTTCAAGTTTTCACCAGTATCACGCTTGGCTCTTATGAGAGCAAGGAAGAAATGCATTACAGCAGTTCAAAGGGTCAGGCACCAGGTTCTCAGAGTTTCAGCATGTGAGCATGCAGCCATGCTGGAGGCAGTGAAACATGAGCATGATGAGTTCATGCAGGAAATGAGGGCCTCCAGACAGGAGAAGAGAGAGGCCAGGGAGTTGACTAGGGAACTTCTTTGACTGACCCTGCATGCATTAGGCGACATAGCTAAGGCCATCACCCAGCCCACCATGCAGGAGTGGCAACCAGCATCAGAATCTGGACAAGAGTGGGGGGAAGGATGTTGGTGGGGAGACCTTATACAGTGGCTGTGGTTCAACACACCTGACAGTGCTGGATGACCGCCCAGGAAAATCATTGACTATGAGGCCACGGGATGCACGTGCCTAAAAATACATCCTCACAATGTGGGCTGTGTGTTCAAACCTCCCCCCCCCCAATTCCCTTTAGTCCACCAGAATGAACTTACGCCCCAAGCTGGAGCCCATAACCACATCACAGAGTGATTAGGCCTGGGAGCGTGCCATTTCCTGATTTACTTTGGTTCATTTTCGTAATGATACAGCCTTTACTTGTTAATTTGTAATACTTTGGATTATTTAGGATGGAAAATTCTACCTCAGGAAGAAGAAAATGTTGGTAGTGTGTGGGATGGTTCCATTTTAGTTGGCCAGAAATTAATCAACAGAGGAAGCTCTTTACAACAAGTACAGTTTAAGGTGAATTTTAATATAACAATAAAGAATGTTTTGTAACTGTTAACAAGTGCATTTTTCAAACAAACAACTAAACATTAAACTAGTCTTCATCATCTTCTTTGGCTGCTGAGGCAGGTTGGAAGCCGCACCAGCTGCTTCCTCACCAGCTGCTTCCATTGGGTGCAGTAGCCACACCAAGTCTGTTCTCAGACGCCACACCACCTAACGCAGCATGCTGAACAGATGTATCACATGATGAACTGTAGTGTGAAGGGAGAATGAGGGGGCAGTGTCAGAGAAGGCCTTGACAGGTATTCCCCAAGTGATTATTATTATTTTTAAGGCCAAAAGGCCACTTTTTATTCATTTTATACACACACAATTTACAGTACACCCACAGTACAATACATCTACATACAAAAACACCACAACACAACAGCTAACAATCTAACCTAACATTAAACATTTACAGACGGGCTTTAAACACTTCGATTAAATCTTATCTCGATTTCTACAAGCCCTTTTTGCTAAATCTTTGCTATATCTCTAAGCTTTTTTTCCCAATACCAAATGTAACTTTCTTTTAGACTCAAAGCTATCTTATTATCTCTAACACCTTTTAGCTACCTCTACTTAATTGTTTTGTACCAATCATAAAAACGACCCCATGTGTTCAAAAATGTGTCTTCTGATTGACCTTTTAGAGTTAATGTCAATTTATCCAGCTTGGCCACCTCCAATATCTTTGCGATATATTCTTCCCTCCTTGATGTTTGAGGGGATCTCCAATAACGTGCATATGTAATCCTCACCGCCGTAGTTAGGTATATCAACAAATAACAATCCTCCCAGGTTAGGTCATTCGGTAATATACCCAATAGCATAACTTCTGGTTTAAAAGGGATTACCTTCCCTACAATTTTTTAAATTAATTCGTGAACCCAAATCTAATACTTTTTAGTAATGTCGCAGCTCCACCACATATGAAAAAAGGAGCCCACCTTATTCTCACATTTCCAACACTGATTAGAACAATTCTTATCATATTTTGCAATTTTCTCAGGGGTAACATACCATCTATAAAACATTTTATACATGTTTTCCTTATAAGTCACCGCATTTGTTATTTTAACATTCTTACACCATATCTGATCCCATTGTTCCAAATCAATAGTATGCCCTAAATTCTGAGCCCATTGAATCATATTATTTTTAACAATTTCATCAGCCATCGCTTCTTTCAATAATATTACATACTTTTTTATATAAATTCCTCCTCTGTCATCAGAACCTTTTCCATTTCATTAAGTTTCTCATAAATTCCAACCTTTTTATCTTTAGCAAATCTTGACTCTAGCTGTATTCGATGCCACCACGACAAGTCTTCATCTAATTTAAGATTGCCCCTCGAGTCTATCTAAATATCTCCTTGGTGTCTCCTCTTCGTACGTCTTAGGGAATGTAAATGCTTCCAATGGTGCAATTAACCTGGATTTCTTTCTAAACCAACTCTTTTGTACCACTGACCACACTTTTATTAGAGCTGCACGCAACCAATGTTCTTTAAAGTATTTATGAGATAGAGCCTTCTCATACCATACAAAAGCGTGCCAACTTAGTTGCAGATCATGCCCTTTGAATTTTAATATTCTTTTATCTTTCAGCATAATCCATTCTCTAATCCAGGCCAAAGCCACTGCTCTATGCTATAGAGTCCAATTCGGGAGTCCAAGCCCACCTCTTTCCTTCAAATCTTGCAGAGCCTTTAATCTAATTCTTGATCTTTTCCCCTGCCAGATAAATTTTTTTACCAATCCATCCAATTCTTTAAAAATTCCCATATTTTGTAAGACCGGAATCGTTTGGAATAAAAAGATCCATCTTGGAAGTATATTCATCTTAACTAGTGCTATCTGTCCCATCAGAGATATTTGTAAGTTCTTCCACCTTTCTATATCTTGTTTTGTTGTTTTTAGTAGTTCTTTATAGTTATCTTGCATCAATAAATTACATTTGTTTGTTAAATTGATCCCCAAATACTTCACTCTATCACTGATTTGATAACCCAAGATCTCTTATAATTCTTCTTTATGCTCCTTTTCATATTTTTAGTTATTATTTTTGTCTTTTGTTTATTTATCTTCAACCCTGCCACCAAACCATAGTCCGCCAATGTCCTATTCAGAAATGGGATCGAAGGTAGTGGGTCTTCTAGTATGAACACAAGATCATCTGCAAATGCTAGTAGTTTAAATTCTTCTCTGCTCACCTTCAATCCCTTTATTTTAGAGGAGCCTCTTATCTCTTTGTTTAATGTCTCAAATGCAAAGATATATAGTAGAGGTGATAACGGACATCCTTGTCTTGTACCTTTTTGTATTTCGAATACTTCTGTACTCTCACCATTAATCAAGACTGAATCAATCTGTTTCATGTATATTGCTCGAATCATCTGAATAAAATCTGCTCCTGCATCCGCTTTCTTAAAAGTTTCTAAAACAAAGTCCTAGCTCAAGTTATCAAAGGCTTTTTCAGCATCCAGGAAAATCAATGCCATCTCTTTTTCCGGATGTGCTTCATAGTATTCTATCACATCCAAAAAACATCTTAAGTTATTCTTTATTTGTCTGTTGGGTAAAAAACCCGCTTGGTCTTTGTGTATCTTCTTCGCCAGAATTCTCTTGAGTCTTTCAGCAATAATTGATGCAAAGATCTTATAATCTGTATTTAATAGGGAGATTGGTCTATAATTCTTGATTTTCCCCCCATCTTTGTTTGATTTATGTATCAAAGAGATCTTTGCTTCTCTCCATGAATCAAGAACTTCTTCTCCTTCCATTATCGTTTTACAGATCTCTTGCAATTGAATCAATACCTGTTCTTCGAACACTATATAAAATTCTATAGGTAATCCATCCAATCCTGGTGTTTTACCTTTATTTTGGCGCTTGACTGCTTCCACCATCTCCATCATCACAATAGGATGATTAAGAATCTTCCTTTGATCTTCCGTAAATTTTATAGCTTGGTGTTTTTCCAAATATTGTATTATTTGCTCTTTATTTACATCCTTCCTTCTATACAGTTCTTTATAGTAACCTACTATTTTTTTTGATCTTGTATTTTATTGGCTTCTTCCCCATTTTCCCCTCTCAAAATTCTTATATTAGTTTTATCTCTTTGTTATCATACCTGGTATGCCAACCATCTTGTTGGTTTATTAGTGTTTTCAAAGTAGTGTTGTTTAGCAATAATAAGGTTTTTTGCCAGTTCAGTTGGCAGCAGACAATTCATCTTATGTTGTAGTAATTTAATCTTTTCTCTTCTTCCTGCTCCATCTTGTTCACGCGAGCTTTTTTCCTCCTGTTCTTTAATCTCCTTTTGCAACTCCAGGTATTCTTTATTTCTCCTTGCGTTTATCCTTGAAGCTTCTTTAATTAGTTGGCCTCTAGCATATGCCTTAAAAGCATCCCAGACCACTCTCAATGGCATATCAGGTTGTTTATTCTCTTTAAAGAAAAAACAAAAATCTTCTGCTACTTGTTTTATTAATTTTCTATCTTTTAATATCGAGATATTTAAAGTCCATCTGTTTCTAGGCCTTTTTTCCTGTAATTCTAAGTATATTGGTCTATGATCTGCATATATCTCTGCTTCAATTTCCACCTCCAACAAGTCTTTCACCATAATAGTGGAGATCCAACACATACCAATTCTTGACCAGGACTCATGTCTAGCAGAAAAAAAAGTGTATTGTTGTTTCTTCGGGTTTCTCACTCTCCATGCATCTGTTAGTTGATATTCTTCTATTATTCTGCATAATGAGTCTGGGAATGTGTTCCCTCTTGTCTTTTTCCCGTAAACACTTGCTTTTCTATCTTCTTTTTTTATCAAAAACTGCATTGAAATCTCCAACTAAACATAATTCTTGGAATTCTTGTACAATAACTTTGAGTAATCCAGCAAAGAATTTCTCCTGATGATCATTTCGTGCATAGATATTAATTATAACTGTCCTTTTATTTTGTCTTTGGATAGCAGCCATTACAATTCTTCCATCCTGGAAAGCATAAAGTAATTCCGGTTGTAAAAATTCTTTAATATAGATAGCGACTCCTCTCTTCTTTTTTACCTCCTCTGAGGCTACAAACAGCTTTCCAAGGCTTTTTATGTTCAAATATTTTTTATCTTTTTTCCTTATGTGTGTTTCTTGTATACATATGACATCCGCATTTTGTTTCTTTAGTTGATGAAATATTCTTCTCCTTTTTTGTGGTCCATTTAATCCATTAACATTGACTGAGAATATCTTTAATTTTCTTTTCTCCTTATCCATCCTGTTCTTTTTTCTATGGTTCCCGTTTATCTCTCGCCCGTTGTCTTGTATCAGTTGGGGATCTGAATCTGAACTTTCTCTGTCTGGGAGGTTTTGGCATTGGTGCTACAGCTGCTCCCTCCAGTGCTGCCATCTCTTTTCCGCTTCCTGTTTCTCCTTCTTCTTCATCATCCTTATCTTCCTGGTCTTCAGATAGTTCTTCTCTATATGTATCCAAAAAGACCCTTGCTTTAAAGACCAATGTTATTCTAAATCTTTTTTCTCGGAATACAAAAACACGCCTTCGGGTAAAAGCCATCTATAGTTAACATCATTACTCCTCAAAAGAGCTGTTAAATCCGTGTATTCTCTTCTCTTCTCTCTTACCCGCCAAGGAATTTCCTTCAGGACATTTATTTCCACTTCTTCCATCTGAAGGGGTGTCGCATTAGCTTCCCTTAGAATCTTATCTCTCACTGCTCTTTTATGGAAACACACTTGAATTTCCCTGAGAACTTGAAATCTTCTTGCATACCTGGAATTCATCCTACAGGCAGTATCTATCTCCTGTTACATCATCTTCACATCCTTCATATTCAAGTGGGCTGCCACTACTTGCGCCATCTTCTGTATCAGGTCTTCATTTTTCTCTTCCGGTACATTTTGAAATCTCAATATGAATGCTGCCCTTTCTACCTGAAGTCTTGTAACATCTTGGACTTTTTTGGGATCCATCTCTAGTCCCTTTCGGGATATATGGTATCCCAGAAAGTCAATGCAGGTTTGGTGGAACTCACATTTAGAAAGCTTGACGAACAGTTTGTGTTCTAAGAGTTTTGTGAGTACCTGTCTCACCAACTGGACATGGGACTCAAAATCAGGGGAGTACAGTAGGATATCATCCAAGTAAACAACCACGCCCTTGAACAGGTAGGGGTGTAAGACCTCATTGATCAAGTTCATGAATACTCCCGGAGCCCCCTGGAGCCCAAATAGCATCACTCAGTATTCAAACTGTCCCAAGGGAGTATTGAAGGCAGTTTTAAATTCATCTCCCTGCCTTATGCGCACCCGGAAATAAGCATGCCTCAGATCTAGCTTCGAAAAGATTTTGCCCTGTGCCACCTCCGCAAGGAGGACTTTGATTAGGGGCATTGGGTATGCATTAGTTGCCGACACTGCATTCAGCCCCCGGTAGTCAGTGCAAAGTCGAAGTCCCCCATCCTTCTTTTTACAGAACAACACGGGGGCTGCAAACGGGGAGGAGGCCAGCCGGATGAAGCCGCATGCAAGGTTCTTGTCTATGAACTTCCGCAACTCCTCTTTCTCCATGGGACTCATGGCGTAAATCTTCCCTTTAGGCATTTTATGACCCGGGAGCAGCTCAATAGCACAGTCAGAGTTGGGGGGAGTTCATCTGCTTCCTCCTCCTCAAAAACCTGGGATAAGTCTCTATATTCCTCGGGGATGAGAGCCAGTTCCTCAGCAGCAAGACAAGCCCAGGGAGGCTCATTGTCGGGGGGGTACCCCAGGCTGGGTCCCATTTGTGCTCTGTACACCTTGGGGATATAAAGCGAATGATGCCCTCCTCCCACAGGATATAAGGGTCATGTCCGTGGAGCCATGGGCTACCGAGGATGAGTGGGAACTTGGCTTGTGGAGCCACCATGAACGAACAGTGTTCCCAATGGTCACCAGCCCCAACTCACAACGGAACAGTCTCAAAGTTACAGGGCTCTTTCATGGGTGACCCATCCATCTGTGTGAAAGTAATGGGGTCTTTTAATCTGACCACTGCCGCATCCAACCCCAACACCAGTGAAGGGTTGATGAGATCCCT
This sequence comes from Gekko gecko, assembly GCA_029375565.1. NCBI lineage: Eukaryota > Metazoa > Chordata > Lepidosauria > Squamata > Gekkonidae > Gekko > Gekko gecko. The sequence goes on from JAPDNY010000001.1 coordinate 212,717,647, forward strand.
CCCACACCCCGAGTCTATAAGGCCATGCACCCGTATGTGGGTCATCATGGCCGGGTTCATAATGATTACAGTCACAAAAAAGAGGGATGGATAATTGCTCACCACTTTAGGCACTTCGGGAGATGGGTCCTGCTGTGCTGTGCACTTACAACAGGACCAGCTCATTTCCCGGTAACTCAGTCATCTCCACCTCACTCAACTGTGGTTCAAAACTCTCAAGGTGTGTGTAGAGAGCCCATGAGTTCCATGGTTTCGCGGTTCCCCTCTTTGACGGAGTTCCCATGCGCCGTTTATCTCCTCTCGAGGTGGGGGCTTTCCAATGTCTTCCTTGGGGCAGGAAGCGGCGAAATGCCCCTTGTCTCCACACTTCAGGCAAAACCCCTGCTTCATGCGTTGGTCCCGCAGGGTCAGGGCTGGTGGGGATTGCTTACCCTTTGGGTGGGGAGAGGTGGCAGGGCGATTAGTGCCCAGCGAGATGTCCAACTTCATTGTGCACAGCCGGCTCTCGGCCCGTTCCGCCTCTTCCATCCAACCTTGTAAGGTTCGCAGTTCTTTGGAACTCAGAACGTTGTTGCGGACATCTATTGCAAGCCCCATCCGATCATGTTGGGCCAACACAGGGTCTGTCCAGTCCTGGATCTTCATGGCATGTTTCTGAAACTCCGTGGAGTATTCACGAACTGTGAGGCAACCCTGTTTGAAGGTGCGGAGGAATGCCTCCACTTTTGGGGTGGCTGCTGGGTCTTCAAAGCGATTTCTCAAGGCCCACATGAACGCATCCACACTCCCTAATTCCACAGCCTCTATGTCATGCAGTGCTACGTACCAGCTGGTAGCTATTCCCCGTAGCTGGGACGCAATAAAGTCCACTTGCTGTTCCTCATCCGGAAAGAGATGGCCCCAGTGTTGAACGAATTTCCCCACCTGCAGAATGAAAAAAGATAAACTCTCTGGATCTCCATCAAATGTAATGTCCAGGAGATCCTTAGGCCATGGCATCAGTTGAGGAGCTGCTGGCACCAGAGCGGGAGCCAGCCCAGGCATAGGTAGGGGACCTGGAGGAGGCTGCTGGGGTACTGGCGCTGGTACTGCTGGTGGCCCACCAGGCGGTGGCTGCCCTGGAATCAGCTGCCCAGGAGGTGGCTGGCCCAGAGGAGGCTGCCCTGGTGGCAGCTGGGGTCTGGGTCCTGGTCCTGGCACCGGCACAGGTACAGGTTGTGCTGCCATATGGGCCTGAATGGCCTGGTCCATCATATTCGGTAGGTTCTGCATTAAATTTTCCATGTCCCGCATGATCCTGCAGCAATTCTCTTCCAATGTGTCAATTCAAGTGTCCGTGTCCCCAGCAGGTTTGCCCCGACAACATTCCAAAACTCGAGCAGGGGTCCAGTAGGCTGTCTTGGCTCTGGCTACCTGGCAGTACCCAGGTGGTCTGGGTCGAATCCCATAGGTTCTTCGCCCAGTCCCATGGCTTCCATTGGGTGACCCATCTGTCCCACAGGGTTGGAGCAAACTGGTAGTGGGCCCATAGAATGGCACCGCTGTCCCTCGGGGTGGTTCCTGCCAGGCTGTAGATTGGAGAGATGGCCATCGTTGCTGGAACCCCTAGGGTTGTGTTTGGTGGGGTGAGTGGTCCTGCAGTAGTCACTGGTGCCGTTGTGACCAGAGTCGTGGCGACCGGGGTCGTAGTTACAGGTACTGTAGTGACGGGTACTGTAGTAACTGGGACCGTTACCAGTACTCCTCTGGGGTCGCTCATCTTGTCCAAGAGAGGCGTAAACCAGCCAGAGTTATGAGGATTCCTGACAATTTCTGTCAGGCTCAATAGCAAGTAGGTCCAGGCATTCTTCAGATAGAGATATGCTTCATTGGAATACAAGGTTGTTGCCCACAGTAATACTTCTATTGTCAGGAATGGCTTCATGGGGTCAGTTAGACACTGATATAGTATGATGCAAAGCCAAAACTAGCAAATGAACTTTTAGCATGCACGTGGGAAAACTCTGGGCAGGAGTGTTACTTAATGCCCGGGAGTACTACCCCCACCACCACCTAGTCACATAGGACTGGAAAATTCCCCAGACTGAGGAATGCTCCAAAGCCTATTCGTCAAGGCCACCATGATAAGACGAGGCGGCAAGAGAGTATTCTCCCACATTACAGCCAGCATATCTACGCAAGCACAAAAGCAAGAGACAAGATAGTAAACAATGAACAATGAACAATGAACGTAGTGTAAACTGTAATACAGAGCTTCAGCCTTCTGACACCGCCAATCATCGCTTATGTTGACATCAGCTTATCAGACTAAACAAAAAGTAATTCCAAAGTTAAAATACACATAATCACAGCTCTTAAGACAATTTGGCCCCTCCTTTTACGCTTTGCTCCCCCCCATAGGCAGAATATTTAAAACCAGTGTTCCCTCAGCAAGAATATTACAACAATTTATCTTCTTCTGTCTTTGATGGATCTTCTTTTTCCATTAGCTTTTATAAATCCGGATCTGTCCATTCATGATCTTTGCTTCCTTAAACATCTTGAATCATAAGAGATCTTCCTTTTGTTGCATTAAAAGCATGCTTGTTGGAGAATCCAACCTTTCTCTTGGCAAGCAGATCTTGTGAAGTTGGGGTAGCGAACCCTTTACTCTGAACAAATAAACTGCTTTTCAATCCACTTGCCAGTCCAACTGCAAGAAAAACGAAACTTTAGAATTTCCTTACCATCCATAAGTCTCTATGATCAAAGATGCACACCAAACACTGTCCCTTTAAAAGTATAGCCGCTTTTAGTACAGATCCAGGTCGCTAGTCCACTTTAGCCACCAGGAGACCTATGATTTACTTTAAAGACAGAGTCTATGGTTAGGTCACATGACCTTGCTTTCCACTGTTCTCCTTCCTGAAGAAAGCATTGGTCCTGCCTACCTCTTCGCCTCTCGTCGCCATCTTTTGGGGATGTTTACATTAACCAAGGAAGAATGCCAAAGTCTCTAAGGTCGGTTTATATGCTCAATTTTCTTTCGGAAAGACTTTCCGTTACAGTCCATCGCCACAATTTGATCAGTCCCTCGAATCATGCTTTCAGATTCAATTAAGCATCGGGAGAAAGGGCATCCCCTCCCCCCCTCCACTTGTAGAAAGGGGACTTCACATCTATGCTTTGGTGTCTCGTTTCAACGTAAACTCACTCATCAGTCCTTGATTCAATCCAGCAGGTCCTGGGATGGCCCCTGGGATCATGCCAAGCAGAGAAAATCTCTAAACCTCCGAACACTTGTCCCAGTCAGCAGCTCTGGTACCAAACAGTCGCATAGCGGCAGGACCATCAGGGCGGAGGAGCACCTCAATTCCCCAGCATCGTGCTGGCAAAGAGCCCTCAAAAGCCCCATGGCTAGGAGCCATTCCCAAAAGGCTCCAGGGGGGAGTGGATGATCGCCCTCACCCTCCAAATGGGGAGGCATGTCTGCTAGCAAGTCGCCATAGACCAGAAGCCTCACAGTAGCCATTTTGAAGACAGTTCCAGAATATGACTTGCAAAGGGATGCCTAAAAGGTCTAAACATGTGGCACTTACATCAGTTATCCACCCTTGCCTAAAACTCATTCATCCTGCACTCCAGCACTTGGCAGATGTGGCAGGCCCCTGGTTCCTCCACTGCCACAGCAGTGGAGGGTGATGTCATTGCTTGACCTAGGGCCAAATATAGTACAGCTAAAGACCCAGAGCACAACGTGCATTCCCCACTAGACAATTAGAGGATGATCTTACCCAATGCAGACTCTCCAGAGGAGGCAATAAGTATTGGCTCTGTGCTAACCTCTGCTTCCTCATGCTCCTCAGTCGTCACACCTGTGTTGGGTAGACTTTGCATGAGGGGACCTTTTAGACTGACGGGCTCCCAGAGAACAGTAGGAGACATGATGGGGTACTTGTAACCTGGATTGTCTCCTGGTTGGTTAAACAACTGCCTATCATGTGTAACTTTCTCCTCATGCAGACAGAGGACAATACATTGGGATCCCTGATTATAGACTTATTTACCAATGAAAACACACACTGCTGCAGTACTTGAATAGCTGCAGTGCCATTCCACCTCACCTTCGGCAGTGTCCCCCAAATGTATGGTGACAAACTTGGCCTGTGGAGCTGGCTGGGTGGGTACAGTTGCATTGAAAGGAGGAGGAGAAATGCTCAGGTTAGGGTTAAATATTGAACAGAAATTAAAAGTAAGAAATGTACTGTCACTCCAAAATTCAGATGCATGAGCACAGGTCGCATGGTACCAACAATCAATGAGCAGTGTGTATGTAAGGTGAACAGACTCACCAGAGGATGATCCTTCACTGGGATCTTCCTGCACTGACTCCCCAGAGGAGGCTGACTGGGAGATAAGCACTCTGTATACCATGCCATGGTGTTGCCAATAACTGGGCATGTGAAATTAGACCAATGATCCATTGAGTCCTGCATTCTGTTTTGCACAGTGTCCAGAGAGTTGCCCTGGAGTGCCAATAAACTAGGCATGGAAGCTAAGGCCATCTTCTGATGCAGCCTCCTAGCTAGCACTGGGTTTCACAGGTTTTCTTTACTCAGCATGGCTGGCTAGTAGCCATTGATGGACCTATCCTCTATATACCTGTCTAGCCCCATTTTAAAGCCATCTGGTCTCATGGCCATCACTACCTCCAGAGGCAGTTAATTACATGATTTAATTGCTCATTGAATAAAGAAATATTTTTTCACTGTCCAGTACCTCTTGTCTGTCAACTTCCTCTTATTTTCCGGTGTGAAGGTAAGTAACATCACCTGAGTGATAGCATCCCATGAACCCTTTCTTAAGGAGATCATGAATTTTTTGTTCTGGGTTGTTGGCAGCCCTATGGAAGTTACATTTCTAGGTAGGGGTCAGAACTCCATACACCATGCTGTACTGTCTTGGCTACCCAGTGGGCATGCCTGTGAGTCAAACTATGCACGCCAACATTCCCTTTGGAGGCCATTCAGTCTCATGTGGGCCATTCAGTGCCATGAATTGTGTGGAAAATGTTGACCATTTGGCCATGCATTAGCAGGTGTTGCTTTTATTGGGAGAAAGTGATTTTGGAGAGACAGTGGGTGCTTTTTTGGGGTGAAAAATGTTCCCACTAAGTTATGGAGTCTTGTGAGCAAAAATTCTACTTTGTGAGCTACTGGCATAGAAGTTGTGAGCAAGTGATCTGGCTACTGCGTGGATTAGTTTGCCCTGGAGCCATCCTTCCTGAGCTAAGACAAAAATACGTGAGCCAGAGGCTACAAAACTGTGAGCTAGCTCACACTAACTCAGTTTAGAGGGAACACTGGTGAAAAGCCCTTTAATGGATTGATTCCTTTTTTTGAAAAAAAAAGTTATTTCCTTAAAGGGAAGTCTGGTAAGGTTACACTGGAAGAAGGGGAATGATGACTGTAACAGTCCACTTCAGTGCCCACAGTTCAAGCTGTTGAGATACTCACACAAGGGATGTCTGTGGGTCCAGCTGGGTCTTCCTACCTGTTCCCGTAAGTGGGCCAACAATTGGAAATGGGGAGGACAGTGTCTGGTGGGGGGAAGCCTTCCCAGTTTTCCAGGGATTCAAAGAAGGCTGCCTTTTCCTGTTTACTTTGCTCTACTTTGAGAGGCAGTTCTTTGGAAGCCCTCCCAAGTCAGCAGCCTGGCAACCTCCTGGAAGTCCAACATGGTCTCCAGACGGCTGCTTGGCATAACCCTCGGTCCAACGTCTAGGTCATGCAGGATCTCCAGCATGCGCTCCACCTCCTCATCCAGAAGACCCCTTAGCTCAATGCCATTTCTACTATTTTGGCACTGAACAGTTGTGTGCATGTAAGATCAAGCACCTGGGGGACTTCGTTAATCAACACGGAGCAGATCATACCAATTGAACCAAGGGTGGAGTGCATTTGGATAAGATGCCAGTGCCCTGATAAGGTTTTGGACATTCCAGGAAACTCTGGAGAGGTCATCCCTTTTCCATGATTTTACTTGCTTCATCGCCTTGAAACACTTCCACCTCGATCTCCGCAAAAGCCCCCCCCCCCACAAAACAACTTCATCTCCACGACTTCCATGAAGGTTTAGCCCTATCCTTGTTTTTCCCTTTTCCCCCTCTTAGCTAGCCTAGTGAAACATCACTATTTTTCATTGTTTCAAAAGTCAGGAAGCCTTTGGAGTGTTTTGGGAATACAGCTGAGGCTGTTCAATGACAGATATCTGTCCTGTCCTGAGTAATGCAACACTTATGGTTTTTGCTCATTGTACTAATTACCTATACACACAAAGTGCTAGTGTAGAGGGACTGGGATGCAGTATTGTACCAGGAAATGCAAGATAAGTGTAGATCAGTATGTCCATGCCACCAAGGAGGACCCCATGCTAAAGGAATGTGATTACCTTGCTCACACATTCCCAAATGTGCTGTCAGTGACAAACCTGTTTTCTGTTTAGGAAAAGCTGGACTACTGCTATTGGAAAGATGCACAATGGTTTCTGGAATATGGGGTGGTTGGGATGCTCTAGGGAAGTAAATCTCATTGTACTTCACCAACTGTGTCCACTTATGTGGAAACAATTTTAGGTAGGGGCCAAGTATGTTTACTTAACCTTAGAGTTGCTGCTCCCCCACAAAAAAATGGGCCAGGAGCATTCCTGTAATCAAATGTGGCCTCCCAGGTTCAGGGAGCACTCAGCCTTTGGCCTGATGCCATCTCCAGGCTGGGGAAGAACTGCAGATGTGTGTACAAAAAACCCCTGTGATTGCTGTGAGTCCCAAACCAAGGTGTTTGACAGTCAGAAGGTTGGCCAACCCTCATAGTTGTCTTCTTTCATTTTTGGCACCATTTTGGCATGGGCTGTATAACACCATGTGCAGTTGGTTGTGGTACTGCTAGATGTGCAGATTCAGAATTTGACATATCAACAATATAGGCCATGTTGACTGCTGGATACACCTTTAAGAAAAAATTAGCACCCTATCTACAGAGTACATCACTCTGTAAAGGGGCTATCTAGAATAATGACATTACTGTGCACAAAAGACCTGTTCAAAACCACTGGAAACCGTAGTGTAACAGCCTTATCCAGTGTCTGTGGAGGGGGAACCATAATTGCATAACATATGATCCAGGGAGAAGTGGGCAGGGAGGAGGTGGGGACAGGAGAAAATCACATTCCAGTTTTAACTAACAAGAAAATATATTGGAACAACAATAACAATAGAATGTGTGCATAACTGTTTTTAATTCAAAAAGTAAATGTCTGATGCATTTCAGTGTTGATACTCCCCAAATTGGTAGGTCCCCATGCTTAACCACGGATAAGGTAATTCATCGGCAAGCATGCCTCTAATCAGCCATGGATAAGGTAATTCATTGGTGAGCATTAGCGCCAATTGCACAGCCTTTCCGTCTCAGAGGTGCCTCTAACTAGCCGCCCATGGGGGTTCATTTGAGCCATGAAGAGCCTCAGGAGCCATGTCCTCGTCCTGTGGAATCATTCCATGGCCATGCTCCTCACAAATGTTATGCAAAATAGTGCATGCAGATATAACGGTGACCACATTCTCTTCCTGAATTGGCAGCTTCAATGACAGGCAATGCCATCTGTCCTTCAACCCTCCAAAGGCACGCTCCACAGCCTTATGTGCCCGACTATGGATCTTGTTGAAGATCTGTGTAAGGAATGATCAGCCATTTCCTAAGCAGGTAGGCCACATCTGCCACTATTAGTGGAGGAATCGCAACACCCTCCAGAGCAGTGTTCCCTCTAAGCTGAGTTAGTGTGAGCTAGCTCACAGTTTTTTAGCCTCCGGCTCTCACATTTTTGCCTTAGCTCAGGAAGGATGGCTCCAGGGTAATCTATGCAGTAGCCAAATTGCTTGCTCACAGCTTTAATTCCAGTAGCTCACAAAGTAGAACTTTTTGCTCACAAGACTCCACAGCTTAGAGGGAGCATTATTCCAGAGAGATGGTAGGGTTACCTGGCACAAAGATCTCCTCATTCATGCCTCTGCACAGGTCTGAACTACAGAACACATAGGCATCATAACTCTTCCCACTGTGACCCACACAAACATTTATGAACCTTCCTTGGTGATCCACTGTTCCCTGTAGAAGCATTGAGAAGAAGCCCTTCCTGTTAATGTACTCCTCAGATTGGCGTATGGGGGCACAAATCTGAATATGGCAGCCATCCAAAGCTCCAATGCAGTGGAGGAAGCCTAATGCTGCAAAGCCATTCATAACCTGCAAATTCAGAAGAAAGATAAAAGTATGGTCAGAGGAGTGCTCATTGGATAATGCATCCATTACAGGTGACAATGATTGGATTCTGCATGTTGGCATTCCCCTCAACACAGCAGTCATGGACACACTTGGTGATTGCCAAAGGTAGTCAGGGCAGACCAGATGGAGAGGGTGTCCTCCAACATTTACACAGAGTGCAACCCTCCGATTGGGCAAGCAGATTCTAGAATCCATAGAAGCCGTTCATTCAGTGGGATTCCTGCACAGGGACATCAAACCTGTAAGTTGGTAATGGGTTGGTTTCCCTGTGGTTGGTGTTCTCCTACTGCCGGTGATACCATATTGGAAGATAGCCAATATGGACAAAAGCCCCTATTTGAGCCAGGGATTACCATTACAAGGGTAAAACCTCTCCCAGGAGCTTCTGCAGGCTCTCTGGTTCTAGTCCCCTTTCCTGGCAAAAATCTGGCCTCTCACCTTGAATGGGAACATTATGCCTTCCTTCAACCAGATAACAAGGGAGCATACAATAAGGTGGGCTGGGGTCACTAGCAATGTTGCTTACCTTTCCAGGTGGTCCAAGATGGATTATGGTACTCAATAGCTCCAGTTCCATGGCCAGACAAGCCTCTCCAATAATCCCCACTATTGTGGAATGCACCACGCCAAACTGGTTGCTGACTTCCCTGTAACAGTTGGTGTTTGTAAGCCACCAGATGGTAATGGCTACCCGCTCCTCAATGGGGATAGGTGACCTCATGTTTGTCCCTTGGCACTTGATCTTTCCACGCAGAGACTCCACCAACCAGTGGAAGGTGGCCCAAATCATTCTGAAATTCAGCACCCACTGCTCATTGTCCCAGATTCTCAGAATGAAGGTTTGCCACCACTGGGTGGACCGAGGGTACACCTACCAGCAGCGATACCCTGCTGCCTCCGCAAGGTTAATGAACAGGTACCTCACTTGTGATCTTCTCCACTGGTACCTCTGCATTCTTGCTCAACGCCGAGCCCAATACTGGCACCCCAGAAGAGCCCTCTTCCTCCTGATACAGGCGATTGTGTCCTCTTCTTCTTGCAGAATCATGATCAGTGTCCTGATGCTTATCAAAAGGATGGTCCAAAGATGGCATGAGGATCCATATTTAACAGATCATGATGGACATGCTAATGGTTTCTGGATGTAGCCAACAGAGGAGTGATTTTCAGCTGCAATGAGGATGGTGGAGGGAGTACAGCATATTCAAGTGGGAGTGGTGATTTGCCCATGCGCATATGGCCATGTGCAAAGATTTTTTTTTTTTAATTTGCACTCTGCAGGGACTTCTGGTGGTGGGGAAAAAGAAAATGGCTGCCTAATCCATCTTCTCCTGCCTACCTTACCCCTCATACTACTCCTCAGCGACAAAAACAACCAATAACTTCAACATTTTTATGGAGAAGAACGCCCGATCAGGCACTCAACAAAACCTGAAAAAACAAAAGAAGACCCTGTCAGATCCAGAGCCGCAATCTACATCTCAACTCTCGGGCCCAAGATCGCAACTACAAGATAAAATGGTGATGGGCAATCCTGACAACGATAGTGTGAAACCAGTTACATCGGCCGATCTAATGGCAGCTCTAAACAAGATAGAGAAATCCTTTCTAGAACACATCACAACCATGTTCAAGCCTCTATATGACCGATTAGAAACCACGGAGGAAAACTTAACAGAAACACAAAAAACAGCGGAAGGGGCGCTTCAAAACAGCATAGCGAACCATAATGACATTAGACAAATCCAACAAGCTGAGGACTTCCTTGCAGAATGCACTTTGTGACTCGACCTCTCAATGAGACAAAATAATTTGAAATTACGTGGTCTGGGTGAGGACATAGAAAATTGCGGAGATCTCACTTTCCACATCTCCACCTGGCTCTCGCAAACAATCGGCACTGAAGGAGATCTCTCCGCACTGATTACTAAAGCCTACTGGCTGGGATCCCCTGCTTTACTCAAAACTCGCCCATCATGAGACATTATGATCACACTGAACGATAACAGATTCCAGAAAAAGATGCTATCTATGCTAAAAGAAATGGTCATCTTACCTATCTTGGGCAAAAAACTGAAGTATATCCTGACCTTCCCCGAGAAGTGATGCAAAAACTGAGGGAGCTAAAGCCATTAACTAGCAGTCTACGGGAAGCGGATATTAAATATGTATGGATAACTCCACTGATTCTACAATTTTCACTTCAAGGCAAACAATATAAAATCTCAGACAAAGAAGAAGGCCTGAAGCTCTTAGACACACTGAACATAGAGGCACCTATGGAATTTACCAGTCAATTGGCGAAATGCCTCCATTCTGCTACATCGCCATTACAGTCTGACTCAGAGTAATCGGGGCTTAATAATGGAAATGCTAATTTCAATCCCACAGGTTTATGGTTTCATTTTTTAGGGGTGATAATCTAGTTAAGGATAAAAGGCAAAAGGAGCATGAACTATAATTGTAGAATAGGGTGTTTATATCGGAGACTTCTGTTATAGCGTATAGAGTCATCGGGATTAGTTCCTTTATCTCCTCTACCATTAAACCTTGATAAATAAACAAATTGCATAGATGTTAATAAGTCGATCTACCTTATAGAGTTGAGTTTTACTATTTTTTATAAGGTTATTCACTCTGTTCTATTGTTCGGGTAGCTTTTATGGTTGTTAATGAACGTTAGTTTTTGCTATAACACTTAGGGGAGTACGGTGGGGGGGGGAAGTTTAGTTGTTTAAAGGTTTACAAGATATTTCTTAGCTCTCTGTTAAGTACGCTGGGGATTTCGTGTAAAGGAAGACACCTTAGCCTTTCACTCCTTTTTACAAAGGGTGAAAGCACAGAGAGCTACTACTTTTAGAAACCTATCTTGGGAAGAATCTAATTAAAAAAAATAAATAAGGGGGGGAGACAAAAGAAAAAGGAAAACATAATATTTTTATATATATAAAATCTCTTTTAAATCCAAGTTTGTTTTAAAGTGTTAAGGTAATTGCATTGTACAAATTAACTTAAATCAGAAAAAATTAATTCTGCTAATCTTGTTTTTATTGCACATATCTATGAATTGTTATTGACTGATCAACTGTTTTACTCGTTTTAAAACTTATAGCAATTGAGTGAGTGTACCAATACCTTTTAAGGAAACTTATCGTTAACTCATTGTTTTATATAATAAGGTGTGTCCCCTATAATTAATTCTCTCTATTTGATTTTATATAATCCTTGCTACTATTTTTCATTGCACATAGCAATCCAGCTGCTGCACTACTCGCAGACCACAAAGAGCTTTTATCTGAGCTACAGTATCTTTCAATTCCAACACCTTTAGAGGAGTGCCACTTTTTAAGGTAGGATAACCACTTTGCAATGAACAACCCTCTCATGGCTCCAAATCTCAAAATTATGTCTTCCAACATCAAAGGCTTGAACCATCCCATTAAAAGATGGAGGGTTCTTTCTAACTTAACTAAAATGTAGCCTGACATTGTGCTATTGCAGGAAACTCATGTTAGAAAGGAAGAAAATTTGATTTTTAAAACAAAAAAAAAAATTCACGATCAATTCTTAGCACCAGGGAGTTCAAACTCTAGAGGAGTAGCTATCCTCTTGGCCAGCAACATACATTTCCAGCTTGAGAAAAAAATCATAGATCCTTCCGGCAAATTTCTCTTCATAAAATGGATCTTGGAAAATAGAAAAATGACAATAGCTACTATCTACACTCCCAATGTAGAACAATTGCACTTCATCCGATCTGTATTATCTCAACTGAGTGAGTTTGCAGAAGATGACATTATAGTGGGAGGAGACTTTAACTACATCGCAGACAACTTACTGGACAGATCCTACTACTATCCATCTCTTACCCAATCCAAACCTAGGTTCACCCAACTGGAGTCCATATTCCGAGAAAATAACCTAACAGACATCTGGCGCTTATTACATCCTGGGGAAAAGGATTTTACTTATTTTTCATCCAGACACAACACCCATACAAGAATAGTTTTAATTCTTTTATCCCAATCACTAGTAAAGCAGGCAATTTGTGCAGAAATAGAACTATTTAGATGGTCAGACCACGATTGGCTGGAATGCTCCATAAAAAACTTTGAAGATGACACATCATACAAACAAAGGAATATAAATGTATCTTTATTAGATGACCGCCTGTTAAAAGAGCACATTGAACAGGGCATTAATAATTATTTGGTAGACAACTCAGGACACAATATTTCCCCAGTTATGATCTGGGATGCTCTGAAGCCGGTTTTTCGAGGCTCTATAATCTCGAAATTCACATACCTAAAGAGGCAATGACAAAAATTAGAATTGGAAACGTTGAACAACATTAAAACATTAGATAAACACCACAAACAAACAGGATCTGCGATCACTCTAAAGCTTTTTCAAGCAGAACGTAGAAATCTAGAACTGATTGAGACGACTAGAATAAAAAAACATTTACCTTACACGAAGCAGAAATACTGGATTAAATCTCCTCGCACACTCAAACTTCTTGCTTATAAGGTGAAAGAACAAATGCAATCCAAACATATACAAACTATCAGAACAGAACAAGGTGAGGTAGTTTCCCAAACAAAAAAGATTGTACAAAGGTTCCATGAATATTATGCTAAATTATACAGTAATGAATCAAGTGAGCCAGACTCTGTACAGAGAGAAGCTAAAAAATTTCCTATACATACTAAATTGACAGACACACACAAAATGATAATGGAAGATGAAATTTCAGAACAGGAAGTGTTGGAAATTATTAAACAACTCAAAACAAACAAAATACCAGGGCTTGATGGATATCTGGCTGAGTTTTATAAGACCTTCGCCTCTATATTAGTTAAACCTCTTACTGCACTTTTTAATCATATTTTAGAAACCGGAAATATTCCACTGTCTTGGAATCTGGCTGTAACAGTAGTAATCCCTAAAAAAGACAAGGACTCTCTTTTTTTAAAAAAAAGAATTTATTAACAGGATGTTTTAACATGTTCCATAATTAAAAGCAGTTCTTATCCTTTTCCACAACTTTCTTCCCACCCCTGGCTTCCAACGATGTTCCGCCCCATTATTATTTCAGTTAATATTCTCTTACATTAAACACTTATTAAATAATCAAATCTTCATTTTAAACATTTTCCTTTTCTATTTCTTTCTCTTAGGTAACATTGTAAATACAATCCATTTCTTACTATACTTCTGATCTTAATAGTTATCAAAGCAAAGTAACTTATTTTTAACATCCCAGTTCAGTTCTAAGTAATCTTTAAAGTCTTTCCAGTCTGCTAAAGATTCTCGATCTTCTTTTCCATTAAGTTTTTTTTGTCAGTTTGTCCATTTCTACCATAAAAACCATCTTCTTTATCAGTTCCCATTTATCTGGAATCTTCTCCTGCTTCCAAAATTGAGCATATATCATTCTCGCCATTGAAATCAAATACCATAACAAAGTTCTCTTTGTCACGTTAGCTTCCTCCATTTTGAGACCTAAAAGTAACATTTCTGGCTCTTTTTTCAAAGTACATTTCAGGATCTTCTGGATTTCATTATGAATCTCAGTCCAAAAAGCAGCTGATTTTTCACACGTCCACCACATGTGCTAAAATGAGCCCTCTTTCTTTTTACATTTCCAACATTTGTTAGACATGTTCTCATTCATATTAGCAATTTTTTTTGGTGTCATATACCATCTGTACATCATTTTATAACAATTTTCTTTCACATTAACACATGTTGAAATTTTAATTGATTTTTTCCACAAACACTCCCATGATGACATGTCTATCTCTCTATTTATATTTATAGCCCATTTCACCATCTGCTCTTTTACAATCTCATCCTCTGTATGCCATTTTAACAAAATTTTATAAATTTTTGAAATCATTTTTTTACCTTTTTCTACCCATACCATTTCTATTTCGTTATTCTCTTTCCTGAAACCATACCTCTTTTTATCCATCTTAAATAAATCATAGATCTGCCTATAGTTTAACCAATCATATTCAAATTCCAGTTCTTCCCTAGCTCTCCTTTTTTTGCTTAATATTCTGCTTCTTATCAGTCACATTCATTGATATCAATAATCCTCTCATCACAGACTTATAAGCATCCCATACTGTCTGTATTTTAACATTTTGATTTAAATTCATTTTAGAGAAAAGTTGGGTTTCCTTACGTAATGTCTCAATTAACTTTGTCTTATCCAATAAATCTTCATTAATTCTCCACTGGAACTGGTTTTTTTTTTTCTTTTAAAGTCCAAATTACCGGATTATGATCCGAATTAGTCTTTGGCAAAATCTCAACTTTCTGAGTCTTTAATGCCATCTCACCCGACATCCAAATCATATCTATTCTGGAAAAGGATTTATGTCGATTAGAGTAAAACGTAAAATCTTTGACCTTAGGGTTCCACTTTCTCCAAACATCTTCAA